>JAULBX010006664.1:0-373712 GCA_032358255.1 Heterotrichella gracilis | reverse complement strand
TCCCGTGTTAGTGGCAGCGGACTTAGATCCCGTGTTAGTGGCAGCGGACTTAGATCCCGTGTTAGTGGCAGCGGACTGATATCCCGTGTTAGTGGCAGCGGAGTAATCTCCCGTGTTAGTGGCAGCGGAGTAATCTCCCGTGTTAGTAACCGGCGCATTAGTGAAATCGACTTTACTTAAAATAAAGGAAACACCTACCTTAATTAACTGTGTTAAAGACAACTCTGCTTTTATAAATAATTTTGATCCTGAACTTTTTGATCCATCCGAATCTTTAATCACTTCACCCTTATTTTCTACTTCAGCATATCTGCTTGTTGCTGGAGGATAAAAACCAAATACATCGAAAGGATTATCACAATAGTGAAGTCCTGCTTCGTTGCTGTTTTGTGGACAGCACGCTAATTTTTTGCCTTTCTCTATTGAGTACTCTTGGCCGACTTCATATTGCATGCTTCTGCATTTTAGGTTTAAGTCAAAACCTTTATATCCGTTGTTGCTCATTTAGCTTTTTTTCTTTTTTTTAGTTTTTATAATTATTGATCCTGGGATTCCGACATTTTGATTTTCCGGAAGTCTTATTGGTTTAGTTTCTTCCGAGCTCATTAGTCAGCCATGATTTGAATAGTTAATTCTTCAGTGCCTTCTTGTACTTGCTCCATGATAATTTGCCAGCCAGCATCATCAGCCATTTGCTTAATCACCTTCTTTCTTTCAAGGCCTAAACTTTCACCGCGAGCGATGAATAATATTCCCAGGTCTGGATTTTCAGCCATCTTTAAACGAACGCCCAGCTCCATGATCTGCGAAGTTGAAAGTGTATCAGGATTAACCGGAACACCATTCCATAAAAGCGTTTCATCATCAAAGTATAATCCTTCGATCGGGCTGTCCATTTCACGGATTGCATTTGCAACTGCTTCTTTGCTGCTGTCAATTTTTGCAGTCAGCTCGCCAGATTCGTTTTTCATTGTCTCAAGTAGATCGATATCTGCTTTTAATTTTACAGAATCATCGTAGGCCTTATTTTTTGCTGTGGCATTTTTGATGGTCTCCTCGAATGAGGAAATATCCTGCTTCACATTTGCTTTTAACCACTCAGTGCCATCTTTAAGATTGTTTTGAAGATTGGTCTTAACTAATTCCAGCCCTTCAATTTCAGCCTGTAATGCTCTTATTTTTAATTCCGTTTCAGAAAGCTGGCTTTGTTTTTGCTTCATGCCCTCTTCTACCTTGATCACTTTTTCATTGTTAGCCTGAGCAGATTTTAACTGGCCATATACTTCATCAATGTTTACTGGTTCAAATTTTCCGTTAACGATATTATAAACCGGATTTAATTTGATAGCAGCTTCTTTCTCTTTGATCAGTTTGTTAAGCCCGGCACGCTCGTCATAATTATTTTTGATGTTGGCTTCGTGAAACGCCAGCTCATTTTGTACTTCGATTGGTAAAAAACCTTTTACAGTTTCAACCATCTTTCTTCTGCCAGCCAAGCTTTTGCTTAATTCTACAAACTCATTGATGTCAAAGTCAATGGCTCCGATAAGGTTGGCGATCGCTCCTTTTTTATTATCGATAGAGATTCCTTTGCCGGAAATATTCAATACTGGTTTGTTGTGTTTATCAAATTCCACTTTGCAGCGGATTTCATTTCCATCTTTTACAAAGATCACTTCACCTTCGCCAGTTGCACCTGGTGGTATGTGTTTTTGATCACCTAATGCAATCTGAATAAATTGTAATAATGTTGATTTGCCTACTTCGTTATCGCCTAGCAATAACACATGGTGGCCGTCAAAATTTGCTTCGAAGTCTTCGAGCTTTTTGAATTTTTGAATTTTTACTTGTTTAACGTTCATTTTTATGGGGATAAAAAGTTTAAATAAGGAGTGGCGCTTTGCCACTCCAGTTAATATTTAGAATGGTAGATCATCGTTAGGGCCAGCGCTACTTGTAACAGGATTGTTACTGGTTGCATTTTGCTGTGTTTTCATATATTCAGATCTTTCAAATTCAGCAGCTTCGCTATTATTCATAAGTGCTTTATACTCTTCTGATGATTCCATTTTTTTCTTTAAGAAATCGGGAAGATGCTCGAATGCGCCATGATCAAAATTGTCATAGTTCATTTCAAAGCTTTGGTTTATTTGTGCCGGGATATCAAGTCCCTTCATAACCTTTGACACACTTGTGATGTCAGCATAGGTTTTTCCTGCAGCAGTTTGTTTGTGTTGAATAGAAAGCATACACGCAGCGCCTATCACCTTTGTAATATCAAATGACTTACATTGGTCTTCTGTAAAGGCTGTACCTCTCCATGATTCTAAAAACTTTCTAAGCGTTGCTTTGTCATTCATGGAAAGAGTAAACTCTTTACTGATAACATAAGGCTTAACACCTTCGCCTTCTTTAAATTCTTTTAATTCAGTTGGTAGTTCCCAGCTGATCCAGACCTTGTTCATGATCTTGTCTTTTCCTTTAATGTTTTCCGGTACTGTTCCGATGTGGATCATAGAAAAACATCTTGCAGCATACGTGCCTGCTTCGATTACTTCAAAGGCTTTGCCTTCATTTTTTGCGTTGATAGCCATGTTGTTTTGTTTTTATTGGTTTATAATTGTTTGGTTTTGTTGTAATAATTAATACAGCTGCCGCGATAAGCAGTGCGAACATTAACCCGAATACTAGGTTTGCGTACCATTCCTCAAGCAGGATCTTTTTCCAGAATTTCTTCATCTTTTTTGTCTTTTACGTTATCAATAACTCCTTGGCATATTTTTGCCTCATCCATGCACATGCTATATAGTGCCGGGTTTTCATCTTGATAATATGCTGCTACTTTAATTAGGTGCTCAAGGCGCCCGCTTTGTCTTTCGATGATCAGTTGATCTGTGTAACTTAATTGTCTCATTATATTTGGTCGTTAAGCTCTTTTTCGAGCCTGTTATATTCTTCCGAGCACATGTCGCTCTCAAAATTTTGTAAGTAATTCTTTACATTCTCTTTTGCTATCCAGCAAGCACCTTCACTGTCTCTTACACAGTCCGATTTAAAATGCAATAAACCATCCTGTTCACATCGAACCGTCTCCGGTAGATCTTCTCTATCGTTTTCCTGCAACATGTATTCAATTGCATCGTCTGTTGGACTTCCACTATACATTATTTCAAAAGTTTTTTTAAACTCAATTTAAACTTGCTCCATTTTGAAGCGGTCGGTATTTGTGCATCCCATTGACGCTATATTCTTTTTGCTAAAAGCACTTTATTGAAGTGGTCAACATTGAAGTGGCCACGAATATTTTCCTGACGACACCGACTTGACCACCAATTTTCTAGCTTCAATAAATATTCTTTTCTACGCTCAGCCCTTTCATGAGCATCAACTTCACTTTGAACAATTCGCTTTAAAAATTTATCTACATCATACGATGCCATTACTACAGTTCCAGCTGGCATTTGTATTACTTGCATGAAACATCCCTTCGGGCTTATTTCATAATCAACTTTGATATTTCCTTCGTAGTGGTGATTCATAGCTTATTTTTTTAGTGATTGGTTTAAATGTTTTTTATATTCTCCAGCTCCTTTTTTCACGACTGACTTTTTCAGATCACCGGTATAGTAAAATGCTGCTACTATTCCAGCCTTGTCTTTTATCACAAAGGCCTGTGCATTCTTATGATCAGTTATTTTTAAAGAGCCTTTCATTTCCCGTAAATGCTTTTAATGGGTGGTACCGTCACCTGATTATTTTTAATTCGAATAGCCAGGTTAATACACTCCGATTTGAAATACAGGAAACCCGAACCGCCTTTTCTTCTTTTCAAAAGTTGCTGTTTGAAGAAGTAGGTCATATACCTATCATTGTTAAGACCCAAAATTTCAAGAGCTTCTTTTACAGTGCAGGTGTCAACCTCCTGTTTAGCAAGCACAGTTTTAATGGACTTTAATTCGTCCAGCACCGCTGTAAGTACTTTCGTGTTTTCTTGTATGGCTTCTTCGAATGACATGCTTAGTTATTATCGTCTAATACAATCACATGATCCTTTACAAACTGATCCTGCTTTTTCAGCTTCTCTTTAAAAAACTTTTGAATGACCTCAAACGTTCTTTCCGACATGCGGCCGGTCCTTAAAGCGTTACCGATTGTTATTCTTGAAATCGGATTTGGATATTCCGCAGTAATAGAAGACTCACAGATCTTCTCGATGTCGCCATGTTCTATTAAAATCTTCCAAGGCTTGCGAATTTTTGTGTTAACCAGCATATTATTTTTTTATCTATATTTGTTAAGGTAAATGATAAGGCAAATGTAAATCACTTTTTATCACAATGCAACAAAATGTGATATATTTGTGATAAAACTTATTAACAAAATTTTGTTAAATAGATGATAAATGGTGAAATAGTTAAAAAAGCAATTAAGGTTTCAGGCAAAACACAGGCTGAAGTAGCTGATTCTATTGGACTTTCGCGGGAACATCTTGGCAGAATGCTAAAATCTACCGTACCTGAAGCCTATATCGATAAAATTAAAGCCATAGGCATCCATATTGAAAATGTGACAAAAAGTGATGAGGTAAAAGCGGTACCTTACTATGATCTGGATGCTACCGCCGGAAATGTGTCCATATTTAATGAGGATAAAACCGAATACGTAAAACAATACCTATCTGTACCAGCATTCGCCGATTGTGATATGTATATTAATATATCCGGTAACTCCATGTACCCAAAATATTGCTCCGGGGAATTGGTAGCCATAAAAAAGATAGAAGATCTTGATGTGGTTGCCTACGGTGAAGCTTATGTTATAGTAACTAAAGAACAACGCTTCTTAAAATATGTGACCAAAGGGACACTGAAAACTCACTGGAAATTAAAAAGCGAAAATCATACCGACTACGAAGAATTTGAAATTCCAATCAGCAAAGTTTTACACTTATACATAGTTAAAGGAAAGATCACTAAGAATATTTTATAATTCTCAAAAATAAATACCTGGCTTAAAATTGAATCTCATCTCTAAAAGGTGAGATTTTTTATTTTATTACACATTTACTATATATGTGTATATACAAATGATGTGATTTTTTGCACACGCTATTTCTCCAATCTAATTTTGATAAGTGGGTAGTAAAAAAAATCTTTATTTAGAAAAACATCTTCCTGTACTATTTCGCAGATCTTTAATGGATCAGGCGATTTATGTATTCATTGATGCTCAGAAATTTACTATTCCGAGTATATCAATCGAAGAGTCTGCTAAAGCTTTTATGGTCCACAATAAAATAGAAGAAGAAGAATATTCTCTTGACGCTATTAAACAATCCTACTTACGTACACGAAAAGCAATATATGGCGAAGAAGCAACAAATAAAAAAGCCAGTTAAGAAAGCGATTTCCAAAAAGGAACCAACTGAAAGTAAGAGAGGCAGAATACCTGTTGACGTAGATGCATTACGTGTTAAAATATTTTATGAAGCTCCGAAGGGTTTAGACGATGGCGCTTTATCAAAGTTCCTTGGAATATCAGAATCAAAGTTCTATGAACTTAAAAAAGATAATGTGGATTTTATGGACTCGATCAAGTTCTATCGCAAAGTAACTGTTCTTGAAGTTCTAAAATCATTCACAAAAGCTGCCTGTGGTTTTAAATACGATGAAACAACCAGCGAACTTAAAAAGGATAAAAAGACTGGCGAAATGAAAATGATTGCCACAAAAATTGTCACAAAAGAAGTTGTTCCAAATGCTACTGCTGGCTATCAGTTTCTAAAGAATCAAATGCCAGAAGAGTTTAAAGATAAAATCGAAACTGAACACAAGTTTGCTCCGGGAACACTTGAAAACATAACATTTATAATTAAAGGTAAAAACTGATGCCGCCAAAACAAAAATATATTGACCTGCAGATCTTGCCTCATCATGTGACTGAGCTTGAAAAGAGTTTGCCAAGAGGTATTCAAAATTCAATGGAGCCGCTTTGGTTAGCTGCCTTTGCCATTTATAACATGAATACAAAGTTGAGACTAAGTGTTGAATTTGAAGGAAGCTATAAAACGGTCCTTAACTATTTAAAAATGAGATTGCAATGTTAGAGTTTATAAAAGATGTTTTTTTACCAGCAATTGCATGTCCATTTGGATTAGTAGTTGGATATCAGTTAAGTCAATTATTAATAAAAGTTTTAAAATGAACTCACACGAATTAAAAAAGGAATGTCTGCTTGCTTGGCTTGCGGACCGCAAAAAATAATATGAAACCCAAAAGCCTAGTGTTAATATGCGCAATCGCATTTTCAACAATGGTATTGTCAGCCAATACCATGCCCGAAAAGAATAAAGCTGAACTGGAAAAGAAAGAAAATTCTTTTGTTGGTGGAAACGACTTATCATTCGACAGTTACCAAATTGTTGCGCCTCAAGTTGATATGATCGAACCATTGCCAATTGAAATGCCACAATCATACGCTGTGTATGGTGCCGACTGGAAACCGTTTGGCCCTGTTAACACAAAGTATCATGCGGCATGGCTTTTTAACCCGTTAAAACTCTGTTAGTTTAACTATCAATTAAGGTCAGGCTAAACACCTGGCCTTACTTTAAATTGTAATTATCCTCAATAAACATTAAAAATTGCCGAAAATAACATGAGTAAAAACGTAGATACAAAATGGTCACAGCTGGCTGGTCTGATCCTGGGAAAGGTATCAGCTATTTGGTTTGCTATAATGATATGCATCATATTATTTACAGCACCAACAAAAATAATATTCTGGGCAGTTAACTGGTTTTGGAACCTGTTTTAATATGTGGGCCATCATCATAACTATTATTGTACTGTTCGTTGCTGCAGTATTTTGCATTGGTGCCGTTTACTTCGGTGCCAAAGATCTATTTAAAGATGAAGATTTCGCATGAGTGAGAAAAAACATAAAAAGGTTTTAAAGGAGATCCCTTTAAATATTCGTACAACAATCGATGGAGATATTAATCCCGGCATTGGTCATAAAGTCTTTGAGTTCAACAAAAAACGGTTCGAGATCTGCCGCGTTGTTTTCAAACGACAAAAAGATACTTACTTCGACAAGTTATTCTTAAAATGGTTCGGCCATACTAAACCGTTTCCTGATTCATATTTTTTCACAGCATTAAATGCTAAGAATGCTATCTCGATAGTTCAAAAGAAGTTTAACGTACCCTTTGTAGCAGAGCTTATGGAAGGAGATAATGAGTGAGGTACAAAATAAGATCGTTGAACTCGAGTTCTCAGAACCGGCCCTTGAGATAATTCATAGCAATGCTTTAATTAATTTATTGCATTGTGGTGTTGGCTTTGGCAAAACTTATCTTATTGGATTTCGTCAGGCCTTATTCGCTAAAAAATATCCACACGTTCGCGGCTTCATCGGAGCCAACACATACGAACAATTAAATAAGTCTACTCTTGTTGGCGTGTTCAAATTCTGGGGACGCATTGGACTAAGGCGAGGTGTTGATTATGTTGTCGACTGCCAACCTCCCGAACACTATAAAATTTATGGTGAGCGTTTAAAATCTTACAAGAACACTATTTCATTTAATACTGGTAGGCTGGTATTCCTTGCCTCTTTAAATAATTATGAAGCTATTGATGGTATTGAATTTTGCGATGCGGATCTGGATGAAACAAAGGACACAGAAGAAGAAGCAATCAAAGAAGTGATCCTGGCCCGGATGCGTCAGAAAGGTTTATGGATAACTAAACAAGGAGACATCACAGATGATGAAGAACTTGCCATGCGTGAAGATCTGGAAGGCTTCAATCCGTTAAACATGTATACCTCACCTTCTAAAACGGACTGGCTTTCTGAATGGTTCAACTTTCCAAAGTACTATGAAGAAATTAATGAATGTATTTTTCATGCAGCTGGCGAGTTATCGTACTGGAGAAAACGTATCGGCAATAAATTAGTTGTCATTGCTTCGACCTTTCACAATGAAGAGAACCTTCCAAAAGGTTACATACAAGAAAAGCTTATCGAACCCAACGCGCACAATCAGCATCTTATAGACATGCTCGTATATGGTTCGCCGCTGGCAAAAGCCGGGAATGAATATTACAATCAGTATGAACGTATGAAGCACGTTAAAGATGTGCTAATGCCGGACAAAATTGCTGTGCATATTAGCTTTGACTTTAACCGCGGACCTTACATCACATCAGGACTATACAAATCATGGTTTAATACTGATGATCAGAAGTGGCACGTACACAAATTTGCTGAGGTCTGCTTACTACCTCCAAATAACACGACAGATCATCTTTGCGATGAGATCATAAAATTATATTCGCACGAATTTGAAAACGGCATATTTATTTACGGTGATTTCTCCGGTATAAACAAACGGACCAACTCGGCCGAGAATGATTACGATGTTATCAAACGCAAATTCAAGAAATGGATGGGTAATAGTTCTTATCGTGTCATCCAGAACCAACCGGTTGTTAACCGGAAGGAATTTATGAATAAAGTTTTTTACGGATCACTACCAATTGTTTTTACAATGTCCCCGCGATGCACGTACACTATCAAAGACTGCGAGTTCTTGCAAGAGGCTCCCGATGGCGGCAAGGTAAAAAAGAAAGATAAAGACGGTAACGAAAAGTACGGACACTGTTCTGATGAAATGGAATATATGTTCACATCATGCTTCAATAAATATTTTAAAATGTAAAAACCATGGCGCTAAAATTAGAAAATGCAAGAAAAGTTTTATTCGGTGTAATCAGGACTGGAGAAAGACACAAAGATTATCCACGTGTTTGCGAAATTGCAGACCGTTACACTGCTTATATAACTGGTGAAGATGTTGGCTCATTGCTAGCGAAATTTAATCCACGTGAGAGCCAGGAAGAATACGATCAACGTGTCGCCATCACTACCGTAGTAACACCATACATAGCCGCACGAATCATGGCGCCCATGTATAAAGTAGGGAGGACATTGGCCTCAAAAACATTGATGTGGGATAAAAAAGAAAAAGTAGATGACTACAAAAAGAAGTTGTCTGATGCTATTGCCGTTTATGCTGGTGATTGTTCCGTTGATGACTATTTAACGGACATGATGGTTGATCTCGATAGCACTGATCCAAATTCTTTTATTGTAACAGAATTACCAGGCGAACAGTTGGATCCATCAAAACGAGAGCCATATCCTTTTATTGTGAATAGTCATGAGGCTATCGATTATAAATACAAAAACAACAAACTACAGTACTTATTGGTATTGAACGCAGTGCAAGGTGCAGATCGCTATACGTTGTATTTAGAAAATGATGCTCTTATTGCTCAACAGATCTCCGAAGATGATTATAAAATTTTAATTCTTGAGAATCCTAACGCGGAAATATTTTTTAAAGATGAACAACAAAAATCGGCTGGCCCTATTTATGTTATTACTGAGGTAAAACATAAGGCAGGAAGAATACCGGCTATTCGTGTCGGCACAAAGAAAGATCTTAAAACGCGCAAACGTACATGTGTGCCGTTGATACATTCTGCAGGCGCCTTCTTCCATAAGTCATTAAAAACAATTTCTGAATTTGATTTGACAAATGCTTTACACGTGTTTCCTCAAAAGATCACTTATGCAGATGTTTGCCCGGGCGATATCAGTAAACAGATTATTTGTAATGATGGAAAAGCACCTGACGGAGGTCATTGCTCTGTTTGTCAAGGTAGTGGATTCATTGAGCACACATCCGCGCAACATATCATCCGTGTTAAGATGCCGAACGACATTAAAGACATGGGCAACTTAGAAAACTTCATGGTTTATAAAGGACCAGGCACAGATATTTTGGAGTTCCTTAAAAAATTAGGATTGTATGAATTTCCTGATCTGGCCGTTAAAGCTGTTTACTCTTCTGAATTATTTTCGAGCGATAACATCGTTGCAACGGCCACAGAAAAGACAATCGACCTTGAAAGCGTTTACGATACCTTAAAGCCATTTGCTGATAAGTGGTCAGCTGTATACAAACACATTGTGAGCGTGATTGCTACGTACATCGATGTGAATACTGGCATCACTATTGATCATAAGTTTCCGAAGGACTTTAAAATGCGTTCGCTAACACAATTGTTAGAGGACCTTAACAAAGCAAATACCTCCGGTGCTCCTTCATACATTAAAAAGGAAATTAACCGGGATATTGCACAGAAAATATACATTGACAAGCCTGAAGAGTTATTGAAGATCGAAGTAAAAGAAAAGTTCTTCCCATTCAATGGGAAAACGGAAAGCGAAATCAATACTATCATCACCGATGGCCTTGTTTCCAAATTCAATAAGATCCTTTACGCAAATTATGATCTGATATTTGATGAATTGGAGCAAGAGCAATCAAGCGATACTGTTTCTTTTTACCGTTTAGAAATGAGTAAGCAAAAAGAAATGCTTAAGGTAAAGGTTAACCAGTACATCACATCTATTGATGATGAACAGGCTTCAGAACGCGCAACAGGTTTTGGAACTCAAAACGATGGTGCTGCAGGTGCTGGTGATTCGCAAGATTATAACGCCGGAGATTCTGCTTTATACTCAGGACAGCCAATAGAAATTGTAACCGGTAATCCTGGTCCAGATGGTGGATTGTATACTATTAAATTATCGGATGGTACAACAAAAGAAGTAAAAGGTATTGACTTAACAACAGTAGAATGAAAATAGAAGATATTGTTTTCTTAAAAACAGATCCTGAAATGTTGCCGCGAATGATAACAGGATTTACAACGCGAAAAAGTGGTATTACTTATGAACTCGCTTGCGGCACATGTGTATCGTGGCATTTCGATTTTGAATTTGTACGTACAAAAGAAGAGTTAAATAAATCAATTGGTTTCAAACATGCCAACGCGGAAGGAAGTAAGTAAAATAAAAGCTGAATTTGTTTCAGAGCGTGAGAAGTTGATCCGGGCACACATGTCTGATCAGCAATTAAAACTATTTGATACACTCACCAAAAAATATCTTAAAACTCCTATCGACGCCAGCAACGCCAAGTCCGTAATTCAAAGCATTAATAAATTCGTTACCACTTTTTCCAAGGAGGCAAACACTTCCATCTTAAAAGAGTATACTGGTGCAGCCACTTCGTTAAACGACATGAACATGAGTTACTTTTCGACCATGTTCGATGATAAGCAAAAGCTCAATAAAATTCGTCAGAATACAGCGCAAAGTTTAAATAAACGTTTGGGCTTAGATGAAAATGGCGGTCTTAAACGAAATGGCTTCATCGATAAAATGATATCTGATACAAGTATTCAAAAGAAAATTGTAAAGGAAGTAAAACGCTCAGTTGAAAAAGGTGAAGATGTGTTGACGCTGCGAGAGAAGCTTAAAAAAATTATTGTTGGCTCACCCGAAACAACCGGTGTGTTCGAGCAACACTATAATACCTTTGCAAAAGATATTTTAAACCGGATCGATAACGGTAATAATAAAATATACGCTTTTGACCTGGGCTTAAGGCACGCAATTTATTCAGGTGGTTTAATAAAATCATCACGGTCCATCTGCCTTAAAAATAATGGCAAGATCTTTAATACTGATCAGATCGAAGAGCTGCGTAAAGATCCTTTTATCAAAAAAATGTACGGTGACAAGATAGATGAATACGATCCTTATGAGTTGCCCGGCGGTTACGGATGTTTACATAGTTGGGACTGGATCACTCCGGAATTAGCACAGGGTATCATCACTGAGCAAAACAAAAAAGCTGGAGAAAGAAACAGGGCCTTTAAAGAGAGGAATAATCTGTAAAATTTAGTATTGTAATTTTACAATTTTATTGTACAGTAAACGAGTAATTAGCAATACAAGTGCATAAATAAGATTTTATTACTGTATTGTTTAAGTACAATAACATTGTATTTGAGTCGGCAACCGCATTATATGTTCCTGCGTTGTAATAAAACTTCACAATATCATTTGTTTTTACTTCAAATTGCGTTACACTTTTCTGCACACCGTTTAAAAACATTTTAAGTGTGTCTCCTGCATTGATGTGAGTTCTAGTAGGATCCTGATAATATTTAAACGTGTAAGTATTTATAACAGGCGTTGGTGTTGGATCAACAATTGGCTCTGGTTCAGTCGTTTTCTTCTTACAAGCAAAAGCCAAAACAATCATCGATAATATTAAAATCTTCTTCATTTTATTTCTTTTAATCTATAGTAAAGATAGTAAAAATAATTTCACTACAACTTGTCGTGGTAAAATAATCCTTGATGTCTGAATTTTGATGAAAAATAATACCATGGATATCACAATACAAAAAGGCACTCAGGTTAAAACGATGATTCAAGAGACATGGGACCTGTTAAAGAATAAAAACGGCTGGGAAAAGGTTGTTTACAACTCAGAGCCGGTTATTAATTCTGTTTCAGTTCCTGAAACTGGTGATAAAAAAGTGGACAACAATGCTGTTGTTAATGAAGCTAACCAAGAGGTAACTAACCATCCGGTTATCAATGAAGTTGAGACTGGCAAAGAGAAGTCAGAAGGTGCTGCTGAAAACAACGAAGAAGTTCCGACTTTCAATGAAGTTGCAAAAGCAAACCTTAAAAAGGAAAAAATCAAAAATTATTTAGACGGGAAAGAAATTTCTTATCACCCTAATACAGGCCTTGATAAACTGATCGAAAAATTATCGGAAGTTTTAGAAGGTAACATCGAAACATTAAAAGCTGAATTTAAATTTTAAGATATGCAGTTACAGGTAAAATCGAACAATCGTCTCGTGAATATGAAGAAAGAGATTTATGATGCGTTGCCACACGATCAAAAAATGTCTTACCGTATTATCTCAACAGAAGATAGACCAGGAGTAATTGCATCGAATATAAAAGATCAACCAGTGTTCAACGAGGTGAAACAGCCTGAAACTGGTGATAAAAAAGATCTTAAAGAAAAGGAAAAAAAGAAGTAAAGATATATTGCGAGGTAGAGCAGCCGGTCAGCTCGCCAGACTCATAATCTGGAGGTCGTGGGTTCGAGTCCCTCTCTCGCTACAAATAAATGTTTTCAGATTACTTAAATCTGCTGTTTAAAAAAGGTTCCTCCCTTTAGAGGCTGAAAAACAAACAACATGGACGAAAAATTAATTGCACTATTGACAAGTTTTATCGGTAAAACTCAAAACAAAACCGCTGATGAAGTTTCCTCACTTCTTTTTGACACAAACGAGGCTGACAACACTAAAGTATTGAAGCCAAACGCGCTTGAATCTTTATACGAATTAGAAAAAACCAGAGTCCAGGGCTTTGATACAAAAGTCAAAGAACAATACGACAGAGGTTATTCCAAAGCGAAAGCTGAAGAACTTTCTAAGTACGAAAAAGATCTTCGTGATAAGCATCAAATTACTGAGGAGTTAAAGGGTCAAGATTTATGGGATGCCATTGCTACCAAACTGACTAAAAGTACTGGAACCGGAGAGCCGACAGAAGATCAAATTAAACGATCAAAAGTTTATTTAGATACTATCGACACTTTGAAAAAGGAAAAACAAGCGGTTGAAACAGAATGGAAAACCAAATTCGAAGGCCGTGAAAAGCAGCTTCAAAAAGAAGCAATCTTTAAAACCATCGGAGCCGATGCGTTAAAGGAGTTGAAAAAACTGAATGCAATTTTACCGGAGGAAGAATCACTAGCCCAGGAATGGGAAAACATTTTTCTTTCAAAGCTTTTAACTTATGATTTTGAGATAAAAGAAGATGGTAAAAAAGTTGTGTTGGTTAAAGACGGTGAGAATACGAAAGTACATCTTGACGAATTTGGCCACCCAGTACCGTTCGAAGCAGTTGTTAAAAAAATAGGTTCAAGCCTATTCAAATTTAAACAAGGTGAAGATCGTACAGGAACAGGAAACAACAACGACAACAACGATAGCACGAAAGGTTATAAAGGACCAGTACCTGCGAATGAAACCGAATACATGAAGCTCATCGGTGAAACAAAAGATGAAGCAGCTAAAATCGAAATCACAAAGGCCTGGAATGTAAAAAAACAAACCTTAACCTAAAAAAACCTTGGCGAAGTAAAACGCAATATTATGCCAACTTTAACCTGTTCCGAATTAACCACCGCATATTATCTTCAAAAAGATATGTGGAAAGACTCAGCTAGAAACGCTGATTATGTTGCTGAAGTGAACGCTGCAAAAGCGATCATCGAAAACCAAACTGCAAAAATTGAATTAGTAAATAACGCTAATAAAACAATAAGCGCTCGTATTTATTGGAGTAAATTCTGTAACGAAGATACAACTGTAGGTGCACCGAATTATTGTGTTATTACCGGAGACCAAGCAGATTCAGCCTGTAAAGATTATGCAATTGATCAACAAGTGTATAAGAAATTTACAATTGATGAAGCTTTGTATCAAACCAACAACTTAAACGTTGCTGAAGTATTTGCTGACAACATGCTTAAGACCAAAAAAGTTCTTGACGAGAAAATCACTCAAATGATGATCGCAAGTCTTGATGGTTTCACCTCTGCAAATTTATACACTACAACTGGCATTGGCTGTCCTGGTGTTGCATCACCTGCTTCATGGGCAACAACTTTTATTCCACCAACATTCTGGACACCTGAGTTGATGAACTACTTCCAAACAGTTGCGCGTATCAATAAATTCAGATCACCGTTTTTATTAGATGGTAAGAACCTTAATGCTACAATTTGGAAAGCAATGATGAACGCTGGTAATGCAGACGGATCAGGTGCAAACAAAATGGTAAGCTTAATGAAGTATTACGAGGATCTTGTAAACGTTGAAGCTATTTCTCCAGGTAAAACTTTCATGATCGATCGCGGAACTGTAGCATTCAAATCTGTTGCGACATGGGCAGGTAAAACTGCAACAAGTCCAGTAATTGATGCGGATGGCCGTAAGAAATATTCTGAAGCTTCAGAGAACATCCCGGGCTTAGTGTACGATATCTATATCACTGAAGAGTGTTCAGGTAAATTCACTAAACACAATGTATTAGTTGATGCAAACTTCGGTGTGTTCAACGGTGCAGAAAGTTGTGATGCTGCAACTGGAGTATTAGAATTTAAGTGTGGCGCTTGCCCTACCTAATATTAGTTTTTAGGGGATAAAAACAATATAGAAAAGGCCGCTTTATTAAATAGGGCGGCCTTTTTTTAAATCAAATTCATTATGACTTGTTTAGAAAATATTATAAAACTTTCCCGGACTGAATGTAATTGCTTTGATGATAACAAGCCTACAGATTTTAACGAAGGCAAAACGGAAGTTTATCTCGATGAACTTGAAGGTTTAAATTTATCAATTCTTACTGGCGCAGCTGACTGCGAAGAAGGTAATATCTGGGACATGATGGTGAAGGCGCGTACTAACGCTATTTACCAGTTTCAATCAGATCTTATGTCTTGCATCGAAGACAATTATATTGCGAAGCGTCCAAACTATTCAGGATATATTGGTGAGCTTGCTCACAATTCTTCATTAAATATTACAGAAACCACAGCTGGCATTGTTGTAAGATTTCCGCGCATTGTTGGCGGCAAAATTAAGTTAAGAAAAATTGGTTTGATCATGAATGCTGCCCTTGCAATATCGGTGAGCATTTATAATAATGATCTTAACCAGACCTCTCCAATCGGAACTTATACTATTAACTCACTCACTAATCAAGTAAACTTTGGAACGCTGGTAACACCTTTGGAACTTCCACTATGGAGTAACAGCGTTAGCAACCTTGAATACTATTTTGTTTACAACGTTTCCGGATTTCAACCACGCAACAATAAAACAGTATGTGTGCCTTGTAGTGGAGGCGTTAAAAATGTTGTTTGGGCTAACTGGTTAACCGTAACTGGTATCAAAGGCAATGGAACTGATTATGCAAGTTACAGAAATACTGCAGAAATAAATGGTTTGGTTTTAGATGCAGAATTGACCTGTAATGGATCGCGCGTTATCTGTTCGGATGAATATCCTCTTGACTTTGAGAACAACGGTAAGGCAAGACAAATGGCCTATGCTGTACGTTTTAAAGCGGGTGCATTGTTGATCGATGATATCCTTTCTTCACCTCAAATTAATCGTTATACGATGATGGACCGTGAACCCTTATATGGTAAACGCAATCACTACCGTGCGAAGTACGAAGAATGGATCAAATACTTATGTGCAAACACTCCTATTATTAATAACGATTGTTGGATCTGTAAACCTAGCGGATTAATTTCTCGAGGCACTATACTATCATGAAAGGCGAAAACTTTGGAAAATCTGTAGAAATGCTCAGCGAATTAGTGTTGAGTAGAATGCCAGGCATCAATGAAAAGATGGCTTTGGATGCTACAGCTTTGATCAAAGATAGGATTGTAAATACCGGTGTTGACGCAAAAGGAAATTCACTTGGCCAGTATTCAGATAATGAATTGCCGGCATTCTTTTTTAAAGATAAGGCACTTAATGCAGGTGGTACAAAACTATATGAAGATGTGACCACAGGCAAAAAGAAAAAAGGCCAAATCAAAAAAGGTATTTCATATAAAGAATGGCGCGAAGCAAACAACCGTCCAACTGATCATGTGACATTAAGTTTTTCTGGTACCACCATGAAAGATATTGGTGTTGTAAAGATCTTGGAAGGTGGTAATAAAATTGTAACTGTTGTCGGATCCAAAAACACGAAGACACGTCAGAACGGTGATAACACAGAAACAATTGTTGATGATTACCTGGGCCCAAAGTATGGCAACTTTTTAGAGCCGAATGAAAGAGAAATCCAGATCATGGAAGATATTTTAATTGCTAACGTTCAAAATTTAATAAATGATTCCTTCAAGTAATATTATTGGCCTTTATTTATTGGCTTCGCTTTTAATTGCTGTTACAGCTTTTGTTTATTCGTATGTTCTGACCCAACCGGGAGAGTTCTTCGGAAAGATCTACGGTAAGCTAGATATATTATTTAAAACAGACGCACGCGTGCAAGCTGGTAAAGGTGTTCATCCTTTGTTTAAGATGATCATGTGGTGTGAAAAGTGTGTGGCTGGTCAAATGGCCTTCTGGATATTTTTGGCGTGCACATGGCGCTTGTATTTACATCGTGAGTTCATTTTTATTATTCCACACATCTTATTTATTGGCCTGAGTATTTTTCTGGCATTAGCAGTTAAAAGATTTTATATAAAACATATCGAATGAGTGAAATAAAAAAATTAGAACCAGGTTGTAAAGAATTTACAGCAAACGGTGTTGTCTACACAATTGTGGACAGGATCAGTCCGGAACGTTACAAGGAATATGAAAAATTAGTTCCAAAGTTAACTTTTGGATTAAGCTTTCAAGAAGTGTACAACGGTTTGCAGAAAGTGTACTCTCTTTTAGCAAAACAGGACTTTGCAAACTCTGCAGTTGTGACACACAACTTAATGAGTGGTATTAAAAACATCGACGATGAGAACCGCGTGCATCCGGCATTAATGATGGCTGCTTTAGTGATCAATAAAAAAGGAGAAGATGAGCGCGGATATAATGAAGCAGTGATGTTGGGAAAAATAGCAGACTGGCAAGCGGAGGGCATTGATATGATGAGTTTTTTCGCCTTGTCTCTGAGTTCTATCCAAGGGTTCAGAGAGACATTGATAAAATATACAAAAGAGAACCTGACGGAAATCGAAAGAGAGATTCAGGAGTAAAAGAAGAGCCGTACAAAGAAAAGTATCTCAAACAAACGATACTTGAAGTGGATAAACACTGGTCAGAACTTTTAATGTTGATGACCGAGGATGGAAACGGAAGAGTCCGGGCCACTGAAGAAAAAGAGTTAATGCGTTTATGGATCGAAGACTTTTTTATAAAGTTAGTAGTATTTAAAGAGCGCATGGATAAAAGGATTGAAGAAGCTAACAAACAAAATGCTTTAAGACAGCATCAACAAAAAACGACATGACAAAAATAGTAGGTTTTGAATTAGTAACGGATAACAGTCAATTCCTTGGCGCGTATGTGCAGGCAGGAAAAGCCGTGTCTGACCTTACAAAAGAAACTACCGATTTTACAGCTGATTCTAAAAACGCTTACAAAAATACTACTTCAGAAGTTCAAAAATATACCAAGGAAATTGTTGATTCGACCAAGAGCACTGGTAAGATGATCAACGAGGTTAACAACCTTGGAAAAACAAAAAGCGCTGTTCAGCAATTAAAAGCTGAGATCAAACAATATACTTCTGAAGCATTTAAAGCCGGTGAAGGTACAAAAGCATTTAAAGACAATTTAGAAAAAGCAGGTAAGTTGAAGGACCAGCTAGGAGATTTAAATGCTCAGGTTTCAGCATTAAATGGAAACCTTGGAGAAAATTTTGCTAAAGCTGCTGGCAGTTCTGTTACTTTAGTTGCGAGAGGTTTCGAAGGAATTACAGCATTTCAAACTTTAGCCATCGGAAAGAATAAAGAATTTGAAGAAACGCTTTTAAAATTACAATCCTTAAACGCTATTGCAAATGTCACAAAAGAATTTGCCGGTTTAGGTGATACCATTACTGAAATAAAATTGGGCTTTGCTCCTATCGCAAACATATTTAAGAGTGGCGCTACTGATATTGTTAGTACATATAAATCTTCGAACGAAACAGTAAAAGCCTTCTTCACTAATTTTTCAGGTAACGCAAAAGCAGCGTTTACCGGTGCAGTCGGTTTCGTTAAGAACTTTGGAGCCAATGCAGGTAGTGTTGCAAAAGGTGCAATTAGTTCATTCGGATCCTTCTTCTCAAACTTTGGGGCTAACATGAAAACGTTTGCCAGCTCAGCCAAAGCAGCTATCACAACTATTGGTGTTGCTATAAAAGCAAATCCGTTGGGAATTATCTTAACTGTTATCGCGTTGGTGATTGGTGCTTTTATTTTATTGAAAGACAAAGTAAAACCGATCGCTGCTTTGTTCGAGTTTTTAGGTGATATCCTTGATAAGGTAGTTGAAAGCTTTACAAAGATGGCCGAGCAATTAGGTTTAGTTGCTGATGCTGCCGAGAAGAATGCTGATGCAACTATTAAAGGAGTAGCTGGTGCAGTAAGTGCCATTGAAAAACGTTACGATCGTGAAATAAGATTGGCTCGCGCTGCCGGGAAAGAAACTTCCGATCTTGAGAAACAAAAAGCTAAGGATGCACAAACAGCTGTTCTTGCAGCAATAAAAGCATTGGAATACAAGCGTCAGATCGAAGGCAAATTGGATGCTGAGCAAATTAAGCAACGTGCAGAGTTAATTGATCAGTTAAAGGATCTGCAAGCGGATAGTATTGAAGTGGATCTTAAATTGCAACAAGAAAAAGCTGAAAAAGATAAAGAGAATCAGAAAAAAGCAGCTGATGCGGCTAAAGCAGCTGCTGAAAAACGCAAACAAATACAGGAGCAATTTAATGCGGCCATAATAGATCTATTTAAAAAAGCACAGGCAGCTGAAGCCGAAGGTTCAACCGGTAAAGAACGTATTGAAAGACAAAAAGCTATTGCTGATCAGGAATTACAAGTCCTTAAAGATACTATTCAGAAAAAAGGCCAGGCATTAGATAAGAATTTTAAATTTTCTGTTGAACAGGAAGAACAATTCGCAAAATTACAGAACGAGATAAACCGTAAATATAACAACGACCTTTTAGCGGATGATATTAAACTGGCTCAGGAACGTGGCGCTTTAAAATTAAAAGAGTTACAGAATGAAAAAGGTGTGCTTGACAACAAGCAAAAGAATTTTGAATTAGAACAGCAATTAAAAGAAGCTGAGATTCAATTATTGCAAAGACCTTCTGGTGTAAGCCAGGAAGATTTTGAAGCGCAAAAACAACAGGCAATTCTTGAAATTAAAAAGAAAGGTGCTCTGGATAGTCTTGCTTTAAAAACTGCTGAGATAAATGCTGAACAGGCTTTATTAATTCAACAAACTGAAAATGAAATTGCCATTTTAGAAGCTAAAGGTGATGAGAAATCAAAATCAGAAGCTGAAAGATTGCGCGGCACTTTAGATGGCATTAAACAAACTGGAGATCTTCAAAAGAATTTAGTTCAGACGCAAACGGCTGCAATTATTAATGAGTTGGATAAGCAGTCGCAGGACCTTGCTAAAAAACAAAACGATAGAGGGCCATTAATTGATTGGGCAAAATTATTAGGTATCGATGAGCCAAGTAAACAAAAACTGTTTGCTGCTTTAGGTCAGTTAGGGCAAGAGGCTGCCAAATTTATTGGCCAAGAATTAGATTTTAAACTGGAAGCCAACCAAAAAGAAATTGATGCCAGTAAAGAAAAGCAGTCGCAGTTGGACACTGAAATTAGTGACCTACAATCGCGATTGGATAAAGAAAAAGGCTTAAAAGATCAGGGCTTTGCAAATAATACCGATCGTTTACAAAAGGAAATTGATGCAAAGTTACGATTGCAAGAACTGGAGAAACAAAAAGAGGCTGAAGCGATCGAGCAACGTAAGAAGATCCAAAAGGAAAAATTATTGCTTGATTCTATTTTACAGTTAAGCAATTTGACAACAGCTGCGACAAGTTTATACGCTTCATTGTCTCCAATTGTAGTTGGTCCGGTACCGGTTGGAACTATTATCGCAACGGCGACCATCGCAACCATGCTGGGCACATTTGCGGCTAGTAAATTACAAGCCTTAAAAGCAATTAATGAAGGAAACAATTTTGCTGATGGTGTGATTGACTTAAAAGGTCCAGGCACATCAACGAGTGATTCTATCCCGGCTAATTTATCGCGTGGTGAATCGGTAATGACCGCAAAGGAAACAAGAGACAATATGAATTTATTTAAAGGCATTCGTTTTAATGATAGAAAATTAATGCATGATGGCATCATGGACCTGATCAAAAATAAAGGAATTGTTTTAACACCAGATATCTCTGAAGGTTTAATTAAACGTAAAAATACACTTCGCGAAGCTGAGATGAACCTAAATATAAGTTCGGACAACAAAGCGATGGAAAAAGAATTGGCTGATATGAATGGAAAATTTGATTCACTAAATCAGACCATGAGAAATAAAATTTACAAGGATGCAAAAGGGAATCTGGTTAAACATACCGGCTCACACATAACAGTTATAAGAAGTGGAAAATAAGTTCAGATATGAAGTTGTAGAAGTAAATGTGAATGTAGTTGCTCAAGCTTCTTACAGTCAAGCTTACATGAATAGCGCTACTTATGTTCGTGATATCTTTCCTATCAATGATCCTAAATTTGTAATAACAGAAACCCGCGAGAAAGGAAGATTATATTACATTAAAAAAATCAACAATAAACTGAAACTTCAAAAAGATGATTTTGGTCACTATTTGAACCAGTTAAATGACTGTTCTATTTATTACGTTAATATCTATAAAAAATGTGCTGGTAAGAATTGGACTTTAATTTACAGAGCCTTTTTTAACCAAGCCGACATCGATTATGATCTGGATGCGTGTACCGCTGAAATTCAATTGAGAGACAGTTCCATTTACAATTGTTTTAATGACAGAAGAAGCCTTGAAACAAACGTGATGGATGCGATTGCTCCTCCCGGATCGCCATTGCCTCAAAATTTCAAATTCTTTATCGGAGATCCTTTAACCTATCGGACAATTTCTCTTCAAGATTGTATATATCAAGTAATCGGTGGAGTTGCTTGTTGCGATTATCAGGTTTGTTATATAGAAATTATTAGTGACTTCTTCGATTGGCAGTTTGATGCTTTTGGAAATCCAATACCATTAACAGCACAACCAGCTGCAAATTATGTGAATCCTTCACAACCTGGTTACTGGCCATACATTGCACAGAAGTCTGATTTTAAATATCCGACATCAAGCAATCCAGCAACTATTTTAAATATGAGCTTCGATGATATAGAAAAGATCATGGCTGAGGTTTTTAATGTGTTCTGGATCATTGATGGTAACCGTTTACGATTTGAACATTTTAGTTGGTTCAATAAAAATGTAAACTTCGATACTACTTTCACCGCTACCAACGTCGATATGAACCTCTTTAAGAAAAAGTTCAAAATTGATAGTAATGATGTGCCGCAATCGGAAGTATTCGAATGGATGGAAGCCGGCACAGAAGATTTTAAAGGATTGCCGATAGACTACAGTGAACAATGCTCTAACGGTAAAACAGAAAAGCGCGGATACACCAAAGCAACGACTGATATTAATTACATTTCAAACAATGTGGCCACAATTGATAATAACGGTATTGTTATTTTAGATTGTATTAAAGTTGGGGCTTTTCTATATCCTTATGTTGCTAATGGGCAGATTACCGGCACGCCTCAAAGCAACGCACGAATGTCCTGGGCTAATTTACATTACGACTTACACCGTCATAACCGTCCTTTTAAATCCGGTACCATGAATGCTATTTCAACAGTGTTCTTAAGTCCGGTTTACAATAAAACACAAGATAACGTTCTGTATCAATTATGCTGCGAAAATCCATATCGCATGGAAGATTCTCTTGTTAAATCCGAATTAGGTGATGGTAACATTGAAGAAGCTGAAGTAAATTATTCAGATGAAGTAATAAAATTTAAATTAAAACACGACACGATAACATGATATTATCTGAGCCAATATTACCAATTCGTTTTTATGACAGCTTGTACGATCAACACAGGTTTAATTTTCATTGCAAAGACAATAAGCAATTGGATCTGGTTTATCCGTCCAATGAATTGCCACATTTCCAGTTAACTCGTGGAAAGAAATTTGAATTGCCAAGCACGTTCTTTTTAAGGAACGTTTGTAACGATATAGCCAACAATTACTATAAAGACATTCCGGAATCAGCTGCAAACTTTGGTACTTATGCCAGCAATGATTATTATGGCGCTTTTCCAAAAGGAGTTGTAATTAATGATCATGTCAATCCTCCTTATAGCATACAATTCTTAAAGTTAGATTGTCAGAAGCTAAAGCCTACTCCAAATCTTGTGCCACCAGCTTATGCACTAACAATGGATTTTGATATTCCAATCAGTAATACACAAATGTATTACGAATTTAAGATTGTAGTCGACAAGTTTGTAAACAATTCCACCACCTTTTTAATTAAGCTTTACAATGACACAAATTTGTTTGGCGTTATTAACTCAGCTGGTATACACAATTTTACTTTTTTCTCTGATGATACTATCACAGCTGGTGGCGTGATCACTATGACAATTGAGAATTTCACAAATCTTGATGACTTTGAAATAAGTTACATGCAAGCAACTACAATTGGTGCATTTTATTCTGCCCAAACAAATGACGTAGTACTGGATGAAGCGAAGTTAAAAGTGAATCCGATGAATAACGGCGAGGATATCATTGTATATTGTGAGTCGCTTCAAAATTATGTTGTTCCGCAAGGTGAATACTATTATGTTGTTGTAAGCGGCCTTGATATTTATTACAGTGAGGTTTTTAAAGTTATTTCTTTAAAGAACATCGAAAATTACTACCGTTTAAAGTGGTATTCTTCGTGTGACATAAACGATGATATTATTTACAGGTCCGCAGTTTTAAGTTGTAATTATTTCAACTCTTTATTTTTGGATGCTGCTTTATTCAAACCTGAATACGAGACAAAAGATGAAGGAACGGAAAACGGCAAAGGAGATCTTACTGTATTATTACAAACCTGGAAAAAGTTTATCAATTTTGAAGTAAACAAAAGCCCGGAGTTTTTAGCAGATGCTTTAAGTGGCGTTTTTATCCATGACAATATTTTCTTAAGAAAGCCTTTAAATTACAAACAGGATAAAGCCAATAATGAAATTCAAATCCTGAAAGTGGTGAGCGATATTTCGCCGGTACTTGAAGATTGTTTCCAAAAGGTAAACTTAAAATTATTGTTAGATAATAAATATTCAGACACTGCTTGTTGCAATGAAGCTGAAATATTTGATTGCGAGCCTTGCGAATATACAGCCACTGATGATTGTTCTTCAGGATATCAACTTGTAATTTCAGGTGGTGGTGTGCATGGTTTAATTAATTGCGCAACTGGACAGCCTGTTTCTGTTCGCACAACAGATATTATTTGTTACAATGGTAAATATTATCAATTACAATTAATATCATTAGTATGGACCGTTATTAGAGTTATGCCAAGTATTTCAAGTGCTACATGGACATGGTTTAGCTTTGTATTAACTTGTCATGGCGTACCAAATTCATTTGCAGAAATGCAATATAATAAAAACGGTGCCGGCTGGGTTTCTTTTGATCTTATTCCTATTGGAAGTACTGGCGACTTCTCGTCTTACGTGAATATATTTTTATTATCTGGTGCAACAGATTTTGATGTAAGATTTATAAACAAAACATTAACCTGCGATTTTGGAACTTCTGATCCTTTAGATATCGTTTAAAAAATAAAATTATGAAAGTATATAAATTAGCAAGCGTTTTAACTGATCAAGTTCCTCCTGCAGATGGAGTTACTTTTGAATATATTGGTATTGTTGTGAATACACATGCCGAAGAATTTTCAATTACAAATCAGGTAAGTATTAATGAAGATGCATTCACAACAGAAGAGCGTGCTATTCTCAGTGCAGCTGTCGATCTAGTAAAAACTAAATTATTATCGTAATGTCAACCGATTGTATAGAAAAATGCGTACCGTCATGCGATGATCTCCCGGAAGTGGATTTCAGTTTGTGTGCACCACAAGTCAACCATGGTGAAGTGGGAGATGTTTATTTTACATCTGAAAATCATCCATTAATTGATGAGACAGATGCAAATGAATGGGCGTACCGTTTAGCATTGCCAGTTGGTGATCCTTCCCGTATCATTCGCTTAATGGTAATAGGTGATAAACCAGAAGCTGAGATTGTCGAAGTAGATGGCGCTTACAATAAAAATTATTACGCTTCAAAAAATCATATTGTAAATATTAAAGTGTATCAAACATCTGATACAAATTACAACATGATGCGCGTGCTTGAAAAAGAGAAAAAAGGTTTGGGCTGGTATAAAACTTCAAGCGGTGTGTTGTATGGTGGCAAAGGTACGCCAGCAAGCATTGGATTTAACCAGGTTATACCGCAGAGTTCTTCAGACCTTGAATATTTAAATGGTTGGTTAAAATGGAAAGCACCTATGCATCCATGTAGAACTTTATCGCCGATTTAATTTCACTACATCTTGTAGTGGCGAGAAAAATATAGTTAGCTGAATTTTACAGAATCTTATTAGAAGTAAAATTTATTAACTAAAAAAATTAAATCATGTCATCACCAGCAGTAGATCCGTCATCATGCGAAAGCGTTGTGTGTACAACCACTTGTAATCAACCGCTTCCTGAAACAGAATGGTCGTTATGTAATCCCGAAGTTAATTTCGGCGAGATTGATGCGATACTTGTTACAAATATTGGTAATCCTTTAGCAAACGAAAATGATCCTGCAGAATGGGCTGGTCGTAAAGCAATGGCTATAAGTCAAGCAGCTCGCATTGACGAGTTTCATGTTATTGCAGAGAAGCCAGCGGCAGAATCAAGTGAAATTAAAATCTCACGCGATATCACTGTTGTGGGTCAAAAGACTCACACAATTACTGGAGAGATCTCTCAAACAAATAATACTAATTATAACGCAATGCGTCAATACGAGTGCGGAAAGAAAATTCTTTTCTGGTACCGTACCGCAGGTGGTAAACTTTACGGTGGAGCAGCTGGAATTGAAGGTTCATTTATCATCAACCATGTTATTCCTAAATCACGTAAGGAGTTAGCTGTATTTGCATTCACATTGAAATGGGAAGCGCAATATCATCCTTGTGTTACTAATTCAGTTTTTTAATCACCTTTTAAAAAGTAGAAAACATGGCAGATTTTATAGCATGTGATAATAATCATTTAACTGACGAACAATTGTTCGCGGCATTAATGACCAAGGACGCCAGTGGAAACTGGGCTTTCCGTACAACTTTTGTAGACGCATGTGCTACTGACGCAATTGATTGCAGCAACAATATGGTTACGATGGCCCAAATCTCTCGTAATGTTATTGGCGTAGATCCTGTTTGCGGAAAACCTGCTATTCGTTTAGCAAGTCCGCGAATGGCAGCAATACAAAACCTTGTAACTTATGCAAATGATGCAGCAGCTGCTTCTGGTAGCGTTCCTGTAGGTGGTTTGTATTACAAAACAGGTGTAGGTATTCACGTTCGTATGACATAATTAATAGCCCTGGTTAACTCCGGGGCTTTATACTATGATAATCGAAGTAGGAGATATTTTAAAAAGCTTTTTGGAACCTTATCGCATTGGTGGTTCTGGATCAAATCAGTTCATTGATAAACTTGCTGGAGTAGTAAAGACCATTTCAAAAACAGATGTGGATGGAAACAACAGAACAATAGTAAAGAAATTTCCTGTTGCCTGTGGTGTAAATTTTACAGACTGTATTAATAATGGCACTTACAAAGATCTCATTCCGGATAGCAAATTAGGTTGCATCGTTTACTTTGAAGATGTATCCAATCTTTATTTGGGAATGCACGGAAGGAAATCGCAATGGAAGGCTCAATACCGTTTAGTGTGTTGGATCAACCAGAAGAAGTTAGGATATACGGACTGTAGTATTACAGGAAAGATCTTCAGAACTTTTTTAGCTGCCTTTCCGGAACAAATGGGAAACAGTGGAATTTATCAAAGAGTTGCGATAAATGTTTTAGGTGAAGAGCCAAGATCATTTAATCCCTTTTCAAAATATAGTTACAGTGAAGAACAAACGCAATACCTGATGGCTCCTTTTGACTACTTCAGTGTACCAATAGAAGTTACTTATGAACTCGATAAAGAATGCTTTACAGAGTTCGAAAAACAAACACCAATTGATTGTTAAACATTAAAAATATTATACCATGGCATGCTCAGAAGAAATAAGTTGTGACGAAGCAAAATATGGCGATGGCCAATTGTTCAGAAAAATACTGCGTAAAGTAGGAAACTGTTTTGCTGTTGCTATTACAGGATCCGTTACAACAACTGCGTCAAGCACACAAAGAACAGTTACACGAACAGTTGTAAACGCAAGTGGTTCGGTAAGTGCCGGAGCAAGATCGGTTACAATGGAATTATCAAGTGATTTTGCTGGCAGCATTTTAGGTGATTCTGATGTTGCTTCTGGAGGAACATTAACACCAGGCGCATCTTACAATTTTTCTGTAAATCAAAATGATGATACCCTTGGAGCAATCATATATACAAGGTCAGCAGGCACAATTACAATTACTAAAATAGTTTAAAATGAAAAAATTAATCTCGATTATCTTCTTATTTGCCTTCATTGGCATTACAGCGCAACAAACGAGTGTAAACAAACCTGCATGGGGTTTAACTGGTAATTATTTAGGAAACAGAACAAGCTTTATTGGTACGACAAATACTGCTAGTTTGAGGCTTGCTGTAGGCGGCACAATTTGTGCTAAATTTGATTCTATTACAGGTCTTTTTACCTTAAGAAATAACACTTCTGATCGTAATTTTTTAATTGGTAGTTATCCAGGTTATCCTCAGGGTTGGTCTTTACATTTTGGTATGCTACCTAGTGTTAGAACATCTTCTAATATGGCTCTTGGTGGCGATAGTTTGTTAACTATTTTAAACGCTAAAACTGATTGTATCGTAAGAACAAACGGTGTTACGCAAGCAATTTTCGGCGGTTGGTCATTGACTAACCAAGCATATTTGGAGTTAAGAGGTCAAACAAGTGTATTATCTAGTGGTACTGAAAAACAAACTTTGAATATAGGTGCTCACACAATAACTTTTCCTACGGCGAATGCTGCTTTATGTAGGAAAATTGATATTTTAGGCGATACATACAATTCTGTTGCTGCTGCTACGAGAACCAATGCAGCATCTTTATATGTTAGGACTCCTGCAGCTGGTACTAATATGACTTTGACAAATCGTTGGTCAATTCATAATACTGGTGGTTTTTTATGTAATGGAAACGCTTATTTTGCAACTACCGATCCAACCACCGCAGTGTCTACAGGAACGAGTGCTAAAGTTGCAATAATATCTACTACGCAAGGTTTTTTACCTCCTGTAATGACTACGGCACAACGTAATGCAATTTCTGGGCCAGCTACTGGTCTAGTGCTTTATTGCTCTGATTGTACAGCAACTGATGCGAGTACAGGTG
Organism: Heterotrichella gracilis; assembly: GCA_032358255.1. NCBI lineage: Eukaryota > Xanthophyceae > Tribonematales > Xanthonemataceae > Heterotrichella > Heterotrichella gracilis. The sequence continues at coordinate 345,465 of JAULBX010006664.1, read as the reverse complement.
TTCTGCAGTCGTATAATGGTACTACCTGGAAAAATTGTTGGTAATGAAAAAGTTATTTTCCATACTCTTTTTATTTTCTTGCCTGGCTTTAAAGAGTCAGGCTTTAAAATTTAATGAAACTATTTTTGACGATGCTTTCAAACATGAAGCAGCTGGAGCAGTTATTGCTATTATTGGTGGCGAGATTACTTATCAAACTACTAATTTGGAAGGCTTAAGTTCAGTTGTTGGAGCAGGTCTTGGAATTATCGCTACTCTTGGAAAAGAATTTATTTATGATAAATATTTTCAAATGGGTGTGTTTAGTGTTAACGATATAATTGCAGGATGCATGGGATCATTAACAGGCGCAATGATTCACCGGGTAATAATAGACCTTAGATATCGGCACGAACAAAAAAGATTAATAAAAATTTCAAACGCAAAAAGAATTTTGGACTAGGTTATGATGACTCCTGACGAAAGAAAAAAGCTTGACGAAGTTCATGCTGCTATTGTTGGAAATCCATCTTTAGGAAACAAAGGTGTGATCACCCGTTTGCAGGAACTTGAAGAGTATAAAAAAAAAGATGAAGCCTTTAAACACAAAGTAGCTGGTGGAATTGCGGTTACAATGCCAATTTTAACTGGCGTGTGGGCCTGGATAATTAAACATTTTTAATATGAGCGCAAAAGACAATAAATATTTAATAGTGTTGCCACATGTGGTTTTAACATCAACCATTGAACCTGTAATAATTGCTTTAGATAAGTATTTTGAAAAGGCAAATTTAAAAGCTGTTGTTACTTCTGGGCTTAGAGATTCTGATGATCAACTAAGAATTATTCGTCAGTATTTAACTACCAAAAAATTAAATATTAAATATCCTGAAGCTATGTCTGGAAAGGTGACGGATAAATTGCCTAATGGAGAATATAGATGGCAAATGGGTTGGTCCGCTTTATTGAACTCTGGCATAATTATTAATCCACCTTTAGATGCAATTCTTTTAATGGATTATTTTAATGCAAAAGGCGTTAACAGGAAAGGTACAATGTTCAATAAAACTGCACATGCAACAGGAAAGCCTTTTGACATTGGTGGCGGTGCTGATGGTTTAAATAATGAAATTTCTGTTATTGAATCGGCTAAAAAAGATATTCCAGGCATTGTTGGCTGGGTGATAGAAAGAAATAATAACTGCTTACACGTAGATTGTAAATAAATATGAATCAATACATTTTAAAAGCTGTAAGCTGGTTTGCTGGTTCAGCAGATAATCATCCCGGAGGAGCAAGCTCCAAAAAATTAACTGCATTTTGGGCTTTAGTAGCAATGGCTACACCTACTCAAATTGTATGGTGTATATGGGCTTTTAAAAATAATAACTGGGAACACTTATCTTATGTGTTAACGGCAGATTTCGCTTTAATTGTTTCCGCTTTAGGTATTAACTCGCATGAGAAAATTAAAGGTAAAGCGGATACTGCAGATGAAAATAAAAAATTAGATAATGGCGGCGGGCAAATATAATTTTAAAGACCATATTACAGGAGATACATTTCCCGGAGTTCAGTTTGAAGTTCTCATTGATAATGTTTCTTTAGATCTTACAGGCGCTAGTATTTACATGCACGTTAAGGAAAATTCATCATCAAAAACAAAAACAATATTTTCAACTGTCAATAGCAAATTAGAAATAAATGATGCTGCTGCCGGAAAATTCAAATTTAAAAAACAGATTGTTGATCTTTTTCCGAAACAGTATGTGTATGACGTTGAGATACATTTATCGGACGGCAATATTTATACCTACATCGAAGGAACCTGGTTAATAAAACGTGGCGTAACAGTTGTAGAATAATGGAAAATGTCACGGTAAATATTACTGAAAACAATCAGATAGTTTCCGCAAATGTTGATGAAGAGATCATCAATGTAAGTATTACTGTAACAGATGTGAACATGATTGATGACATTACATTCGGACCAACTGCGCCCGTGAACCCAGCACTAAATAAACTATGGATACAAACACCTTAATTAAATAAAAATGGCAAACGTAATTTACCCAAAATTTAAACAAGCGCTTTTGCAGCAATCTGCGAATAGTAACCTTTCTTCTGGAAATATAAAAGTTTTATTACTAGATACAGCTGATGATGTTTACAATGCAACTGACGAGTTCTTAAGTGATATCGCAGGAGCCGGTATAGTGGCACTATCTGGCAACTTAACAACCAAAACCTTTACAGATGGTTTATTTGATGCTGATGACGCAGTATTTACAAGTGCATCAGGAGATCAGTCAGAAGCATTGATCTTATTCATCGACACTGGTGTTGCAGCAACTTCCAGATTGATTGCTTTTTTTGATACAGGCGTAACGGGCTTACCTGTTTTACCAAACACAGGAAACATTAATATTCAATGGAATGCATCAGGTATTTTTCAATTATAATTAATAACTAAAAACAAAACAAAATGGCAGACGGACTATTTTACACAGACCTCAGAGAACCCCACCTAGTAACAGATTTACCAGCAATAACAATGGCTGCAACAGCAAAGGCTTTATATCCTGCTGCCGCATTTCCAGTCTTGGGTGGTCAATACTTTAATCGCCCAGGTAAGGCAATTAAGATTTCATTGTGGATAAAGGTTGTTCTTGGTGCTACACCGGGTAATTTTTCATTTAACCTTCATTGGGGAACAGGTGCAGACGCGAATGGTACATTAATCTGTACAGCTGGTACTCCAGTAGCTCTTACAGCTTCGGTTACAAAATGTATTTATGCTGAGTTTACAATCCGTTGTTTAACTACCGGAACAGCTGGTACGTTACAAGCGACAGGTTGGGCAGTTGCTGATCCTGCAATCATTGCAGCTACATTGAATCCAATATTGATTCCTACTGCTGGTGCTGCGGCTTCTGCTTCTTTAGACTTAACAGCTGCAAACATTGTATCTGTTCAAGCTCTACAGTCAGGTACCGCAGGTACAGCACAAGTTCAATCAATGACTGTTGAATCGTTGAATTAAATGCTCGCAGATTCACAAGGAAGAGGTATGATAATATGGCCGATTGCAGCAAAACTGTTTCAATCGGTCATGTTACAACAACGTCCAAGATGGACTGGGGGAAGAGGTATTGGTGTAGGCTCAATGCGTCATGCCGGAATAAAGCCAAGTCTTCCGTGGAATAATATGAATAGGCCAGCCGCTATTAACTTTGGTCGATATAGTTCGCCGCCAATGGCCATGGATACACTGAAACCTTCGGTGAAACCTTCGGTGAAACCTTCGGTGAAACCTTCGGTGAAACCTTCGGTGGTTCATGCTTTAAAAGTCATGCCAACTGAGGTTTTTGAAATTATTGGTGTAAGTAAAGATAGCAGCAATTCACCTTTAGGATTTTGCACTATGTGTTTATTTCGTGTCGATAGAAATAGCGGCACTATTACATACGAACATATGGGAAATGTTATTTCGGACGCATCTGGCAACTACTCTTTTTTTGTAAGTAAAGGGCTAACTTACAGGGTAACTGGTGAAAACGGATCTGTTCTAGGAATGACAGTAAACACTTTAACAGGTGTATTGACTTAATTCATGGCAAATGAAGTGTATTTATATTCGCCAAATGCGACTCCTAATGACTTAACGTTAAGGGAAAACATATCTACGATAATTTTAGATGCACCGTTATTAAGCAACTTAAACACATTATATGAACCTGCCATACTACCGCAGGATATAATAACCGACATTCCTTTATTATCAAATTCGAGTTCTGTTTTTGCTCCAAGCATATCGGTTCAAGCTGTATCAGCACAGCTGCCATTAATAGCATCTACATATCAATTGTTTGCCCCGTATGTATCCGTGCAGCCAATTGCGGTTGTTTTGCCTAAATTGACAAATACAAGTTCAGTTTTTGCGCCGGCCATTTCGGTTCAAAGTATATCGGTTCAATTACCTTTAATAACTTCAACTTCGATCGCTCAAGCACCCGTATTAAGCGCGGGATCAGTTGCTATTCAGGCGCCGCTTATCAGTAATAGTAATAGTGTTTTAAATCCTACTGTCCAACCACAAGGCGTTAATTTACAAGTCGCTTTTATAAGTCCTACGGGTGGCTTGTTTGCAATGGAGATTATCCCAGGGCAAGTTTACATTGCGCCTCAACTATTACAAAGTTTAAATCAGGTTTATTCTCCTAGTATAGAAGCAGGCGACACTACTTTAATAGATGGCTTTATTTCTTCAGGCAACATTCTTTTTGAACCGACACTTGAACAAGTGAGTTTATACAACTTGAAGCGATGGAATGGATCGAGCTGGGAAGTAGCGATTTTAAAATATTATAATGGGACCACTTGGGTAAAGCCTGATTTAAAAATTTATCACAATTCACAATGGCAAACAATTAACACAAACTAATATGAAAAAGACACTATTAAAAACACTTACCTTAATTGCAATAATTGCATTAACATCTTGTAATACCACTAAGGATTTAAAAAAATCTAAAGTTGAAACGGAAACTTCAACCGTTTCCAAAACGGAAATAGTTAGATCTGTAAGCGAAACAATTGATACTACAGTAGTAATTAATAAAGATTCTTTAATTGGCAGTTCTGAAAATTTAGAAACCGACCCTATTATCTTGGAAGATGAAACTTTAATTTTAACCGTTACAAAGGATAAGCATGGCGTTACACACGCTAAATCAGTTAAGAAGGTGCAATCCATCCATATTGAAAAAAAGAAGCTTACAACCGAGCGTATAGAATCTAATACAAAAATAAAATCCGAAACTCTAACCCAAACAAAGGACCTTCACAAAGAAGTAACAGGCGGTTTTAATTTCAATTATCTTTGGTGGTTGTTATTGTTGCTTTTAATTCCAATTTGGAAATTCCGCAAAGTTTTATTTTAAGGTTTGCCAAATAGATCTTCCATCGCCTGATCACTTTCTTCTTCGTAAAAATCCTGCAGGTAAATTTCAGTCGTGGTTACTTTGCTATGTCCGAGAAGATCCTTTAAAAGGTGTACATCAAAATCTTTGTCCTTAAATTTCTTTTGCTTTACATAATCGGTGAAGCTGTGCCGGGCAGTATGGAATGTTATTTTTGGAAGTTCAAATTCATCACAGACCTCCTTTAGCTTTTTATTGTAGAACGTATTGCGCGCGTTAATACTTTCATCTTCCTTCTTTATTTCCAAGCGGACCTGTTCAGCAGACATACCTTTCTTTATATCGGCCCAGTTAACGCGTGTATCAAAAATATATTCTTCATTGTTCTGATATCGGTCGATGATCCGGAGCGCTGGCGCCATCTGCTTTATAAGGCGCTCCTTTGTGGTCTTGTGCATTATGTACTTCAATTTGCCTTCTATAATATTTTCTTTTTTGATCCTGCAGAGATCTCCAAAACGAATGCCGGCATTAAAGAAGCTATACAGGTACATATTAACGGCCAGTTCCTTTGCTTCATCAGCACTGAAGTCTGTCGTTTGCAATAGATCGATCACATCCATTTTCACGCGGTTCTTTTTAACCCTGGTTGTCTGGGCCACATACTTTTTAAAAGGATTTTTGTGAGCTTCTAGCTTTCCGGATCCGATGATCATTTCAACTACAATTCCTAAGCGCATCATATTATCGGCTATGGTGTTGGCCGAATTGCCAATACTTTTTAAATGAGTATCGTACCTTAAAATAAATTCGTAATCAAAAGCTTTAATTGGCAGGACCGGTGCAAAGGCCTGAAGTTTATTCTTGATGCTTTTTAGTTTTTTGTAATTAAAGGTGCCGTGCTTTTCCTTTGTATAGTTTAAGCGCTGATCGAACCACCAGTAAAAATCATCTTTATTTCCGGGCTCAACTCCCTCCCCCTTTAAATGGTTCTTTTCAAGTGAGCTGGTAAGTTCTATTATTTTGAGGTTGATGGTTTGAGCATTGGTATGCATGTCCATTTTAACACGGCCGGCTTTTTCATCCCACTGGTCCTTTTTTATTTTTGCTTCAACCGGAATCAGTTTACGTTTATTTCCTATATTTACCTTGATGTAAATGGGGTATGTTCCATCTCTGGATTTGTAGCCATTTATGCCAAGAATAGGTGTAATTTTCATGTGACGATTTTGTGACGGCAATTATACATAAAAATACATTTTAATACATTAGGTTACATTATATAAAATTGATGTAGGCCAGAAATAATAAGTAACTAACTGATATTAATAAGATTAAAAAATTGTTGGGGTTATCCCCGTCCCGGGTACTAAAGCAGAGAATTTTTCTCTGCTTTTTTTATTAGTTATAGCTTTGACTACTTTTTGGTGGAAATTATACCCAAAAACACTTCATTTCTTAAATTTTTAATTTTTTGATTAAAACATTGATAATCAAATAATTAAAAACAAATGTTTCTATTGTTAATCTAAAAAAATTTTGTATCATTGCATGTTAATAAAATTAAAAAGGGAAAGTTTCCCCTTTTAATTTATTTTTAAATATTTAAGATTATGAAATTTTTTAGAACAGCGTTACTTTGTTTATTCTTATTATCACTAACAACTACTGTCAGTGCGCAAGGCGGAGGAAAAAAGGTATCTCCTATAACCCGTTTTTTCAAAAAAACCCCCTTCACTTTTAATTTGGGCGGACACGTTGTTGATGACGATGGTCAGCCATTTAATAATTTATTTAACGTAGCTAAATCGTGGAATTTTTTACCTTACCCAACTCGCTTGGCAATAGATGGTTACTTCCAAAAAGGCTGGAGCTTTCAAACAGAATTTGCTTTTACTCAATACAAATCAGGTAAAACAATACAAAATTCAGAAATAACCGGAACCTATACTTTCTTTTCAGTTGACGGACATGTAAAATATGATCTTAACGAATTAATTGGAGACACCCATTGGTTTGACCCATATGTAATTGGTGGTTATGGATATACAATGAGATCGATAGCTAAAAATCACAATACCGGGACCGCGAATTTGGGTTTAGGTTTCAATATTTGGGTATATCAAAATCTTGGTTTTAACGCTCAGAGTGTTGCAAAATTTGCATTGGTAGAAGGTACTTCTAATTATTTACACCATTCAGTTGGTATCGTTTATCGTTTCGAATACGGAATGGGTAACCGTCCTGGTAAGTTAGGCAGACGTTACACCTTCTTAAAAACAGTAAAATAATTTTTCTCAATATTAATATAAAAAAATGAAGGCATTAAAATCAATATCTCTTTCTCTCTTAACTTTAGCTACAGTTCATACAACTTCGGCACAAACTATTGCGCAAAGAATAAAGAATACAACTTTAGTTTTTGGATTAAGCGAACACATCATTATTGATAATGGCAAAGAGTACCAGTTTAAGTTTGATACCAAGAATTGGCAACTTACACCATTTCCAAGTAGAATTACAGCAGAAGCATATCTTAAAAAAGGCTGGAGTCTTCAAACTGAACTTGCATATGCAGGATATAAAGCAAATACAGTTGTGGATAATAATCTTCAGTTAAAAAGCAGCACTTTTTTCTCCGGCGACCTTAATCTGAGATATCATTTTGAAACATTGTTCCTTCATCAAAGTTTTTTTGATCCATTTTTAACGGCTGGTTATGGTCTTACTTATCGTTCTGGGTTGGTTAGCAAAGCTGTAGGTACTAACAATTTAGGATTAGGCATGAACTTCTGGATCTATAAAGGTTTTGGTCTAAGTTTACAAAGTGTAGGGAAGTTTGCTTTAAAGGGTAATTTCAGATCTAATTATCTACACCATTCAGTTGGTATAGTTTATAAATTGAAACCGCTTTCAAATAAGCCCGCTTTAAAATAATTAATCAGAACTTTCAAATAATATTTAAAAGCCACTCTAAATCGAGTGGCTTTTTATTTGATAATAGTCCTCCACTCTATGAACTATATTATCATATAAAAACTTTATGTTTAATAATTTGATTGCAGGCTTTATAGGGTGTTATCTGAATAAGAAGATATTTGTCTTATTGACATTTTTGAATGTATTAGATCGTAAAAAAAAGCCGCAAATTGCGGCTTCAGTTTATTAACAAGTAAGGTAAAGACTTAATCAACCTTGATCATCTTTTGTTTTGAAACGATCTTCTTATTGCTGTCAATGCTTTCTATTAGATAAATCCCTGCTCGTAATTCACTACAATTTAAATTTAATGGCGTAACACCTGTTCCAATATTTTGATTAATTGTTTTCACCAACTTACCGAACGTGTCGTATACATTAATTGTTAATATAGATACTATCTTAGAATCAACTATCATTGCAAAATCACCTTTAACAGGGTTAGGATAAATTCCTGATACAGCTATTTCACCATCTTTTGCTCCTAACGGCAAAACATTTGTTCTTGTTTGTTGACCATTATGCTCAAAAGAAGTAATGCGGTAATAATTTAAAGTTCCGGGCATTGTTGTTTTGTCATCAAATGTATATTTCGAAGGCAAATTGTTTGGAGTGATCTTTGCGATCTCTACAAAGTTTTCTGCATCAGATGCTCTTTCAACAATATAGTTCTTAACTCCGGATTCAACTGCACTTTCCCAGGTTAATTTATTTATTCCTTCTAAACGCTCACCATAAAAACTTTTAAAGTTTACAGGTAACACAGCACAGGGGCCGCCAGGTGCAGCACAAGGCGATGTGAACCTATACGCTGTATTTGTCATGTTCCATTGAGTTGGATAATTATGTGCTGTAGCATTTACAGGTGGCACGTATGTGTTTCCATCAAAACTTGTCAAGCCCAAAATAGCCGCGCCATTATTCCACGTAGCGCAAGTTTGTTTATTGGTAATATGTATTTCAATATTATTTGACGTTTCGAATAATTTAATTTGCCCAGTAAAGTCTTTAGATGCATTTGTATTACATGGTGAAGAATACATTGGAACATTTAGAAAAGAAATTACAAAACGCCTGTTGGGAGCCACACCAAGTGTAGTATAACGAATCGTGCCTCCAACAGATGGATCAATATCGTGCCAAGGTCCTAAAACAGCATTTTGAGGGGTTGATGTAGTATTATTAACCTTTGATGGAGCAGGCTGATCTATCACGTATCCTGTTCCTATACCGCCAGCCGCCATTTGATTAAAATATACATTCGGGAAACATGGCACTCCTGAAAATACTAAAGCGCCATTAGATGCCGGGAAACCGCCACCATACTGAGCGCCGGTAAAGCAAAACGGGAAACCAAATAAAATTGAACTACTGTAAAGAACATCATCTGTACTCGGTGCTAAAGTTCCGGCAAATACGTCAAAACTATAAGGAACAACCGAAGGGACATAGGTGGAAAGGTCACACGTTGCAGGAGCTGTACCAGATCCAACTGATATTGTATTACTAAATGCGCAACTTGCACCGCAACAGGCACGTTTTCTAAAAAAAGTTTGTCCGATATAACTTGTACTGGCTGAACCGGCGCCGGTTGCATTAGTTATATTTGTCCATGGTCCTGTAGCCGACGGAGCAGATTGCCATTGAGATAAGATTCCACAACCAGCACTTGAACCAGCAGCAGATAAGGTTACCGGTCCGCCCGAAGCACAACCAACTGTAGAAGATGAAATGGATATTACGCCAGGCGCAGGAACACCCGCACAAGGAGGCGCACATGTAATAGTAGCCTGCCAGCCGGCTCCAATAACTGATCCGTCAGATGTAAAGCGAAATGTCATGGTGTTTCCGGAAGAAACATAAGTAACTGGCCCTGCAATAATACCAAATACGTTTGCTAAAAGTGGAGAGGCCGTAGTAGGTCCATCATAGATATTTAAATCGTCGCAACAAGATTCTATATCGATATTAGCTAGAGTTATGCTCAAACATTGACCAACAGGAGCTGTAAATGTTTTTGTGAAGTTTTCACTATTCGCATAATTACCGCCTACATTACCACTATCGTAAAATAAAGATGAAGAAGGACAACCAATAGCAACATTTGTATTGTTCATTATGTAAGTTTGTGCCTTACTAAAGTAAAGTGAAAAAAGCGCAATAAGTAAATAAAAATTTTTCATTCCTTATGTTATTTAAGTGTAAAGCTTGAAGCGTCTTGCGCTGATTTAATTTCCGAATAAGCAGTTGTAGTTTTGATATGAATATCTTTGTAGTTTATAAACTGACTAACAAATTTAACCAGTTCGGCGTAACGTATAAATTTTGGATTATTAACCGTGGCGAGATCAATTAAAAGACAATTGTGCGATTGAAAAATAAATACTGCTGTTTCAATTTGGGTTTGGTTTGCAAATTCAGCCTGTAAATTAGTTAATTGTGCGTTAGTAGCTGTTGGAATATACAAAACCACTTTGCTTTCTAAAGAATCGGATTCGTAAATTTGCTCAATTTGAGACTTGGAAAAAATAGAAATAATCAAAAAAATAAGAAGTAATATGTATCTATTCATAATCTTAAATTTTAAGATGCAAGTAAAACAAATTTAATAAAAAAAAGCGAAATTTTTGATAAAAAACCGTTTTAGATTGAGTAAAACGGGTCTAAAATGAGTGAAGTGATAGTTTAAGTGAGTGAAGCGCTATCTAAAGTAGCGTGCTTTGATAGAAATATAAAGCTTTTAAAGTAAAATCAAGCTTTTGAAAATATTTTTTTCCACCATGGTTTTTGTTTTTCTTTCCCATAACCGTAGCCTCCATAGCCATAACCATAGCCGTAGCCATAGCCATAACCATAGCCTTTTTTCTGGTCGGTTCCGTTCATCAAAATTGCCATGTTTGGTAATTTATTTTCTTTGTGTGCGTTTTCAGGAACGTAAAGAAATTGCTTTTGTAAATAGTGCGCGCGTACAACGTAAACAAATGAATCTGCATATTTACCTAATAGCAATGTATCTGTTACTAATCCAACAGGCGCAGTATCTACAATAATATAATCGTATGTTTTTTTAACCTCATCAAACATTTCCTTTACCCGATCATGCATTAATAACTCTGCAGGATTAGGGGGTATAGCTCCTGAAGGCAAAAGATCAAGACTCTCGATTTTAGGTGCCGTAAAAATAACTTGGCTTAAATTAATATCAGAATCAGAAATATAATTACTTAATCCCGTTTTATCATTTAATCCAAGATACTTTAAGATCTTAGGTGCTCTAAGATCCATACCAATTAATAATACTTTTTTTCCTGAGTTGGCAATAATGGAAGCTAAATTTAGCGCAACAAATGATTTTCCTTCTTTTGCTAAGGTAGATGTAACAAAAATAGTACGTCCTTTAGCTTTTTGAGTGTCCATTATAAAATCAACATTTGTTCTTAATAACCGAAATGCTTCTGCAATACTTGATTGATCGCCACGTGTTACAACAATTTTATTTTCAGATTCTACAAAAGGAATATCTCCCAAAAAAGGAACACCAATTCTGTCTATATCGCGTTTACCATGAACTTTATTATCAAGGATATCCAATATATATAAAATAATAATTGGAATTATTAAGCCTAGTAAAATAGCGGTTAAATAGGTTATTTGTCTTTTAGGAGACACCTGATAACCATTGCTATAGGCATTATCGATTACCTTTGCATTTGCAACCGTTACAGCAAGGGCTATATTTGTTTCTTCGCGTTTTTGAAGTAAGTATAAATAAAGTGTTTCTTTGATTTGCTGCTGACGCTGAATGATCCGGTACTCTCGCTCATATTTTGGTACAGTTGCTATTTTTGAATTAATGCCTGATTCCTGTTTATTTAATTCTTTTACTTTTATTTGTAAAGCATTTTGATAATTAAATAAACTTTCCTTAATGCTTTTTCTTATGCCTGCCAATTGCGCATCTAAATTTTCGATAACAGGATTTTTTTCGCTTGAGTTTTTTAGTATTCGGTTACGTTCTAAAACTACTTTGTTGTATTCTGTGATCATACCCGAAACAGAAGCATCACTTAATCCTAAGTTTGCAGGTATAAGATCGCTTGGTGAGGTGTGCTGTAAAATATAATCGTACATGTAATCAGCCAAAACTTTTTGTGTATTTGCTTCAAGTATACCTGTTTCACTTGCACTTCCAGTTTGCAAAAATAATTTAGCTTCCGATTCAACATCTACCAATTTATGTTTCGTTTTAAAATCTTCAGCCTCCCCTTCAACATCTGATAGTTCTGAAGTAATAAATTTTATCCTGTCGTTAATAAAATCAGCTGTGTTTTTACTTACCTGGTTCTTATCGGCAATAGCATCGGCATTGTGTTGTTTAATTAGATTATTAACGATTGCAGCCGCTTTTTCTTTTACCGGGTCTTTCAAAGAAATATTAATAACGTTAGATGACTTATTTACAGGATCGATCTTTATGGACTCCCTGTAGCTATCAACCACAGATTGTAACGGGTTTATTACAACGCGAACATCCTTCCCGATTAAATTATTCTTTTTTAGATCCATTGGTGCGAAAAGGATCACTTTTCCAAAATCAAAATTAAATGCTTCTCCAAAAGCATAGGTTCCTTTTAGCTTACCATTTCCATCCAGCAAATTAAATTTTTCGTTTGATTGTATTGAAACTACAAATTCAGCCCCAATATTATAAACGGAAGTGTCGCCATTTAAAAAACGGATGTTAATTGGTGCATTATCAAATTTTTCTTGTAAAATTGGTCCTTGTTCAATAAAATATTGCACGTTCAATCTCAACTCTTTTACTACCAAAGTCATTAAAGCGCGAGATTTTAAAATTTCAATTTCGTTATCAATATTACCACTGCTTTTTAATATACCTAGATCCTCAAAAGCTGATAGTTCAGAAATAGCACCACCTTTTTTATCATCTTTAATTAAGATGGATGCCGATACTTCATACAACGGCACCTGATAACGTAAATATACTTTTGCGATCGTAAAAGCTAAAACCACACCCAGCACAAGCCATTTCCAATGCGCAAGATACCTGTAAACAATATTAACTATATTATTTTCAGCGTCGTTAGATTCTTCGGAAGAATATTTTGGCTGTTCGTTTTCCATTTTATTATCTGCTTAACAGTGTTACCATTGTAATTAACAATGAAAGCACTGATATAGCTATACCTACATTTGATGCATTTACAACAGAAGAATTTATTTTTGCCCTGTTTGGTTGAACATATACCACGTCATTTTGATTTAGATAAAAAACTGGCGAAGAAAACAGATCTTTTGAGGTTAAATCGATACGGGTCTCTGTTTTTTTTCCATCAACATCTCTGATAACAAGTATATTTTTTCTAACTGCCGTTATCTGAAGGTCACCTGCAATTCCTAAGGCCTCAATTAACGTGATCCTTTCGTTTGGAATATTAAAAGTACCAGGACTTCTTACTTCACCCAAAACTGTAACTTTAAAATTTAAGATACGGATGTTTACATTTGGATTAGCGACATATACTTTTAACTTTTCTTTAATTAAATTTGTAGCTTCCATTCTGTTAAGGCCTGCCACTTTTATTTTACCAATAACCGGAAAATCAATATTTCCGTCTGCATCAATTAAATAACCTGCTGGTGTTGGCATACCCGCCGTGTATCCTCCGACAATATTATTATTAATAACAGTAAGAGGTAAATTAAATGGTCGCACGGCATCTGCGTCAACACCCAAAACCGTAATAGATAAAAGGTCATCGGTTCGCAATACGGGTGTATAATTTTTATTAAGATCTGAAGAAGAGATGGCGCCCGTACCCTGAAAGTAAATAAGATTTTTTTTTGAGGTGCAAGAGGTCAATACTATTAAAACAAAAAATAGTGATTTGATTCTCATACTGTTAAAGACGGACATAGTTATTTTAAACCGTTAATTTTAAGGCTTAAAGATAGCCTTTTTTGTTGATAGTCTATGAAGATCCACATTTTTTTAGTTTGTAACAAGTTGGTCTTAACAAAAAGCTACTAGGCACTTCTTTTACGTTTAAAAACAATATTAAAAATTGCTTTAAAAAAATATTTTATATCTGTTGTATACGGATGCTTTACTTTTTCAGTCAAATACTCGCGCTCTGCCTGCAAAACACCATCTACGCTGCCTTTTCTATCCAGTGCTACATATGGCGGAATACAACCGGGCTTTTGTTTCAGCCTTAATTCCTGAAGATCTTTTGGGATATCTTGAAAATAACGCTCACTTATTGGCCTTACACCCACCAACTTTAATTCGCCCTTTAAGACATTTATTAATTGCGGTGTTTCATCAAACCAATAACGTCTTAAAAATTTACCCCAAGGTGTTAATCTAAAATCATCTGCCGGTTTGCCGCTTTCAGCATACCCATTGATTTTTAAAACATAATCCTGTAAATACTCTGCATATGGGTGCATGGTGCGGAACTTATATACCCCTATCATTTTCCCATTTTTTCCGATGCGAGGCATTTTATATAACGGGCCATAGCTGGCATTCATATTAAATTCGGGTTCTTTAACTTTTTTTGCAACAATGTACATTAAACCCTTAAACGTTTGATAATCCAAGATCTCAAAACCGCAACTTACCAAACGTCCCAGAGCTTCAGCTTTTGACAACAAACGGTTTCGCCCGCGGGTCAATAAAAAATATATCTTTTTAAAGCCCCATATTTTCGGAAATACCCGCATAAAAATAAACTCCATTGTAAAATAAATAGAAGAGATAATCGGTATTTTTCCAACCGCCTTTCTTTCTCGGCGCGCAGTAAAAGTTTCTATACATGCAATAAACAGATCGTCATTACTCAATTTCGAATTAACACTTTCAAAAAATTTATTGATGTAACGAATATCATTCACGCGACTTAAATTTATGATCGCATGACATTCTGCACTATGATTTAAAATATTAAAATCGTTTGTAGTAGATATCACTAAAGTATCTTTCGACTCACATTTAACATACGAGGAGAAATAATTATAAGCTTCCTCGTTTGTTTTTTTTATAATGAGTCTCTTCATGTTATAATTTGCTTGTGTTTAAACGGGTTATTGCGGCAGCAAATTTTGTTTTTAAAAGCGCATATAGCCCTAAGCCAACCATTAAGCCAAGACTG
The DNA here is from genome assembly GCA_032358255.1 of Heterotrichella gracilis. Taxonomy (NCBI): domain Eukaryota; class Xanthophyceae; order Tribonematales; family Xanthonemataceae; genus Heterotrichella; species Heterotrichella gracilis. Next base: position 330,407 of record JAULBX010006664.1, on the reverse strand, counting down.
TTCGAAAACAAGTCTTTAGTATTAAAAGCGCGGTAAGGGATAAAATATTGAATCCCTTCAGTTGCAATCACTAATACAAAACCCAAAATTAACCATATTAAAGGGCGAAATAAAAAAAAATTGGCAGAAGAATCTCTAGAATTGAATAAGAGAATGATCATCCAGGGCAAAAAAAGTAAAATATGAATTAAGTAATCTAAACGAAGTTGAAATACGTAAGTGCCATTTACGGCTGACTCTTTACCATTAATAGGTAAAACAGCTAAAATAAATAATAATAGGATATAACTTATCGCAATGAATTTTAAGGAAAAAATAAACTTCATTTTATCAAAATCTTTTTTATTTGATTTTTTAAATTTTGTGCGAAAAATTCTTTATACCAAAGTAGTTTGTCATCGGTCCATCTTTGTGGATGAAAAGTCATCATTACATTTCTGGGAAAATCTTTTTTTTCGAGATCGCAAATTACGTCAAAAGTAGAATGGTAAGAGCGTTTTAAAAAATCAGGATTACTGCACGCGTTAGTATCCATTGCTTTATCACGCACACTTACCTTAGCACCATCCCAACGCCTGCCAGTATCTGTAAGATAAAACGTTTTGTTAAAATCGACATCGAAATAAGGCTCTGCAATAAGGCCAAGTTTCTTATAATCATACTTTTTCCAGATATCACGGTTATCAAATTTTGATAAAGGGCTTCCGTGCATACAAATTGTTGTTACCGGCACAATCTTCCTGAACATTTCCAGGTTCTTCACAAACTCATCATAAGCATTATCTACATGCCCTCTCGAAGTATCCATGGTTTCATAATGGTAGCCTATTTCATGACCCATATTTGCCATTTCCAAAATAACTCCTTCGTCATAACTTTGGGGTATTGTTCTAAAATAATAGGTTCCCACAACTCCCATTTGATGTTGTATTTTCGCGAACTCTAAAGAGTTTTCCTTACGGGCATCAACATCATGGCGAAGGCATATAAACTTTTTGTCCTGATCGTTTTGCAAATGAAAAACGTTGTAGGGCAAAAACTCGAAACCAAAATCTTTTAGTGCTCCTAATAATTTTTTATAGCTCTTAACGGTAAAATCCACTTGAAGGAATTGTTAGAAATTATTTAAACTGATCCTGATGATCCTTATTTTTACGCATGATGCTCTCACTGGAAGGATAATTTTCGACAAACCAAGTCAAAAAAGCTGTAACATTTATTTTCTCGCTTAAAAATAAATTTCTTTTGTCGTTCATTTCTTTTTTTAGATCCGGCTTTTTCAGAAGTTCTGTAATGTGAGAAAACATTTTTTCAAATTCAACAGGTTGATATGAAAAACATAATCCGTATTTTTTTTCTAATTCGTTTGGCACTGAAAGTTCGCCTGCAAACGTATTGCACTTTAGAGCCATAGTACCCAAAATTGCCGCCTCGGTTGTCATGGTCTGGCTATCGCCAATAAATATTTTCGCATAATACATTAGTGAATGTATTTTCTCAGGGGCTACCGGTAATCTATATTCTTCAAACTCAGGTTCAATCTCCTTTTCTGAAGTAATAAATATCTTACCAAATGGTTTTAAAAGTTCAATCAATCTTTTTTTCTGATCAAAAGAAATACCTTTCTGACCAACATCGTGATGACCTTTGAATGCAACGAATCGTAAAATAAAAAAACTTGAATTGTGATCCAATCCCAATTCTTCTAAGACCTTAATATCAGGTTTAAAATAATTAGGATGTAAATATGCAAGTTCGTGTATTCCGGCATAATACAAACTCTTTTTACTTTTTCGTTTGATTGAATCAGGCGTTAAAATTACATCAGCAAATGGGTGACCATACTTAACAAATAGCGGCTCCACGCGATCATCATCATCGTCAAGAACGATCGATCTCATTTTTGATAACCTTGAAACATGAGGTAGTGTAATAGAAGTTCCTATTCCAATTTGGATCTTATTTCTTCTTACCAACTTTAAAATCTTTAAGTTATATTTTATCTGATTAATTGCTTTGCCAATTATAGAATCGGTTTTACTACCAATTTCAATAAAATCAAATCCTTCTGCCTTCAATAATTTTTTTGCAACCGGCAGATCTTTAACAGTTATAAAAATTTCATGCCCTTTAGCTTTTAAACCGTTTATTGTATGCTTAAGTAAATGAACATGTGCAGGGTGGCCTATATCAAAAAGTAATTTCATTTTTTAACTTTTTTAAGTATCCCTAAGCCAAACTTACCAAGCCTATATAAGTGAGGGTTGCAGATTTTAATAAAACGACCATGTTCTACCATCAAGCCTCCAAACTCGGCTTTATAGTTGCGCACACCATATTCTTCGCCGGGTTGGCCCGCACCCATAAGATCAAGAATTTTTAAATTATTTTTTATTCCAAATTCCATTGCCGCAATAATAGAAAGATGTGTTGGGAATATTTTTTTATGGTAATCTCTAAGCCCACAATAATACAATGTATAAATACCCTTATCAGGGTAATAAAAACAAAATGAACCACCAATGATATTTTGGTTATGTTTTACAACAAATACTTTTCCAATTGATGATCTATACAACTTCTCGAAATAGTCAAGTTCAGGTAGCGGCAACTTTACTCTTGTATCGTACAGATCCTTTAAGATCTTATAAAGCTCAGCAACTTCGCCAACAGATGTCGCTTCATCCACCTTTGCACCTTCTTCATACGAAATACGGATCTCTCTTTTACGATTATATTTCATTTGCCCCAAAAGATCCTCAAGCGTTTTATTTTGCAGATCTACCTGAAAATTTAAATAAGGTACAAAGTTCCAAAGTTGATCTAAAAATGAAGATTGAAAAGACGAGTAATCATTAAAGTTTCTCGTTTCAATATAAATTATTTCTTTCTTTAGTTTACTTAAAATTAATTTTAAAAGTTCGGTTAATGCTTCAGGGTCACTCCCAACTACCGGGCCACCATAAATGATAGCCCTTCTTGAAAAATATCCTTTAAGTCCTTTTTCTTTTTGAATGGTTACAACGCATAAGGCCTTTAAGCAATTTTCTTTTTCAACAGCAAAAATTTTTGCCGCCTGCAAAGGAATAGAATTAAAAAAATCAAAAAATTCCGGTGATTGAAAAGGACTTGAAAATTGGTTATCCTTTAGTATAGACCGCCATTTTTCATCACTTATCTGACTTTTTTCTGATATACAGGTATACAAAATATATTGATTTATTTTTTATTCCTCATTTCAGCCTGAAATATTGATTGAGGCTTATGCAGAAATAAAAATTTGAGAAATGGTTTTGAAAAACTAAGCATTCGGCTAAATAAAAAATCGTACGATGGATAGTCTTTATAATTGTGATTTTTTGATGCCATTATTTTTTCAAATTCTTTTGGGGCAATATCTAATTTTTTTAAAACATACTCAAGTGTTCTTTCCAGCTCCTCAGTTTTAAAAGGTGATTCTTTTAATTTATTTAACGCGTCCTCTCTCGTCATTTCACCACTCAATGTTAGAGCAGAGTAAGTGATCTTTCGTTTATCTATACCAAATTTAACCGGAAGCCAATATGATATTGCAAACTTAGTAAATAAATTTTCGTGATGATGACCACCGTAATATTCCCATTTATAGTTTTCGATCAAAAATTCCTGTGCCCGGGTTTTATTATAATCTAAATAATAATAAGGATATATACTTTTAATTTTTTTGAAAAAGCCGTAATAAACTAAATTAAAAAAGGTGTAGTTGGGAAAGGTCTTTAATTTAACTTTTCCAAATTTTTTATGAATAGCTGTTAGCTGCTTGCCATCTCCATAGGTCCATTCTTTTGGTTGCGAACCTTCGGTTCTAAAATCATTACCTCTTAGAACATATTTAATACCTTCCTTCGCTGCCATTTTGTATAATATGGATTTAATCGCCAGATCGGTTGGCATATCAATCCATGGTAACCCCGAATACATGTACGATTTTAAAAGATCTTTTACTTCCTCGTAATTTATAACATGCGTTCGCAGATCGATATCAAGTTTAGTGGTTAGTTTTTGTATGTTTGAAACTGCAATTTCACTACCCCATCCATTATCCAGATAGACTGCCAGCGGACGCAAATTATATTGTTTTGCTAAATGAAGTAAATACGAACTATCGGTGCCACCGCTCACACCTATTATGCAATCGTATCTTTTATTCTTACCACCGGCTTTTATTAATTGCACCATGCCTGCCCAATCTTCTTTCCCTTTTTCCCCTCTCGGATATGCAGAAGTTAGTGTTTGAAACAATTTAGCATAGTTTGAAATGCCAGCTTCATCAAATGTTATTCCAGGTACGGTTTTGTCCCAAACACCAAGTTTACAAATTTCAGTTTCAATTTTTACCTTATCTCCAATCTCTTTGGGATCAATAAACTCTCTAAACCATAACTCTAAATGCACCCACTTCCAAATATCCTTTGATATATTTGTTTTCCTTTCTAAATGATCCTGAAATAATCTTTGCGCAACCACAGGATCAACAATATTTCTGTTTTTAAATGACTCACTTTTAAGTATCTCTTCAATTATTTTTTTCCACGAATCATTTCTAAACCATTCATCTTCTGGTGTTCCAAATCCCATTTTATCTTTCCTCACTCTTATCTTTTCAGGTAATACCCCTTTCATGGCATCTCTTAGGATAAATTTTGTCATTCCTTTTTTAATTACCAAAGAGCTTTTTGTAGCCAAAGTTTTTTCAACTAGCCGGTAATCTAAAAAAGGCGCCCTTGATTCTAGCGAAAAAAACATAGAGTTCCTATCATCCCATTTGAGCAAATGTTCCAATTTATATTCGAAATGATCTAAAAGTGCTTCTTTTAAACTACCCGAGCCATATAAGTTTCCAGCAATTGAATTGTTTTTTTGATATTGATTGACAAAGTCAGAATTCAAGAATTCTTTTTCGCTTACCCGTGTACTTGTCCTGAATTTTTTAGGAAGCATAAAATAAACGAATGTTTTAATACCAAAAAGACTACGGTGTGTTTTTAAGTAACTAATAACTTCGCTACATAATGTAATTAATTTGCCATGCATTAAAAGATCCTTAAAATAGAACCCGAAAAAATAATGATATCCCGCTAACGATTCGTCAGCACCTTGTCCACTCAAAACAACGCCAATTTTTCCTTTGGCTAGCTCCATAACTTTATACTCTGCATAAGCTGAAGTGGAAGGAATTGGCTCTGCCTGAACTCTTACAAAATCAAAAACATCTTTCTGCAGATCTTCTGATTCAGGCATCGTAAAAAACATATTTTTTACAATAGGTTTAAATTCATTTATATACTCACTCTCATCGCCAATCTGACCTTTATTATAAACTGCAGAGAATGTGTTAAGATCTTTATTTTTATTTTCGTTTAAAATTATAGAAACAATACTTGACGAATCCAATCCTCCACTTAAACAAACACCAACAGGTACATCGCTTCGCAAACGCAAGCTTACTGATGAACTAAAAAGCTCCCTGAATTCTTCAGAGCTTTTAAATCCTTCTCTTTTAGAAACTTCCTTCTTAAGATCATACCAACGCGAGATGGTTGTTTTATTATTCTTTATACTGATTTTATGGCCGTGCTGTAATTTTTTTACCTCTTCAAAAAAAGTGTCTTCGGTTTGATCTGTTCTGTTAAAAACCAAATAATCAAAAATACTTTGTTTATTTGCTTGCGGTTTTTTATCAAGAAGAGAAAGCAAAGGCGGTATCTCCGAACAAAACGCAAACTGAGCTTGAGTTTGTAAATAATAAAAAGGCTTTACACCAAAACGATCTCTGGCAGCAAATAAATTTTTGTTTTGCTTATCATAAATAGCAAATGCCCACATGCCGTTAAACTTATGCAAACACTCTTCGCCCCAGTAAATATAAGCGTTCAACAAAACTTCAGAATCGGTTTGAGTGTTAAACACAACCCCTAAACTTTTTAACTCCTCTCGTAGTTCTATGTAATTATAAATTTCACCATTAAATACCAAAATATATCTTCCGTCAGAAGATTGCTTTGGCTGGTGACCGGCTGAAGAAAGATCAATAATACTTAAACGTACAAAACCAAAACCAAAACACTTATCAAGAAAAACACCTTCATCATCCGGACCACGGTGTTTCATCAGCGCCATCATTTTTCGGATAGAACTTTCCTCTACATTTTGCTCATTAAAATTTACTATTCCCGAAATGCCGCACATTTATTTCCGCTTCTTCTAAAATTATTTTTTTAATATTTTCTCGTACAATTCTTCTAATTCCTTTTCTTTTGCCGGAAGATCAAGATTTTTTACAGCATAGGCTTGGCCTGCTGCCCCAATTGTTCGCCTTAATTCTTTACTTTGAATTAAACTAATAATTGCCATAGCTAGTTCATCTTCATTATGCTCTTTTACTAAAACACCTGTATTTCCAGACTCTATGATATAAGGAATACCTGCGTGATACGTAGATATCACAGGCATACCCGCCGACATAGCTTCAATGATTGTCCCGGGAATACCTTCTTTATCGCCATTTGGAGCTATTACGCTCGGGTGAACAAAAACATCCGCATTTCTATATTCATCCATCATTTGTTCTGAAGCATATTTAACAGCGCCAACAAATGTCACAAATTCTTTCAGTTCATTATCAAAGACGAATTTCTTTAGTTCTGCGTCAAGCTCTCCGCTACCAGCAATTCGGAGTTCAAAATTTACAATTCCTTTCTCGATTATTTTTTTGATGCTCTTTAATAAAAATATATGACCCTTTTGAGGTACTAAAGTTGATAGATTTAAAAGTATAATTTTTTTATTTTCTGAAACTATTTTATCGTAATAAAATTTCTTGCAATCAGTACCGTAATAATGAACAGTGATTCTATTTTCCTTGCATCCAGCGGCAACCAGATCTTTTTCCATATCCGGACTCATGGCAAAAACAGCTGAACAATATCTAAAAACACGTTCTTTTAAGAACCTTTTGCCATAACCAAATAAAAAAGAAGGAAAGGAAGAGCAGTCGTAGCCATAAAATGATACAACAAATGGAACCGGCAATTTTTTTGTAAGTGGATAATATACGCCACAATCTGTACCATAGTGAAAATGGCAAACACTTATTTCGTTTTCCTTAATAAAATCAAGGATCTCTTCTACATGTTTATTTGATAATGTTTTAATGGTTTTAAAACGAAGTTTATCAAAAAAAGATTCACTTAAACTCAGATCTAAATACTTATATTTTTTCAGGTCGAAATCAGCAAAAGTTTCACTCTTGTTCTTTGAAGAACTATTTCTGAACACAATTAGAGGCTCAAAATTTTGGTGATTGGTAATTTGATTTAATATAAATGAAGCTTTTAGCTGATCTTTTTTTCTCACAAAGTGTAAAACCCGTTTTTTCATTTTTTTTGTAATACTTTTTGTTCCGAACACCAAATTAAAATACTGAAAAAACTATTAAAAGCCTGACTGTATTCACTTTTATTATATTTTATTAAATGTTCTTTGATATCTTTTGATCGACTGATCTTTTCATCCAATTCGATAGTATTTCCTATCTCCTTAAAAAAAATCGCACTCCATGAACGACTGTCAAAATCGGGTGAGGCTTTTTTGTTGTTTTTCCGGCGCTTATAAAAATAATAAGGAATTAAAGCCTTCCTATGGTCTAAATTATAATTTGGCGGATAGCCTCTATCCACATCAATTTCTCCAATTGCCGGATAAAATTTCTTAATTATTAGAGATTGTAATTTTCTATTTCCTCTCCGTAATAAAACTGAATTCTTGAACGCGTTTTTATAAACATTTAAGTGAGTCGTTGAAAAAATATATTTCAAAAGATCGAGGTCATAAAACGGACTTAAATTCTCTGTATAGTATCGCTCAAGGTGCATTTGGTTTCCATAAAAATGGGGAAAACCAATGGTGATAAGATCTTTCATATAATACATCCATGTAAAATCCTCAGTTTTGTATTTTTGGATCACGATTCTCCTCTTTTTTATATTCTCAGATAACTCATTAATGATTTCTGGAGTTAAAAAAAATTCAGGATTCATAAATTTTACACCAGGGTTTTCAGAAATAAATTTAGGAATATCCAGATCCTTCTGATCATACATAACATTATAATAATTTTCGTTTATGTAATCTGTTTTTTGATGAACCGGAGCAAACACCTCGCCACCTATCAAGCCTGTAATAATATATCGCGAACTTTTAGCGATTTTTTTAGCAGCATAAACATAATTGGCTCGTTCAAAAATAGAAATGCCATCCGATAAATTAACAACATCTCTGGCACTTTCTGTATAATCTCCTTCAAACTCAGCATCTAAATTAATTGGCGCATAGTTGATATTTAATTTTTTTGACACGTTTAAAGGAACGGTAGTGTTTTCACCTCCATTTTTGCCAAAGCTATAGGCTTTAAACTTAATTTTATTCTTAAGTAAAACTGCCACGTTTGCGCGCCCATCAAAACCACCAGTTAGCGACGCTGAAATATTTTCAGAAACACCAGCACGCTGAAGTACCGAATGCTCAAACAAGTTTAAAAATTTTGCCTCGTCAAATTTTTCTAAACGGCCTGTATCGGAGAAAAGTTCTGCAACTTCAAAATAAGGTTTAACATTTAAAGCCGAATTGGCGTAGTTTAAGAAACTCCCTTGTCCAAGCATGTAAACATCTTTTATAAAAGTACAATCGTTTATTGGATAGTTAAAAATGATCTTCTCTAGAACTGTGCAATAGTTAATTTGAAAATCTATCTCTTTAAAGTCGTTTAAATTTGTTGAAATATAGAAATATTCTTTATTTTTTTTATAGTAAATGTATTTTAACCCCAGTTGATCTTTTAAAATAAAAAAAGTGGCATTTGATTTAGAATAAACCAGAATTATGAAATTTCCTTTCAGTTTATCGCTAAATTCTCTGCCTTCTTTTAAATAAAGATCTAAAATTTCGTCAGCATTTATTGATCGTATTTGTTTTGAAACTGCGAATTGATAGTATATTTTTCCAGAAACAAAAATCGCATATTGTTCGTTCTCAAAAAAATCATGCTTTTCCCCTTTATACTTAATTCCATTTATTGTAATATTTTTGTCGGTATATGTAATATTTTCATGAAGGTCTGGGTTATAAAATTTCCTGGAAGTTGGCTTAACCAAAAAATCTGAAGACTGATCATTCGAAAGATTTATTTCAAACATTACCTTTTGCTGCTCGCTTTTTGAATAAAATCGGTTTGTATTTTTGAAACGAACAAATTTATGTTACCTGCTATGTGAGGCGTAATTATTACATTTTTTAATTTGTAAAATAGGCTGGACGAAGAAAGAGGTTCATGCGCAAATACATCTAAAACAGCACCAGCGATCATTTCAGTGCTTAGAGCTTTTAGCAACTCTTTTTCATTAACGATCTCGCCGCGACTAACATTTATTAAGTATTTATTTTTTCCAAGCAATTTCAACTCATTAATACCTACAAGGTTTTTTGTTTCCTCAGTAAGAGGTAAGGCAATAATTAAAACATCAATTAATTTCAAAAAAGTGTGAAGGTCTTCGATGGTAAACCACTGATCGATACTGTTGAAGGAGCGATCAATTATTTTGTCGCAACCTATTACCTCACAACCGTTTTGTTTAAAATAATCTGCAACAGCACGACCAATATTACCTAAACCTAAAATTCCAATTTTTTCGGAAGAAATTGGTTTAAAATTATTACTTAAAATCTCTTTCTGTTCCCAACGCTTTTCATATTGGTGCTTAAAAGAAAATTGAAGATTTCTTCTTATTAAAACTGCCATTGAAAAACAGTACTCAGCGATAGCCATCTTAGAATATGCCGGTGGTTTTTCAATTTGATAATTTGCGGGTATTTTTCGATCATTTAAAAATTCGAGGCCAATCAAAGGAAAATAAAGCAGTTTAGGCTTTGAATCGGTTGCTTCGTTTAGCTTACTATAGCCAAATAAAAAGCAAACATCCGCTTCAACAAAATGCTTCGAGAAGTCCAACTTACCGGATGAAAAAACTACATCCCAGTCTTTGACTTCATTTGAGTATTTGCCGGAAAATAGTTCCGTCCAGCTTTCCTTCGAAAAATATTGATTAACCGCTATCAATACCTTCTTACCTCCATTATTTTTCCAATGGCTGGTTTTAAAGTATGCGAGTTTATTTAAACCTTTATGGATTTTATTTTTCAATTTTATTTAATAATTCTTTTAATAATAAACCAGGGAGCTTTAATTAATTTCCAACCAAACCCAATTTCGTAAAACGCAGGTATTGGATCGGCCCAGGTAAAATCCGAATAGGTTTTCTTTCCTCTTAAAGATCTTCGCCACTCAAAAAAGCCCAACCCCTCTTTACGGTATTTTAGATACGATTCAAGATCCATATAGCGATTGATCCATTTTACGCCTGATTTAAAATTATTTTCCGGCGTTACTTTTTCGTCTAAAAGGTCGAGGTAATTCAAGTAAGGAAAGTTTACTCCGCAAAAGGTTGAAAGATAATTTTGTTGCCAGTACCTTGGATTTATCTCTATTAATTTTAGCTGTTTATCCCGTTCGTCTCTTTTAAATTCAGCTGATCCAATTCCTCTAAAATTAATATTTTTGAATAATTTACGCCCTAATTCTAATAGCTCCTTATCAATCACACTTTCAACTGAAGCACCCACGCCAAAATGAATTGGGTTCTGCCGGATCTTTTTGAGCGTAAATTCTCCAAGGGTTTTACCATCTTTTGAAATATAAGCGCAGTATTTAAAATGATTACTGTCTTTACCAGTTATAACCTCCTGTACAGCTATGGGAACGTTTTTGGATAAAATTTCGTTTGCTTTTTCATCGAACTCAGCTTTGCTATTTACAAGAAAACCTTTTATAGTGCCGCTTATTTTTTCGCGCCAGGAATTTACTTCTAATCCTTTTATAAAAATAGGATAGTTTAACGTTCCACTAAGATCAGCAGTGAGCATTTCTTTGCTTTTTACAACCAGCGTTTTTGGTAAGATAATACCTGCTTCATTTGCCAGGTTATATTGCTCGTATTTATCGGATATTTTTTGTAGGAGGCTATGCTCGGGTAAATTAAATAAAAAATACTTGCTTAATACATTCCTGTTTTTTGAAAAACACATCAAAAAGTCATCCGAAGTAAAAAAAACGGGTTTCTTTTTCTGGTTGTCGGAAAAAATCGAATCGATCCATTTCAAAAATTCACCTTCTTCATTTAATGGATGTGGGCAAATTTTAGGTTCAACATATTTAGAGTACCAGGCAATATCTTTTTTAAAATCTATTCCAATAACTTTAATTTTCTTTTGTCCAAGACTTCTTATTACTCCAAGTCCAGTTTCAAACAATCCAAATACAACTGCTTTTTGCATTAATTCTTTTCCAACCAATTTATGTATTCGCTATGTGTAGTTACCCATATTTTATCGCGATTCTCATCAATAAATTTAAATACCGCCGGCCATACCTGATCAATTATTTCAGAATCAAAGGATGGATGAAACCAAAGCACGCAGACTGTATTTGATCTTATAGCACGTTGTATTATGGTTCTGTATCTATGGATATGATAATTAATGCTCCATTTTTCCTTGTAAACAAATTCATCTGCCTGCTCAAACTCCCATAAACCGGTTACGTGTTTTTTTGGATAGGTTAAAACATTACGATAATCCGTTCTGAAATTTGTGAAACCTTCTTTTACCAGGGTATCTAAATTACCAATCGTGTGGCCTGGGTGCACGAACGATCTTAATTCTAAATTAAATTCTTGCGCCAGCCTCTTACATTCTTGTAATTCTTTTCGCATTAACTCTGGCGAACAAATATTATCTCTGCAATCTATATGTGAAAATGTATGGCAACCGATTTCGTGTTTTACTTTCGAGTCCAGGATCAGTTTTATTAAATCGGGACAATACCATTCTGGTGCTTCTTTATAGCTAGTACAAGGATCATTTTCAAACCAATCTTTGCCACCGAACTTCCAGAACGCATTCTCGAAATGTTTTAAACGGGGCAAATTTGCATGAGGAAGCTGATCTTCTTTTTTACAGCCTTTCAAAAAAAGATGCCCAACAGTAGCCCAGGTAATTGGAATATTATATTTCTCACAAAGCTTAGTGATCTTAGGCAAATTCTCTCTCTCTAATTTTGCCTTACTTAATGCCAACTGTAGTGGGTCAGGAACTGCTTTTGAATATCGCCATGCCCAGGCAAGCTCAAAATCTGCAGAAATTAACAGCACCGTTTTATATTGCTTAGGGATAAATTTAGCATAATCAGTTCGGCTTTCAATCACTGGATTTAATCCGAGTGCAAATTTTATTTTAGAGGCAAATGTCCTGATCATTTTATTTCCTCATAGATCTTTTCAATCTCTTTAAAATGGTTTTCGCGGCTGAATTTTTTTTGGCAATGCTCTTTTGAACTTAAACTCATTTTCGCTCTCATATCAGAATTATTGGTTAGCAGAAAAATTTTTTCAAAAAATTCCTCCTTGGAATTTACAATAAATCCGGATCTTTCATTAACAACAATTTCATTATTTCCACCAACGTTAAAAGCAACTATTGGCAGGCTCATCATCCCCGCATCTATCATAGCTATGGACAAACATTCTTCCGAACTGGGATTAACAAACAAATTAAAGTTTTTATAATACGCTTGAACGTCTGTCTGAAATCCATGAATTAAAAAAAAATCTGATAAAAGTCTGTCTTTCACTAATTCTTTAATTTCCTGAAGTGTTTCGCCGTCGCCAACAATTTGGATATTAAACGCCACACTATTTTTCTTCGCTAAAAATTCCGCCAAGTCTACTAAGTAATCTACTCGTTTTAAATTTATTACTCTACCTACATATCCAATTTGAACTTTAGTTTCTGTTCTTTGCTTTTCGTTATTATTTTCGATCTCGCTGTGATTATATAATATACCAGTTTTTTTTTGCGGAAAATTCAAATAGTTAAAATGCTTGACAAGGTCATGATTAACAAAAAGTATTTTTTTTAATTTATCGAACCGTGAAAAAAATCTAAAAGCGACTTTGGATTTTAAAGGAATATCATTTTCCTGAGAGTGAAAATGCCATATCACTGAAACATCACAGTATCTGGATGCCAGGCATGAAATGATCATTGGTGCAAATAAAGAAGCATGAATAATTTCAATTTTTTTTTCTTTAATAAAAACTCCTAATTTCTTGGCGACATTTAGATATCCGTTTTTTTGAAGAACAATAAAATTTACCTTTTTAGATATCAACTCCATTAAAGGGCCTGTTTCAAATGTAAAAAGAAAAACATTCCTGCTCTCCGATAAAAGATTCGCATCTAAAACTGCTTGCTTTTCGGCACCACCAATGGATAAAGAGCTTATAAATATCGCAACGTTCAATTTGATCGATAAATATTTATGAGTTGATCACTGATCTTTTCCCAATTAAATCCAAGTTCATTTAATGTAACCGGTATCTGTTCCTTCATTCTTTCTGGCAAACCCGGTTCTTCAATTGTTCGTATCATTGCTTTTGCAAGCACTTCTGCATTTGCAGGCGCTACCAATAAGCCATTTCTTTCATTTACAATAGTATCTTTAAAGCCACCGATATCTGACGCAATTACAGGCACGCCTAAACTAAATGCAGTTATAGCAACACCGCTTTGGGTTGCGTCAACATATGGACAAACTACGAATTTAGATGCCACTATAAGTTCAACGAGTTTTTCAGTCTCAATAAATTCATTGAAGATTTTTACATTCTTTAATTTAGAAAATTCTTTGAGTTTTTCAGAACTCCCTGAACCCGCAATGCATAACTCCACTGAAGGATTTTTTTGGCTGACGATTTTAAAAGCATCTAACAAGAACCCCAGCCCCTTGTATTCGGAAATTCTTCCAAAAAAAATAAAAGAAAATATTTTGTCGGGCTTTCCTTTGCTAACTGACCTTAAATAATCAAGAGTAGCAAAAGGTATGTATGAAATTTGTTTTTGCTTAGAGTTTTGAAGGAACCAGTTGAGATCCCTCTTATTCTGAACGATCAAATGATCACAGTATTCTGTCCGTTTTTTTTCCAGCAATTCTGATAATCCCAAACGTGAGCCTTCACCCACATGCGGGTTGTGGTCGTGCAGTGTTACTATTAATTTTTTGCGTCTTGATATCCAACGGTCCCAAATGAATAATCCCGCGCCGGAAACGTGGATAACATCTTTTGATCTTGCATATTTTGAAATAAGCAAATTACTTTTAAAGGTGCTTATACTAAACAATTTAAAAGTAGGATACATAAAGACCTTTATACAATTAATTGCTTCTCCTAAATATTCTTTAATAAAAAATGGCACCTGGCTTTTTATTTCTTCACTTGAAAGGAATCCGACCGTATTTGCAGAATTAGGAAAATGAAAAACACTTTCACCCGGCCTTGAAGATTGAAAAGCAAATACGAATTCGATGTCAACTTTTTTATTGAATAAATGCTTTACTATTGGTAAAGTTACATCAACGTGACCGAAAGAAAAGTAGACGATTTTTTTCAAAAGAAATGACGAAAGGTGAGCTTTTTATTTTTTATACCCCACATAATGCCACTTAAAAAGCCACGCCATGTGGCAAAAGAAACAGAGGGTCTCAGTTGTTTTAAAGTAACAAGTGAGCTTCTAAAGACTCCTGTTTTAAAATGTTTCCAAAAATATTTCCTGAAAAAATCAGGTGACTTGTGTTTTAAAATTACCAGCATTGGATTTCTTGCATCATAATAAGCTTTGAATGATGAATTTTTACCAATTGTCATACTTTCCTTATGCCAGATCTTAGCAAATGGTGTATACATTATTTTATATCCTAATTTTTTTGCTCTTGCCTGCCAGTCATACTCTTCTCCCTGGAAGGCAAAAGTTGTATCATAGCCACCAGTCTGTAAATACATTTTTCTATTTACTAAAGTAAAAATATCATCAGCAAAGATCCTTTCTTCAATTTTATCAAACTGGCCCGAATCTACTGTGCGCCCCCCAATATGATCGCCATTCCAAAAGATCGGGTGTTCCTGCTTGCCAACCGTTTGAAGCGTATCTGGTTTATCAAAATAATAAACTTTACCTGTTGTAAAACCGATCATGGAATCTGTTTCTGCTACTTTAACCAATTCAGAAATAACGCTTTTGTCTACTTTCACATCGTTATTAGTTACAAGTACATAATCTGCTTTTTCTTTATTAAATGCGTAGTCAAGCCCAAAATTAAAGCCTCCGGAGTATTTTAAATTTTTTTCGGTGCGGTGAACGTAAACGCCCGGCCAATTTTTATTAACGTAGTCAAGAGTTTCATCTGTAGATCCATTATCAATTACCACTACATTAAAATTAGTGTAATCATTTCCAAGGTAAGAAGTAACGCTATCGTCCAGTAGTTTTTTTCCATTATAAGAAAGAATTAGAACGAGTACTTTTGGGGCTGACTTATTCATTTATTATTTGGCCAATTTTTGTTTGCTACGCATGTAGGCAATTAATTCTTCTTTGTTTTTAAAACCTCTAAGTTTTTTTGCTGGATTACCAGCATAAATGGAGTAGTCGTCAACATCTTTTGTAACAACCGCTCCTGCTCCAATTACAGAATATTCTCCAATAGTAACGCCGCCTACAATAGTTGCATTTGTTCCTATAGATACTCCTGTTTTAACAAGGGTTTTAAGATATTCTACTTTTGTGCCAACAATTGGGTACAGATCGTTTGTAAACATGGCACCATGCCCTATAAACACATTATCTTCTAGTGTAACCGAATCGCATAAAAAAGAGTGACTTTCAATTATGCAGTTCTTTCCAATTACTGTATTTCTTGTAATTTCTACAAATGGACCAACAAAACTATTATCCCCAATAATACAGCCAAAAATATTTACCTGATCTTTGTTATAGATCCTTACATTTTTTCCAAGTTGTACATCACTATCTATCATAACATAAATTTATTTGTAACAGAAATTACTTGTTCCTGCAGTTCATTTTGAAGCTCAGGGTAAAAAGTTAAGGCAATAACCTTGTCGCTTAAACTCTCCGCAATAGGAAAATCACCTTTTTTGTATCCTAAAAAACGGGTTGCTTCCTGCATATGTAAAGGCATTAAGTAATAAATATTTGTTTGAATATTTTTTTCATCCATATATTCTATAAATTTTTTCCTGTCGCTCTTAAACTTAGAAACAAACACGTGATAATTTGAATAAATGCCTTCTTCTATAACCTGGTGCTCAAAAAGATCAGTTCTTAATTGGCTGATGTATTTTTTTGCGATCAGGTTGCGTTTATGATTCATTTCATCAAGATGCGTTAATTTCACTCTTAAGATTGCCGCCTGTAATTCATCTAACCTGCTATTGATACCGTTTATCTTTATATGGTTGTAATCTGTCATTCCATACATGCGTAAAAGCCGCAGTTTTTCATTTATTTCAGCACTTTTAGTTACTATCATTCCGCCATCACCAATTGCTCCAAGATTTTTTGTTGGATAAAAACTAAACACGCCTATATCACCCATTGATCCGGATTGATGCTCTCCAAGTTTACTTCCGTGTGACTGAGAAGCATCTTCAATAATTGGCATATCTTTTCCGACAATTTCACGTAGTTTAAAAATATCAACAACGTTTCCAAAAAGATGTACTGGCATTACTGCTTTTGTTTTTTGTGTTATTGCAGCTTTGATCTTGTCCAGGTCAATAAGGAAAGTATCTTCTTTTACATCAACAAATACAGGCGTTGCCCCTGAATCAATAATTGCAGATACTGTTGGTATTGCAGTAAAAGGTGTTGTAATTACCTCATCACCTTTTCCAATTCCCAACGCCATTAACGAAAGGGTTAAACCGTCTGTTGCATTTGCAACGCCAACCGAAAAATCGACACCAATATATTTTGCGAATTCTTTTTCAAAAGCGCTTACCTCAGTCGCATTTGTATATCTGCCTGAAACAAGGACACGTTGCATTGCTTCATCAATCTCTTTTTTGTACAACTCATACTGTGGTACCAGGTCACATCTCCAGATCATTTTTTTATTTTATAGGATTTAATTGTTTCTTTTAATGCGGAAGAAAGATCTGTTATAAAGTATTCCCCATATTCAGATCTTATCAAGTTATCGTTTAAGGGTTTGCCCCCAAAATCTATGCTTTTAATGTGCTCGGGAATATCCTTAACTACGCAACTTCCGTTTTGACATACTGTAATTATTTCTTCAGCTAAATTTTTAATTGTAATAGAAGTGCCATTTATATTATATGCATTAAAGCCGTCTTTAATACCCTTATTAATAACATTTTCTGTTATAACACTAAGATCTTTCGCGTATAAGACCGACCTTTTCCTTTGCTCTCCATAAACTTCAATTACTTTACCTTCTATTGCATCTTTTATCATTGAGGCAATAAGCCCCAAATCGTCTCCTTCGAACTTTTGATTAAGACCAAAACAGTTTGGGATCCTTAAAGAAGTAACTGAAAATCCTTTTGCTTTTGAAAAAAATCGGTAATGATTTTCTGCGGTAACCTTATGTATGCCCTGAATATCGATAGGAACAAAAGCTGTAGTTTCAAGAATTTCTTGCTCTTTAACCGCACCGTACTGTCCCGAAGAGCCAAAGAAAATTATTCTATTTTTTTTTGTAAAATATTCTATAGCTTTTAAATGTGATTGCACATTAAGTTTTAGATCGTAAGCCGGGTCTTTAATTGCTGCCAGGTGTGATGTCCAGGCCATACAATCTATTATTATTTCATGTTCAGAAATTATTAAAGCTATTTCCGGAATTTCTTCAATGGGATTTTTTATTACTTGTAAATTTTTATGCACACTCAAATTCTTCAGGCTTCCACCCGATCTATCCATTAAGCCATCAATTACAGTTACCTGATAGTTCTTTTCTAAAAGCAAGGCAACAATATTACTTCCAATAAAACCTGCCCCTCCTAATACTAATATTTTCTTATCAGACATTATAGATATTCTTGTATGCTTTATTGTTATCGGCGTGCTTAAACCAAGCTATAGTTTCGCTCAATCCTTTTTCCAAAGTAAATTCAGGTTTCCAGTTTGTTTTGGAGGTTAATAATGTGTTGTCTCCTAACAACCTCTCTACTTCACTATTGGAAGGACGTAAACGAATTTCATCCGTTTCGACTTTTGCTTTTGGATTAATTAAGGCAATTATTTTTTTCACAAGATCACCCATTGAAATTTCGTTGCCGGTTGCAATATTTACATCCATACCAATAAGTTCATCGCACTGAGCTATTTTAAAAAATCCATTGACTGTATCTTTTACGTATAGTAAATCTCGTGTTGGAGTTAATGAACCAAGTTTTATTATTTCATTTCCACTTACCAATTGCGAAATAATTGTAGGAATAATTGCTCTTGCTGATTGACGAGGACCGTAAGTATTAAATGGGCGAACAATAACTGCGGGCAAATTAAAACTCCTTACAAAAGAATCGGTTAAAGCATCTGCGGCGATTTTTGTAGCTGAATAAGGTGACTGCCCTTGACGGGGATGTTTTTCATTGATAGGAACATATTGCGCCGTACCATACACTTCAGAAGTGGATGTAACAATCACTTTTTTTGTTCCTAGTTCGCGTGCTGCCTGTAATACGTTTAAAGTTCCTCTAATATTTGTATCTACATATGATTCAGGAGAGTGATAACTGTATGGAATGGCAATTAGTGCGGCCAAATGATAAACGATATCAATATTTTCCATTGCTTTTTTTACACCATAAGGTTCCCTGATATCGCCAGTAAATACTTCTATCATTTTTAATTTTTCCGCAGGCAAAGTATCCAACCATCCCCATGAATTGAAAGAGTTATACAAAACAAATGCTCTTACTTTAAAGCCCTCGTCCAGTAATTTCTCAACCAAATGACTTCCTATAAATCCTTCAGCGCCGGTAACAAGTACATTTTTCATTTTCTTTTAATTATTGTGATTTTTAAATTCCTCCTGAGCCTTTTCATAATCGGCAATACGTCCAATGTCTAACCAATATTCTGATATTTCGTACTTAGCTACCTGATTGTTAGTTGAGAGCAAAGCAGAGATTAATTTATCCATTCCAAAATATGTATTATCAGGAATAAAATTGAATATTCCTGGTTTCATAATATAAATTCCTGCAAGGATAAAATTTACAAGGTCTGGTTTCTCTTGAATGCTTGTTACATAATCACCGTTAAACAAAATGTTACCAAATTCGAATGGTGTGATCAATTTTTTTATGCTTATAGTTAAATGAGAATTATTATTTAAAGCAAAATTATACAGCTTACTAAAATCAACAGTACATAGCACATCTCCATTCATCACAAGAAAAGGTTCAGTAAGATCCTGTTTTAATAATGTTAGAGGGCCTGCAGTACCCAAAGGTATGTCTTCTTTGCTAATTGTTAACTTAACTCCGTATTTACTTCCGTCACCAAAAAAATTACTTATGTAATCGGATTTATAATTGGTAGCGAGAATTATCTCATCAAAACCATGCTTTTTTAAATTTTCTATTTGAATTTCTAAAACTGCTTTTTCCCCTATAGGCAGCAAAGGTTTTGGAATTGCCTCCGTAAAAGGCTTTAATCGTGAACCCAAACCGCCTGCTAAAATTATTGCTTTCATATTTTTATTTCCTCTTTTTTATTAATTTGGCAGGTACCCCTCCCATTATTGAGAATTCTTCAACAACGCCATCTGTAATTACTGCATTTGCTGCAATTATACTCCCGGCTTTTATTGTTGTTCCACCTAGTACCACACAATTAAATCCAAACCAAACATCGTTTTCAATTACTATCGGTGAAAAACCAAGCCCTTGCAAACGCATCGGCGTTTCGGTATTTTTGAAATGATGTGTGCTTGTTACAATTTTGGTTCCTCCCCCTATTAAAACATCATTACCGATAGAAAGGCCTTTGCCCCCAACCAAAACACAGCCCTGCATTATATTTACATTGTTTCCAATACTGATCTCCGCCGGAAATTTAATTATGACATTGTCGTGAATCACAACTCCTTTTCCCATTTCTTTTAAAAATGGGCTATATAATACACGTCTTAAAACAATTCCCAACTTAAAAGGAAAGTATTTTAAAACAGCCTGAAAAAAATAAAACACTCTATGCATTATACTTATTTCCTTTCATCAGGTCTTGATATATTAAAACCATTTCTTTCGAATTTTCAATTATATCAAAATATTTTTTTGCAATATCTCTTATCTGCCCTGAAACGATATCTTTTCTTTGGATCTCGTTTACCAATAATTCTTCTAACTTACCGAAGTCCTTAATTTCTGAGCCAATAATTTCACGTTCACTATTAGTGCCGGCGAAATGTTTGATATTTGGACTAATTACACGTATGTTATAGGCTAAGGCTTCTATTGGCGCAATTCCAAAACCGCCGAAATCCTGAATGTTCTTATCTTTTATTGGTAATACGTAAAGATCCGACATATTAAAAAAAACATCTAGTTCCGAATCATTCCTTAAAATAACTGTCGCACCGGCATCAATGGCCATCTTATAATAGTCATCATTTTTATAGCAACCTACCAAAAGTAATTGAGTTTGAGGAATACGCTTCTTTACTTTTACAAATGCATCTATTAATAAATTGGCATTTTTTGTTGCGTTTAATCTTCCAATATATAAAATTACTTTAGCATCTTCATTAATTTTATGAAGTTGTCGTGTTTCGTTCTTAGTTTGCTTTGATCTATAGATATCGAAATTGATGCCATTTAAAAAAAATTTATATTTTAAATTCAAAGTTCGTTTTATAAATTCTTCTTCCACTTTCGATGCAGTTAAAAAAAGATCGCAATATTTTAATGCTATCTTTTCTCGTTGCCACAAAAGATATTTAAAAGGTTTTACATATGGCTTTGCGCTTTTAATGTCATAATAACCAAACCAAGCCCCTAATTGCTGAATGATTATTTTACAGGAAACCGGTTTTAAATTTATAAGCAAGTAATTTATAAGCGAATCGTGTGCGCCATAAAAATGTACTATACACTCGGAATTGTTTCTTTCTTTTTTTAATTCTTCCAGCATGAGTGGCGAACTCATGAATTCTCCCACTTTTGGGATTTTAGATGTTTTTGAAGGAAAGACTTTGTGTTCAACTCCTTCCACATTCAAAGAAAACACTGAATCAATTACTGTTCCGTAAGGGCGCCAACATTCCATTTGAATATTTGGCGATGCTGCCTTTATATATCCTCCCCAATGGTGATGCCAGTCTTGTTTAAAAAAACCTACCCAATAAGGTTCCTTTGAAAGCTTTATAAATTCCGTTTTTGGAAACTCTTTGATGTATTCTTCCGGATCCTTATATTTATGAATGATCCCCTGTGGTAAATGTGTTAATATATTTATAACCTTCAAAACCTGGGTGAATTATTTATTACGTTAAAAGCGTGCATTTAATTCGGCTCGTCCTGCTTTAATTCTGATCTAACGTACTGAAGGCTCGCTTTAGGACTTAGTAGCTGAAATAATATTGTAATGTCTGATCGCTTTAATAGTCCGAATAAAACATATAAAATATATATTGTGATGAGAAATAGTGGGAAAAAAACAAACGAGCTAGTATATTTTGAGAAACCATCCAAATTAGGAATTAGCAAATAATAAGAAACGCAATAAAGAACAACCCAAAATAGAATAAATTTAAATTGTTCCTTTATGAATTGTACATTGATCTTTTTCCAGGCAAAATAATAATAGGCAAGAAATAAAAACAAGTTCATCACAACTTGTGTAATTGCCAAAGCTACGCCTCCCATATTCATTAGTTTTGGATGAATACATACTAAAAGAGTAATTGAGAATACAAAGAAATTAACAAAGTATATTCTTGATGAGAGCCAAAACAAACCCAAAGCACTTATTACATTAGCATAAGGCATTCCCCAAATTATAAAAAAAGAAGAAAATACCAGGAGCGAGAACATAGGAGCAGAAGCTGCATAACGGGAACTTAATAATGTGACCATTATTGGATGCGCAAATAACGAAAGCCCCATAATAATTGGTAAAATAAAAATAAATATAAAACGCTCGAACTGAAATATTTTTGTAGCAACCTGCGCTGAGTCGTTTTTAGCAAGCAACGAGGAAAATATTGGAAAGAATAAAGTTCCGATAGTATTGCCTAATAAAATAAGCATCCCGCCAATGCTAAAAGCCGCAGAGTAATAACCTATCTGTTTTGTATCACCAAAGTATTCCAAAATAATTTTATCAGAATAGGTCATTAATGATTGAACAATTACAATACTTAAGATCGGATAAGCAATTAGTAAGTATTTTTTTGCAAGTGAAGCGTCGAACTTTCCAAAGTTTAATTTTCGCAAAAGAAAATAAGCATAAGGTATAACAACAAGGCAACTTATCAGGTTGGTTAAAGCCAGTGCAACTACACCCATACTCAGTGCAACAACAATTATTCTTAAAGCGCTATAAAGTATTGAACGCAAAAATTCAGGTGCATTTGCTTTTACCTGTTCTGTTTTTGCATCAAATACAGTTTGACTGAAAATAAAAAAATTACCGATTGAAACCGTTATTAGTGTAATGCAAATAACAATGAATATTCTTGGATTTTCAAATTGATGGCCAAACAAATATTTTTGAATTGCTAAATAAACCATTACACCAATTGAAAAACAAACAACAGAGATAACCTGGAGTATAGCATATGTTTTTAAACAATCTGCTTCGTTCTGTCCTTCGGAAACTAATTTCACGTGCGCGGGACCAAAAAGACTTGTTATAAATGAAAATATGGAAACAAAAGCTGTTGCATAACCAATTGTACCAACTACCTCAGGTCCTGCAAGTCTTGCAACAACTATTCCAGTAACCGCAGTAATTAAGGCAATCCCTAATTTAGCTCCAAAAGCCAGTATAAATTTTTGTTTAAGCAAGTTTTCTGTTTTGTGTTGATGTGTAGCGATAAATAATTGAGATCACAACAAGCACGTAGGCTTGGATAAAAAACCGAGTATCATACACTACATTAAATCCTATGGTTTGAGAACCGGTATTAATAACAAAAAGAATTATCAAACCTATTAGTGCTGTTGAAGTAAGTTTCTGTTTATCATTCACATTTACAAGTATGCCTTTGATGATTATCCGCAAAAACAAAAACAAAAAAGCCAATATGCCGATAACGCCGACATTCAATAGTAAGTTGTGATATCCAACATGAAAATCCTGATGTTCGCGGTGGAGATCACTAAACGCGGCCCCAAACACCCAAGTACTTTGATTAAATGCAGCCATTACTTTTGGAGCCCGTTGATCAATTCTTAAAAGCGTTCCACCCGCAGTAAAGTCGCCCTCTATAACTTTATTAATAGTAACGATCCTGGTTGCTGCAGCCTCAATTTGCCTGCTAATGGATGGAATGTAAAAACTAACACAGATAACTATAAAAATGCCGATTAAACTTCTGTACAGGATCTTTGATATTTCGTTTCTGGACAAAAATAAAAAAACTATGTAACCAATAACAAATGCCAGAAACCAACTTCTTGTGCCAGTCATAAAAATGGAAACGAAACTTATCAAATTTATTGTCCAAAGGTAATTAATATTGAAAGCCTTTGCTTTTAGCCTTATCATTAATAACGAACCCGAAAAACAAATAAATAAAATACTTACCAATTCAATTGGTCTTTCTATTTCTCCCTCGCCAAAAACATTAAACACTCCCTGAGTAATCTCAATGTTTGGCTTAACTAAATGCACTATTTGAAATCCGTTGGCCAAACTAAACACTTGCAGAATAACGGCAATAAACGCAAATGGAAAAATAAGTTTTAAAAAACGAATCAGTTTATCCAGATCAGGAATTATATAGAACATTGAATAGAATAATGTTAGATTGATGACAATTTTAATTACTTCGTTAACGGCTTTAAAACTCATGCCAATGAAAGGAGAAATACTAACCAACAGAATAAAAAGTAGCACAAGTGTATTAAGTTCTTGTGCAAAAAAAACAGGTTTTTTATTTGACCTGTACTCTGATTTTAATTTTATTTTTAGAAGGAATAATATCAGGTATAGTTCATAAATCGTAAACGCAAAACCTAATAAAATGGTATAAATGGGTAGCCTAAAGGCATCGTCACGTTTACCCCCCGAAAATAAACCGCCGGGTTGATCTATCAGGATTAAAAAAAAAGCGAGCCAGAAATAATCTTTTTTGCTCTTCCAGGCAAATGGTAAAACAGCAAGAAACAAAAATTTATTTACAGGTGCAGGCACAAAATACACTAAAAATACTGCGCCAACTATATAAACAAATAGTTCAAAAAATTCGTTTTGCTTCTTAGATGATACCGTTATCCCCATTTCAGGCTTTTATGATATCTTTTATTTTTTTTGCAGGAACTCCAAAATTCATTGTGTTTTTCATTACATCCTTTGTAACTAAACTTTTGGCTCCAACAACTGCGCCTTCGTTGATCGTAACTCCTTTTAAAATTGTAACATCAGCACCAATATAACAGTTATCATGGATTAAAATATCTTTATGGCTGGGCGGAAAGACGGCGCTAAGATCTGATCTTGAAATATCCTGATGGGTAATAAAAGTTGTTTGCATGGAAATAACAACATTGTTCTTAATTATCACTTTGCCTCTCAGATCAAAAAAACAATTTTTACCTATGTGGCAATTATCACCAATTACCAGGTTTGAAAAATTCTTGCAATTATGAAATACGATCGGCGTTTCTATATCATTATTATTTCCAATAACAGCGCCGTTAGCTTTTAAAATTGGAATTGCCGAGTCCTTATTCATCGTCACGAATAATAAAGTAGCATTTTCAAATCCAGAAAAAAATTTCCGAATAAAAAACCGGAACCTATCTCTGATCCGCATTATTTTATTGATGTTATTTTTTATTCCTAAGCCCACTGTTATTAAAACTTAGTTTATTCAGTTCTTTTACGCCAAACGGGCGAAATATGATTGGCGCATAGTTCCATATTGATCTTGGGGTCGACAAGCAATTCTGGTGATATGTTCTTGTCAAATCCGTAATTTTCAAAGATCGGATCGATCGTGTATTTTTTTCCGCTGATGGAGCAAGTGCGTTCGCCTGAAAGTTTCTCAGGATCAATTTCATATTTGCCAGCATATGCTACCTTTTTATTTTTTAAATAAAGCTTTGCCTGTTCGGTATTTTGATATGCTTTGGAAATAGGCACATCATAAATATCCAACGAGTCAGGTGTTGCAGTTAATTCTCCGCTTAAAAAACAATGCATGACAGGTGCTTTTTTTACCGAGATTGTAATTGACTGTGCGCCATAGTTTTTAAACCAAGTGCTTTCAAACGTGTTGGCAAACCAATACGCAAATTTTCCTTTTTTCAAATTTGCACCGGTAAAATTACCAATTTCACAAAAAGGATAGATAAGATCACAGCCTTCGGCTCTTGAAACGTAAAAGCCCTGGTTTTCGATAAATTTTTTAAGTTGATCAGGTGTATATTCATATTGAAAAAAATCGCCTCTGTCAACTTTCTTTCCTATCATTTTTTTTACTAGTTCCTTAATACTTCTTTTGAAATATCTATATCGCAGTAAAAAGGAAATATTTGGCGTAGTAATTATTGCCACACCTCCCGGGCGTAGTGCCCTATATGCTTCAGCAATTGGCTTTTGCGGACCTTCAATAAAATGTTCAACTACACCTAAAGAAATATAACCGCTTAAAGAATTAGTTTCATAAGGTAGATCAAGAATATCTCCTTTTAAAAAAACTGCCTTTGGTTCAATATGGTCTTTTGCTTCTTCAAGTTTTTTAATGACTTCATCCGAAAAATCAATTCCTTCAATATCTATTCCTAAGCGACGCAAGTAAAAAACATATCTTCCAACTCCGCAGCCCCCTTCGATCGTCTTACCAAATCGCGGAACATATTTTGTTATCCATTGCCGGCCGCCATAAAAATCCCACATTTTTATTTCAGAGTTAGGAGTAACGCCTCCCCACCAATTATCCCAAACTGTTGATTTTTGGCCAAGGCTATTTTTCATTGCAAAATAATTTAATGTGTTCAAGAATATAATCCACTTCTTCAAATGTAAGATCAGCGTGTAAAGGCAGTGTAATAAATTTATTTGCTTCGTTTTCGATATATGCACAATCTTTTGCAAATGGTTTAAATAAAGGTTGAACACTAAGTGGTGTATAATGGCAACCAGTTGCAATACCTTTACTTTTTAAGTATAACATAAGATCATCGCGCTGCTCTGATCTTATGCCAAACATTTGATAGTGATAATTTTCGGGTTCAAAAGGTAATAATGCTTTTACATTTTGAATATTTTTAATGCCATCTAAGTATCTTCTGATTATTTTTGCACGCTTTTCATTAAAGGTTGGCAGTTTTTTTAACTGTGCCAAACCAATCGCAGCTGCAAGGTCATTCATGTTGTATTTGTAACCCAACACATTTAATTCGTAAAACCAATGCAGTGCATCTTTATTTGCCTCCGTATATGCTTGTGCGGTTTTCCAATTATCCTTATCAATACCTACCCAACGCATGGCTTTACTATCTTTAAAAAATTTGGGCTCGTTGGTTACCATCATTCCACCATCGCCAGTTGTCATTAATTTTTTTTCTTCAAAAGAATAACATCCTATATCACCCCAGGTACCTAGAATTTTTCCTTTATAGTTTGCACCTGCAGTATGAGCACAATCTTCAATAACTTTTAAATTACGTTCTTTTGCCCAAGGCATTAATTTTTCCATTGGTACCGGGTGACCTGCGTAGTGCACAGGAATTACAGCAACACAATCTTTGTCATACTTTTTATTCAGATCCTCCAAATCCATACCTAAGGCAACAGGATCAGAGTCAATGAAAACAGGAACAAGGCGATTATAAAGAACTGCTGAAGCAGTTGCTGAAAAAGTTAACGAGGGCACCAACACTTTTTTTCCTTCGGGAAAATTAAATGCTGCCAATGCTAAATGCAATGCTGCTGTTGCAGAGTTTAAACCAATTGCCATTTCTGCTCCTACAAATTCGGCCCACTGTTTTTCAAATTCACTTACGTTGGGTCCTAGACCTACCCATGAACGCTCAAAGGCTTCTCTAATATTTTGCAATTCTTCTTCGCCTAATGAAGGTTTAAATAATCTTATGTTCATAGTTTAACTGCATTGTGTTTATTAATAAATTTTTTTAAGGTTAAATTCAAATTATCTTTTTCTGATAATGTTGGCGTTTGTGTTGGCCAATTTATTTTAATATCCTCATCGTTCCATATCAATCCCAATTCGTGTTGTTTTGAATACACATTGTCCACTTTATAAACCACCTCGCTAATTTCAGTGAGTGTGCAAAAACCGTGAGCAAACCCCCTTGGTATGAATATCATTTTTTTATTTTCCTCGCTTAATTCTATTGCATCCCATTGTCCAAAAGAATTTGAATTTTCCCTCAGATCAACAAACACGTCTAAAATTGCTCCCTTGATACATCGCACTAATTTTGTTTCGGAAAATGGTGGGAGTTGAAAATGTAACCCTCTTATCGTATTTTTCTTTTCGGTACGTGAATGGTTTTCTTGCATCCATTTTAAATTCAGCCCTTGCTTTGAAAAAAGAACATCATCATATGTCCTCATAAAAAAACCACGCTCATCCTTTATTGGATTTAACGTTATCTCAAAAACGCCTTTTAGTTTACGTTCTTTAATTTCCATTGTTGCTCATAAAATTTTATTTGCGACTGCGTTAATTCCAATACGTTTTCCTGAGCAGCGGCTTTGTACCAATCTGTAGTTAGCTTCACACACTGATCAAAACTTAAGACCGGCTTCCATTTTAATTTATTAACCGCCTTATTAATATCCAACATTAATAAGTTTGCTTCATGCAGTTGTTCTGGCTTTGAAATATCAATCCACTTTCCTTTCTTAAAATTTTCAATTATTTTTTCTACCACTAATTGAACGGGGTATACTTCATCGATGTTAGGACCAAAATTCCATCCTTCGGAAAACTCTCTCTTATTCTGAATTAATTCCGAACCTAATTTTAGATATCCACTTAAAGGTTCAAGAACATGTTGCCACGGTCTTATAGATTTAGGGTTCCTTAACTCAATGTTTTTATTATTTGCTATTGATCTAATAATGTCAGGAACAAGCCTGTTGTCTGACCAATCTCCTCCGCCAATTACATTACCCGCTCTTGCAGAAGCGATGTTGCAATCAGTATCACCTGAAAAAAAAGATCTACGGTAAGAACTGATAATTAATTCAGCCGCTCCTTTACTTGCGCTATAAGGATCATGGCCACCCATTGGCTCATCCTCTGTGTACCCCTTAAGCGTTTCTTTATTTTCATAACATTTGTCGGTAGTGATAATAACTGCTGATTTAACAGAAGGCGTTTGTTTAATTGCCTCTAAAACATTTACAGTTCCCATTACATTTGTCTCAAAAGTTGAAACGGGGTCATTATAACTTTTTATGACAAGGGCTTGCGCTGCTAAATGAAAAACGATCTCGGGTTTTTCTTTTTCAAAAACTTTTTTCATTTCATTCAGATCACAAATATTTCCGCGATGATCAATTATTTCCTTGGAAATTTTTGAAGCTTCGAAGATTCCATTTTTATGGTCAGGATCTAGAGAAAATCCGATCACATCTGCACCGATCATTTTAAGCCATATACTTAACCAGGTTCCTTTAAAACCTGTGTGCCCGGTAACTAAAACTTTTTTGCCTTTATAGCTATTTAAGAAATCCATTTTTACCAGATCTTCCAGATCGGATCTTCTTTCCACATTTTTTCAAGCAACTGATTATCTCTAAAAGTATCCATGCACTGCCAAAAATCTTTATGCTTGTAAACGGACAATTGACTTTTTGTAACTAATCCATCAATAGGTTCGTTTTCTATTGTACATGATACATCATCAGGAATAAGACTCAAAAATTCTTTTTTAAATACAAAGTAACCCCCGTTTATTGGCGCCTGCGATTCAACATCTTTTAATTGTTGTTTAAATTTAAATACCAGATCGCCTTTAATTACCAGATCGCCAAAACGAGATGGTGGATAAACACCCGTTACTGTTCCAATAGTATTTTTCTCCGAATGAAATTTTACCAACTCAGCAATATTTACATTACTAACTGCGTCACCGTAGGTAAGCATAAATTTATCTTCTGTAATATATCTGGCACATTGTTTTACTCTGTAACCCGTCATTGTTTCTGCACCTGTTTCAACCAAAGTAACTTTCCAGTCTTCAGAAATATTATTTGAATGAACTTCGACGTTTCCATTTTTCGAAAGATCAACCGTAAAGTCAGAATTATATTTATTATAATTCAAAAAATAATCTCTTATCACATTTCCTTTGTAACCCAAAGCAAGAATAAATTCTTTATAACCAAAATGCGCATAGTGTTTCATAATGTGCCACAGTATTGGTTTGCCTCCAATTTCTACCATTGGTTTTGGCTTGTACTCGGTTTCTTCTCTCAACCTTGTGCCCATTCCACCGCATAATATTATAACTTTCATATTTTTTAGATTAATTTTTATTTCAAATTTTTCCAATACCAATCAACAGCTTCCTTTAAACCAGTATCTAATGTGTGTGAAGGTTTGTAACCAAGCAAGGTTTCCGCCTTTTCGATGGATGCAAGCGAATGAGGAATATCGCCAAGACGCGCCGAACCATGTATGACTTGTACTTTGGCAATTTCAGGATCATATTCACTCAAATATTTTTTCAATAACCTGGTCATCCAATTCAAATCGGCCCGCTCACCCACAGCAGTATTAAATACCTGACATTTTGCTTCGGGATTTGTTGTGGTAGCAGCTAAATGATTCATTTGAATAACATTATCAATATAAGTAAAATCGCGCGAGTTGGTGCCATCGCCATTTATTTGCGGACTTTCATGCGCCATTAGCTGCATGGTAAATTTTGGGATCACCGCCGCGTAAGCACCGTTAGGATCCTGCCGGCGGCCGTATACATTAAAGTAGCGAAGCCCAATACAATCCAAACCATAATTTAAACCAAACACATGCGCATACAACTCATTCACATACTTTGTTACTGCGTACGGTGATAGCGGTTTGCCGATAACATCCTCTAGTTTAGGCAAGGCTTCAGAGTCTCCATACGTACTCGAGCTTGCCGCATAAATAACTCTTTTAACTTTTGCATCGCGCGCTGCCACCAAAACATTTAAAAACCCACCAACATTAACCTCGTTAGTTGTTATTGGGTCATTTAGACTTCTGGGCACCGAACCTAATGCTGCTTGCTGCAAAACTATATGCACGCCGTCGACGGCTTTTTTACAATCATTAAGATCGCGTATATCACCTTTTAATAAAGTAAAATTTTTATTCTCTAAAAATGGTTGAATGTTTTCCATCCTGCCCGTCGAAAAATTATCTAAACAAATTACCTCATTTGAATGTTGTAATAAATGTTCGCATAAATTGGACCCGATAAATCCGGCTCCGCCGGTTACCAAAACTCTGGAGTTAGTTATTTTTGAATATGACATA
This sequence comes from Heterotrichella gracilis, assembly GCA_032358255.1. Taxonomy (NCBI): domain Eukaryota; class Xanthophyceae; order Tribonematales; family Xanthonemataceae; genus Heterotrichella; species Heterotrichella gracilis. The sequence continues at coordinate 299,692 of JAULBX010006664.1, read as the reverse complement.
TAAAATCAAATTAAGCTGTTCTTGCATGATGAAAGAGTATTTAAAATTTTAACATATTATACTATTTTACTCCTTGAAAATTTTTATATATTTAATAATCAAATAGTTATAATGATAATAGCTTCGCCTCCTCAGTCACAAGGCAACTAAGAAGGCAAAACTCATCGAAAGCGTTAAAATTAGCATAATTTCTCTAAGTTTTGGGGGTATTTTTCTCTAAAATCAAGGGTTTTATTAAAAAAAATTAGTGTATAACATTTTAAATTTTAGGTTCCGATATCATCAATTTATGGCTTATTTACTTGTCAATGATAAGCGTTTTTTTTTGACTCATGAATGGGTAAAATTACCGAGTTTGAATAAAAAAACAACTGTGTGGGGTTTTTGAATTCTCTAAAAAAATAAACCAAATAAAACTCACATATAATTAAAAATAAATGAGGTTTTTACTAAGTATTTTTTTCAGGGCCAACCGATTAATTGTTTTGATCCAACAAAAATTAACCACAAAACAATTTGTTATTTTTAGCGCAATTTTAATTGGTTTAACCGCCGGTTTAGCCGCTGTTTTTTTAAAATTATTAGTACACTGGCTCCTCGGAGGTATAGAAGTTATTTCCTCAAACAAGCAATGGATCATCGCCGCCTTTCCGGTAATTGGTATTAGTTTATGTGTCATCTTTATACATTATGTAAATGGCAATAAACTCGGAAAGGGCCTTGCCAATATTATTTACGCTATTGCAAAAAAATCAAGTATCCTACCAAAAGATCAAACTTACAGCCATATCATCACAGCCGGTCTAACTGTTGGTTTCGGTGGCTCTTCCGGGCTTGAATCGCCCATTGTTACTACCGGTTCGGCGATTGGCTCAAATTTCGGAAAAACCTACAAACTCACTTATAAAGAGCGTACTTTACTTTTAGCATGCGGCGCAGCTGCAGGTATTGCAGGTGCTTTTAACACACCTATTGCTGGTGTTTTATTTGCGTTAGAAGTGTTATTGGTTGAGGCAAACATTTCCGCATTTATTCCAATTTTAATTGCGTCAGCCTCCGGAGCGTTATGCTCTAAAGTAATTTTGAAAGAAGATCTGCTTTTACAGTTTAAATTACAAGAACCTTTTAATTATTATAATGTACCTTTTTATATTTTACTTGGTTGCCTGGCAGGTGTAGTGTCTTTTTATTATTCTAAAACTTTTATGGCCACCGAAAATTACTTTAAAAAATTTGAGACCAATAAGATCTTAAAAGTACTTGTTGGAGGTGTTGGCCTGTATGTACTTATTTTACTGGTACCTCCGCTTTTTGGCGAGGGCTACAAAAGCATTAAACTCCTTTCAAATTTAAATACCGATTCGGTTTTTAGTAACTCCATTTTGTCCAACGGCCATGCGTCAAAACCCATTATTTATCTTTTACTGCTTGTTGTTATTTTATTAAAACCAATTGCAACCGGCTTTACTTTAGGTAGTGGTGGCAATGGTGGTAATTTTGCACCCTCCCTTTTTGTTGGTGCTTTTACCGGCTTTCTTTTTTCTTCAATAATCACTGATCTGGGGTTTAAATTGCCAATAAGTAATTTTACAATTGTAGCAATGGCGGGGGTTTTAAGTGGTATTTTTCACGCACCATTAACAGGTATTTTTATTATAGCAGAGGTAACAGGTGGTTATGAGTTAATTATTCCTCTTATGATCGTATCTGCTTTAAGCTATGCAGTGTCAAAATACTTTATGCCTTTAAATATTGATATGCTTAAATTATCAAAGAAAGAAAAAATAATTATTACAAATACCGATTCATATTTACTTAGCAATATCGAAGTTTCCAAACTTGTTGAGTACGATTTTTCGCAAATACCGGTTAGCATTAAATTAAGGAAATTAGTGGAGCTGATCTCTACTTCTAAACGTAATATTTTTCCAGTGGTTGATAAAGACGGGCACTTAAAGGGTTTAATTACGATCGATGATATAAGAGAAATTATGTTTAAGCAGGAACTGTACGATGTTATAACTGTAAAAGAGTTAATGCACGAACCTACATGTATAATTACTGAAAAAGACGATATTACCTCTGCAATGAAACGTTTTGATGAATCGCACCTCTGGAATATACCTGTTGTGTTTAACGGAAAATTTGAAGGCTTCATTTCCAAATCTTCTATCCTCGAAAAATACAGGGAAGTACTTATTAATACTTCCTTAGAGTGATTTATAAACCAGATCAAAAAAAATCCGCGCTGTTATTCACAACACGGATCTTTAAAGAAAATTATTTTTTATTATTGAACTACTAATTTTTTTGTGCTTGATGCATTTCCAACTTTAATATTTACCATGTAAATACCAGCTGATAATCCGGTAAGATCAACATTAATATTGTTCTCACCAACTTGTCCTTGAGCTTTGTTAGTTTTTACAACTTGTCCAATTGTGTTTAAAACAGTAACCTCAACGTTAGAATTATCTTTTAAATTAATTGCTAATATCGCTTCGCCTGAAGCAGGATTAGGATAGATCTCTATACTACCTAAACTACCTTGCGACTGTTGCGACATACCAATTGTTGGGAAATTATAAGATAACTTACCATATTGGTACCAGGTTGTATTACTGGTTAATTGTGCAAATGGATTACTGTTTGTAACCGTTAGAGGCGTAACAATATCTACGGTACTTCCAAAAACAGCTGCAGCACCAGTTGTAGGCGACATATAATGTAAGGTTGCACGGTTTGAAACATTTGGATTAGCTGTACCTGTTCCTGCCGCAACTTTACTTACGTTAATCTCAGTAGGAGACAATTGGAAACCAAATGGAGCCGCATACATACAACGAGATTTAATATTTGGGATGGAATTATATTTTTTTGCACCGGTAGTAAAATTTGTATCCGATTCTACCCATGTAAAAGTAATATATTGCCCGTTTGGTGTACGCCCTAATTGGATACGTGTATCTACATTATCTGTTTTCACTGCAGGCGCTGTTCCTGTTGCATCCCATGGGTTTTCGTTAAAACCATTTCCTCCAGTTTGAGGGCTTGCTTCTTCCGATGATACTGAATCTATAGTTTGAAAGGTCCACGCGGACGTACCATCACCAATAAAATCATATAAATATGGTCGGTTACCCGGAGTATGTCCCCATCTGTAAAGATCTCCACCATTTGAAAATTGTTGCAAAAAGTTTAATGAGTCAGCATGAGTTGACGCATGACTAAACATAGTTGCGCCAATGTGCAATCGGTTATTACCATCAACTGTAATATCAAAATCGCTGAAGAATGGAGAAGTTATAGTTGTGTTAGCATTTGTTGATGCTAAGTGATCTAAGATCGGGTTCATAGCAGGGCTGTTAAAGTCAATAACAGGTAATAAAGACCAGCTTACACCAGAGTTTGTTGTTTTGTAAATGATTGGGTGCTGACCAATATTTTGTCCAGTGGCGCTATTTAAGCATCCAAGAGCAACAACGTAACCTACAGTTCCAGATTCGTTCCAGGCCATTTGTGGCGCAAAACTTAAAACTTTATCACCAGAAGTTGGTTCAATTAAAGCCGGTGGAATAATAGTGTCTGTTGACCAAGTAAAAGCGCCTGCATTAAAAACTCCTTTTACAATTGCATAGCCTCTTAAAGCTGCAAGAGTTGTATTATCAGTCTGAAGTAAAGCTAACGAACGAACAACACCATCATCAGTAGAGCTAAAACCAAAACGTGACCAACCATGATTTGTAACATTTGGTGTAGATGTGAAATTGAAAAATTGTTGCGCATTAGGTGCGCCACTTGCGGTATTATTAAATGCATTCAATTGTTTACTTGCATAAAAATTACCAGAAAATAATGAGCCGGCAACGGTTGGACCAGTACCGACAATGTATGCGCTGGCGATATTCGTGTTTCCAATTGGGTTATAAATTCCACCTTGCGGGTAGCGTCCCCAATTATTAGCATCAGCCCAAATACAGGTACTGTCAAAAGTTGCTCCTCCGTTAGAACTTATCATCGAAACTATTGCACCACTTTGGGCTGTTGCCGGAATAGCAGGAAGCGCCGTGTAACTTGCACTTTTTCTATGTATAAAAGAAACTGCATTTAAATTATCATTGTATTGCAACGGTTGTGATTGGCTCACTAACATACCATAAATGTTCATTGAACCTGTTAACAATTTCCATCCTATTGCAGATGGCGGCAGAGCTGCAGAAGAAGATTGTTCAGGTTCTGATCCTGGATTTAAGATCGGACCTGGTGCTTGTTTTAAAGCCTGAAAACCTCCGTTAGTTGGTTCAATAGCAAATTTTGCTGCAATTCTTCCGGCGATATTTTCTATTCCAACGGGCCTTGGTTTAACATGGCCATTTTGCGGAAAGGCACTTATTGATGCTAATAAGGCCGAACCAATTAGTAATTGTTTTTTCATGTTTTTAGTTTTTGGTATTATAAGTAATTTAAATTATTTGTAACATTTTATAAGAACAATTAAAATAGATTATTGTTCGTAGATATTTAACTAAAATATAAAATAAAATCTATAAAAGCTCTTTAATTCGCGCTTTTAACATAGTAAAAATAAAAAAGCCATGCTGTTTGAACAACATGGCTTTTTAAAAAAATCATTTATATTATTGAACTACTAATTTTTTAGTGCTTGATGCATTTCCAACTTTAATATTTACCATGTAAATACCAGTTGATAATCCATTAAGATCAACGTTAATGCTGTTCTCACCTACTTGCCCTTGCGTTTTGCTACTTTTTACAGTTTGCCCAATTGCATTTAAAACAGTGATATCAACACTTGAATTGTCTTTAAGACCGATTACCAATGTTGCATTGTTTGAAGTTGGGTTTGGATAAATAAAACTGTTACCAACACTTGTTTGTGCTTGAGAAATACCAGTAGTTATTGAAGAAAACGAGTAAGATAATTTACCTTGCTGATACCATGTTGTATTATTTAATAATGGATCGTAAGGATTACTATTAGTTACAGTGTATGGTGTTTGAATATCAACCGTATTACTTACAACCGATGCTGCACCGGTTGTTGGCGACATATAATATAACGTAGCGCGGCTTGACACATTTGGGTTATTTGTACCTGTACCTGCAGCAACTTTACTTACATTAATTTCTGTTGGTGAAATTGTGTAAGGAGCAGTACCAGAACTTACAGCCATACAACGTGCTTTAATGTTTGGTAAACTGTTGTAATTTCTTGCTCCATTAGTAAAGTTAGTGTCAGATTCTGACCAGGAAAAAGTAACATATTGTCCATCCGGCGTACGACCTAACTGAATACGCTGACCGCAGTTGTCAACTTTTACAGGTTCAGAAGTAGAACTTGCATTCCATGGGTTTTCGTTAAAACCCGGTTGGCCTGTTGTACCACTTGCAGCTTCAGAAGATAATGAATCAACTGTTTTTACCATCCAGGCAGCTGTACCATCACCAATAAAATCATATAGGTATGGACGATTACCAGGAGTATGTCCCCAAGCGTAAAGATCAACGTTCTTAGTGAATTGAGAATAATAAGTCAATGAATCATTATGATTCGACGCAGCACTTCTAAATGTTGCCCCAATATGTAATTTGTTATTAGCATCAACCGTAGCATCATAATCAATAAAATATGGAACAGCAATATTTGTATTAGCATTTACTGTTGCAATATGATCTAACAAAGGAGCCATTGCAGGAGCGTTAAAATCTATACCTGTAAGTTGAGCCCAGCTAACACCCGAATTAGTTGTTTTGTAAACAATTGGTTGATATCCTTTGTTTGAATTTACTGCAGTTGAAACTGCGCCTAGCATTACAACATAACCAACAGTTCCTGATTCGTTCCATACCATTTGCGGAGCAGATCCTAATGCTTTTCCCCCAGCTGTAGTAATTATAGTAGCAGGAACAATTGAATCAGATGTCCAAGTAAAAGCACCTGCATTAAAAGCTCCCTTTACAACAGCAACACCTCTCATAGTTGAAAGACCTGTGTTATCGTTTTGAATTAATCCTAATGAACGGATCATACCATCATCTGTATAAGTAAACCCTTGACGTGACCAACCGTGTGGCCCTAAGTTTGGAGGATAACTTGGTAAAGAAAATGACAACATTTGTTGCGCATTTGGAGCGCCACTTGCGGTATTATTAAACGCGTTCAATTGTTTACTAGCATAAAAATTACCAGTCCAGGTAGATCCAGCAACCGTTGGACCAGATCCAACTATGTAAGCACTTCCAATACTCGAATTTCCAACAGGACTATAAACGCCGCCCTGAGGGTAACGTCCCCAATTGGTTGCATCAGCCCAAATACAAGTACTGTCCCATGTTGCACCCCAGTTTGTACTGATCTCAGCAACTATTGCGCCACTTTGCGCAGTAGCAGGAAGTGCAGGAAGCGCAGTATAACTTGTACTCTTTCTGTGTACAAAAGAAACCGAGTTAACATTATTGTTGTATTGTAATGGTCTTGATTGTGTAACCAACATACCTGCTATATTCATCGATCCGCAAAGTAATTTCCAGCTGATGCTTGATGGCGGCATTGCAACTGAAGATTCTTCGGTAGTCTTGCTGCTCTGGTCTTGTAAAGTTTCAACACCTTTATTTGTTGCAGGCGAAGATACCCTTTTAGGATCATTCATAAATTTATCTGCAACGTTTTGAGCCATGTTTGCAATTGCAGTAGGCTTTTGCTTTATACGGCCATTTTGTGGGTAAGCGCTTACTGCTGCTAATAATGCTGTACCAATTAATAGTTGTTTTTTCATTGTTTTTGTTTTTTGTAGCGAAATGACCTTACATCCTTTTCGCCTGGTTTTGGGTATTTTTTATTAAAAAAGGCCGTATTGTTTATTCAATACGGCCTTTTAATTTTTTCTATTATTGAACTACTAATTTTTTTGTACTGCTTGCATTTCCAACTTTAATATTTACCATGTAAATACCGGTTGATAGTCCTGCAAGATCAATATTGATGGTATTCTCACCAACTTGTCCTTGCACCTTATTGGTTTTTACTACCTGTCCTATTGTATTTAAAACAGTAATATCAACATTAGAATTATCTTTAAGATCGATTGCTAATACTGCATTACCAGAAGCAGGATTAGGATAAACAATGCTATTGCTTGCGCTGTTTAAAGCATTCTCCGCAACACCTACTGATCCAAAATTAAGATCAGCAGACATGTACCAGTGTTGTGGTGCTGTTTGTGTATATGGGTTACCGTTTGTAACTGTAATAGGCATGGTGAATCTTGGGCCTAAAGGGCCAGTAGAGTTAGTGCCGGTAGTTGGTGAAATAAAATGATACATCGCGCGGCTGGCAACGTTCGGATTTGATCCTGTAGCGGGTTTTGTAACGTTTATCTCAACCGGGTGTACCGAATTGTTGCCTACTGAATAAAGGCGTGCCTTAACGTTAGGTATGTTGTTCCATTTTTTTCCGCCATTTGTAAAATTAGAATCCGATTCTGCCCAGGTATAAATTATATTTTGCCCGTCAGGTGTGCGGCTTAATTGTAAACGTGCATCTATCCTGCATTTGTTTCCACTTGCGTCAACGTCCCAAGGGTTATCAGCAAAACCGTTACCAGTTGATAGACCTGCTGGTCCTTCGCTCGACATTGAATCTACTGTTAAGCAGGTCCATGCTGAAGTACCATCTCCTCTAAAATCATATAGGTACGGGCGTTGGCCCGGTACGTGTGGCCATCTGTAACTCTCACCCTGAATGGCGTAAGTTCCAACATATGCAAGTGAATCCGGGTGATCGATCGAGCTAGGAATGATAGAAGTAAAAATATGTAATTTATTATTTGCATCTACAGCAACATCAATTCCTTCGATCCAATTAAAGAATGGGATCACTTTAGTTTTTACACCAAAGCTATCGGCAGAATCAAGAGGCGCTAAAACATTATTAAATGCACCGCTGTTAAAATCAATACCCGGTAATAATGTCCACGATGTACCGCTGTTTGTAGTTTTGTAAACAAGTGGCTGATATCCTTTATTTGAGCCGGTTGCACCCGATCTTGCACCAATAATCACAACGTATCCGGTTGTGCCGCTTTCGTTCCAAGCCATCATTGGGCGCGATACCCATTCTTCATCACCACTATTTGTATTTACAAGCGTTGGAGGGTTAATTTGAGTTCCAACCCAGTTAAATACGCCGGCATTAAAACTTCCTGTAACAACCATCACCGCTGTATCACTTGCAAGAGATTCATCCGTAATTCCACCAATGGTTCTAACTTTTCCATCATCGGTAGAAGTAAAACAATAAGCTGCAAAATCATGCCTGTTAAGGTTTGGAGGAAATGGTCCTGTTTTTGACATCCATTGCATTTCGTTTGGAACGGTAGTAATAGTATTGCTGTAATTTGCAGAACCCATTTGTCTGCTTGCATAATAATTACCTAACCAACCTGTGGCTGCACCTGTTGTGGGTCCTTGAGCAATAACGTAAGCATTGTTAACATTTGTATTTCCCGGAGGATTATACATGCCGCCTTGCGGGTAACGGCCCCATTCTGTATTGTTAGACCATAGCACGGTGCTATCCCAGGTGGTGCCCCAGTTGGTTGTGATCATACCAACGATAACACCGCTTGTTGCTGTACTTACTGGTGTAGGTGTTACCGGATAAGTTTTATTCATACGATGAATAAAAGAAACAGTATTTAATTCATCGTTATACTGTAACGGATTACCATAAGAAATTGTTGAATTTAAAATGTTACCCGACCCAGAGATCTTTGCCCAGGTATTAATAGCACTGGTTTTTGCAGAACCGCTTGATTCAACAGGCGCTTCGGTTATTTGTGGCATTGCACTACGTGAACTCGCTGTTTCTTCAGCAAATTTTAACTCTGCAATAAGTTGGGTATTTTGTATACCAGATGGTCTTGGCCTTAATTTGCCATTTTGTGGAAAAGCACTTATTACTGCTAATAATGCTGACCCGAGTAGTAATTGTTTTTTCATGGTATTGTGATTTAGATGTTTTAAAAATTTAAGAACGTTTTACGTTAATTCCAATAAGCAATTTATTAAATTAAAATGAATTAATTCAATTAAATTCGAATAATAAAAATAGGGTTTTTGTGTAATTGGAGATTACTTAAGCTAAGATACAAAATAAATTTAATAAAACCTAATAAAAAAACCCGCACTGTTAAACAGTGCGGGTTTTTAATTTCCCTTTTAAGAAAAATTTAAATTATTGTACTACTAATTTCTTAGTACTTGTAGCATTACCAACTTTAACATTTACCATGTAAATACCAGTTGATAAACCTGTAAGATCGATATTTATGCCATTAGCACCAGCTTGTCCTTGAGTTCTGCTAGTTTTAACAACTTGTCCTATTGTATTTAAAACAACAACATCAACAGTTGAATTATCTTTTAGATCGATTGCTAAAACAGCGTTGTTAGAAGCAGGGTTAGGATAGATAACCGAGTTGCTTGCACTGTTTGAATTTTCTACAACACTATTAGTTACTGTAGTAATTGAAGTAAACGCATAAGATAATTTACCACTTTGATACCAAGTAGTATTGTTTGTTAATTGAGAGAAAGGATTACTGTTTGTTATCACTAATGGTGTATTAATATCAACTGTGTTACCAGTTACAGCAGCAGATCCAGTAACAGGAGACATATAATGCATTGTAGCACGGTTAGCAACATTTGTATTTGGTGTACCAGTTCCTGAAGCAACTTTTGTTACGTTAATTTCAGTTGGTGATACTTGATACATGTTTGTTCCAGAGCCAATAGCCATACAACGTGTTTTGATGTTTGGAATAGAATTGTATTTTCTTCCACCGTTTGTAAAGTTAGTGTCAGATTCTACCCATGCAAAAGTAATGTATTGTCCATCTGGTGTACGACCTAATTGAATACGGTGATCAACGTTGTTAGTTTTAGAACCACTTGTTCCTGTTGGATCCCAAGGATTTTCGTTGAAACCTGGATCTCCAGATGCAGCACCTGCTTGTTCAGAAGAAAGTGAATCTACTTTAACATAAGTCCATGGGCCTGTTCCATCACCAATAAAATCATATAAGTACGGACGGTTACCTGGCGTGTGACCCCAACGGTAAAGTTCGCCACCATTTGAGAATTGTTGTAAGAAATTTAATGAATCAAGGTGAATTGAAGAGTGACTGAACATAACTGCACCTAAGTGTAATTTACCATTCGCGTCAACTGTCATATCCCAATCAGAAAAGAAAGGAGATGCTTTAGTTGTATCAGCATTTAAAGTAGCTAAACGATCAATAATTGGTTTCATAGCAACGCTATTAAAATCAATTCCTGGCAATAATGACCAAGAAGTTCCGCTATTAGTGGTTTTATAAATAATAGGGTGTTGGCCGATATTTTGACTGGTTGCACCAGCTAAAGAACCAAGAGTTGCAAAGTAACCAATTGTTCCTGATTCGTTCCAAGCCATTTGAGGCGCAAAACCTAAAACTTTATCACCTGAAGTTGGCTCAATTGCAGCCGGTGGAATAATAGTATCAGTCGACCATGTGAAAGTTCCAGCGTTGAAAACACCTTTTGCAATTGCATAACCTCTTAAGGCAGCAAGTGTAGTGTTATCTGCTTGTAATAATGCAGCAGAACGAACAACACCATCATCAGTTGCCGCAAAACCACAACGAGACCAACCGTGGTTAGTTACTGGTCCTGTTTGAGCAAATGGAAATTGTTGTTGAGCATTAGGAGCAGCATCAGCAGTAGTATTGAACGCGTTCAATTTTTTGCTCGCGTAAAAATTTCCTGAGAATGTTGAACCTGCAACTGTTGGACCTGTTCCTACAATGTATGCATTAGCCAAAGTTGTATTTCCAGTTGGATTGTAAATACCACCTTGTGGGTAACGACCCCAATCAGTTCCGTTAGACCAGATACAAGTACTATCCCAGGTTGAACCCCAGTTGGTACTTACCATACCTACGATAACGCCACTTTGCGCTGTTGCAGGGATTGCAGGAGTTGATTGATATGTAGCACTTTTTCTATGAATATAAGAAACCGCATTTAATTCATTGTTATATTGTAAAGGTTGAGATTCACTTAACAACATACCATAAATGTTCATTGAACCTGATAATAAATTCCAGGTAATGGTAGATGGAGGCAAACTAGCAGATTTCTCTGACTCAGTCGCGCTTAGATCCGGGCCTATTACTTGCTTTAATGTTGTTACAGCATTAGCTGGTTCCATTGCAAACTTAGCCGCAATTTGGTTGGCTATATTACCAACGCTTACAGGCTTTTGTTTTGCACTTTGAGGAAAGGCACTTATTGCTGCTAATAAGGCCGAACCAAGTAGTAATTGTTTTTTCATGTTTATTTGGTTTTAGGTATTTAAAATTTAAATTGTTAAATAAATTATTTAAAGGGCTAAAATAGGAAAACAGTCAATTTAAACCAAATTTAATTTGACTAAATCATTAATTTTAACACTCAAAAAAGGATTTTGTTTAGATGTGGAGATCTATAAACGAATTTACAAAAAAATATTGATAATTTCAAGTTATATCATAAAAAAAGCCGCTAATTACTTAGCGGCTTTTTTGTTTAATTGCGTAAGCAATTATTTTCCTTTGTTAACTGAACCAGCAAGATCTGAACCAGCTTTAAATTTTACTACTTTTTTAGCAGCAATTTTAATTTCTTTACCAGTTTGAGGATTACGACCAGTACGAGCAGCACGTTTAGCTACTGTAAAAGAACCGAAACCAACTAAACCAATACGATCACCTTTTTTTAAAGCTTTGTGAATAGCTTCGATTGTAGAATCTAAAGCACGACCAGCGTCAGCTTTTGTTAATTTTGAACCTGATGCAATTGCATCAATTAATTCTGCTTTGTTCATTTTTTTTGTTTTTAGGGTTAAACAATTAATTAAAATTATAACACAAATTTATACGTAAAACCGTATTTGTCAAGCGTTTTGCAAAAAAAAGCGGCTGTTTTGTTGATAAATCGGCATTTTGTTAATAAATATGCCTTGAAACCTGCTTTAATACAGGGTTTATAGATTTTTACAAAGTCTTTTTGTTGTTTTACAGGCCTTAAAAGGGCTACTAGCGCTGTGTTTTATACCAGTTAATAGATTGGTCAAACAAACACTGCCTTATCCTTTATGGTAAAGCCTCTCAAAAATTCAGCAATGGTCATTCTTTTTTTTCCCTGAAGTTGAAGATCTGTAATTTCAATCAAGCCATCTTCGCAATAAACTTTTAAAAAAGTTTTATTGTCGGTAAGCAGCGAACCGTTAGAATGAAAAGGTTCGCATGCTTCAAATTTTGAATTAAATATTTTTATCATCATCACTGCGTCATCGCCATTCTTTAAACGCGCATAGGCTGTGGGATAAGGCGATAAACCTCTAATACGATTATTTATTTCAATTGCCGGTTTTTCCCAATCTATCAAACAATCTTCTTTAAATATTTTTGGCGCATGGCATACTAAACTTTCTTCCTGTAACAAAAAGTCCGGTTCTACCCCACTCTCAAAACTTTTTTGCAAGGCTTCAACTGTTTTTAGAATAAGATTGGCGCCAACAACCATTAATTTATCATGTAACTCTCCTGCTGTTGTTGTTGTTTCGATCTTTACTTTTTCTCTAAATAAAATATTACCCGTATCGATCTCATGTTTTAATTTAAAGGTTGTAACACCGCTTTCTTTTTCGCCGTTAATAATGGCCCAGTTAATTGGCGCTGCGCCTCGGTATTTTGGCAATAACGAAGCGTGTAAATTATAGGTGCCCATTTTTGGCATGTTCCACACTATTTCGGGTAACATCCTAAAAGCTACAACAAATTGAAGGTCGGCTTTTAGTGCTTTTAATTCTGTAATAAAATGTTCATCTTTTAATTTCTCGGGCTGTAAAAGCTTTAAATTGTGTTCAAGCGCATATTTTTTAATGGCAGATTGCTGCACCTGCTGACCACGGCCCGCAGGTTTATCAGGTACTGTAACCACTCCAACAACGCTGTAATTATTTTTAACTAAGGCGTCCAGGCTTGCTACAGCAAACTCTGGTGTACCCATAAAAACAATACGCATTTTCATTTTACTTCTCAATTATAACGCTCGTAAAAATAACAAACATTTACTTCTTTTGTTTTTTAATTTATGAGCATAAAAAAAGGGCCTCATAATAAGGCCCTTTTCTTTATAAAAAATTAAAAATGATTACTCAATAATAATTTTCTTGGTAATTTTATTTCCATTGCTTTCGAATGTAATAAAATAAATACCTTTTGATTGAGTTGATAGATCAACATTTTTAGAGTTGTTAAATTTACCTGAAACAACAGTAGATCCTAAAATATTAGTTACAGTGAAATTAATGTTATCGTTCGTTACTGAATTAGAAACACTAAATACACCTGTACTAGGATTTGGATAAACATTGATAAATGCTAATGCTCCTGAGTTCTCATGAACACCTGCGCAAGGATCAACGTTAATTGTTTGAGTTGTAACTGCTGTACCAGAAATGTTACCTGCAGTTAAAGTAATAGTATAAATACCCGCAGCAGTAAATGAAATTGATGGCGCTGGTGCAGTTGGATTTGAGAATTGCGTTGAGTTCGCAGGACTCGCAGTCCATGTATAACTAATTGGAGTGATAACAGAAGTAGAAGTGTTTGATGTATTAACAGTATTTGTTGTTACACAAGTAATAGCTGGTACAGTAAATGAAACAGCCGGTGGACAAGGAGCAACAGTTACAGTGTGAACTACAGTATTTGTTCCTGACGCGTTTGAAGCTAACAACGTGATAGAGTATGTACCAGCTGTAGCAAAGGTAAATGAAGGTGCAGAAGCAGCTGCATTCGAAATTGAAACGCCAGTAGTTGGGTTTGTTGACCAGTTATACGTTGGTGCAGGTGCACCAGTTGAAGTGTTACTTACAGTATAAGTTACTTTAGCACAAGCACTAGCAGCATTTGTAAAAGCAGCTGTTGGAGCAGTACAAGCCTGAACAACAACAACCTGAGTTGCAACGTTAGTACCTGTAGCATTTACAGCTGTTAAAGTAAGCGTGTAATTTCCAGCAGTAGCAAAAGTTACAGTAGGATTTGTTGCAGTAGCACTAGAAAAAACCGCAGCAGGAGAAGATGTCCAAGAATAAGTTGGAGCAGGACTTCCTGTAGAAGTGTTATTTAATACTGTAGAACCTGTTGATAAACACAATACCGGAGGAGCGCTGAATGCTGCAGTTGGAGCAGCAGGACTGTTAATTGCCGGACCAGAATATTTGTAGATACCACCAATACCAGGAGTTGTTGGATCGCTGAATCCACCAGCCCAACCTGTTGTGTTGTTTACGAAATCAACTGTTAAGTATTGAATTGTAGTTGAACCCCAATCTGTCCAGTTTACACCTTGGTTTGATGAATAAGATATAATTTGGTTAGTTGTTCCAGCACCACAAGATGCGTATTGCGAAGTTCCCGGAATTGCACCCATATTATTTAAACCTAAATTTGGATCTTGCGCAGGAATTAACGTCCATGTAGCACCACCATCAGTTGTATTATATTGTGCTAAAGTTTGTGAAGCATCAAATAACCAAGCATAACCATTTAAAGGAGTAGAGAAAGCGATCTCATTAATACCTACTGATGACGGATCTAATGTACTTACATTCCAAGTTTGACCAGCATCAGTTGAACGGAAGATACGACCTTCGTTAGTACCAAACCAAATGTTACTAGAGCCTAATTTTGTGTAAACGCCTGTTAATCCAAACTCATTTACAGATGATGGATTAGGTATGTTAGCACCGGGAACTAATGACCAAGTGTTACCACCATCAGTTGTTCTCCAGATCTCATATTCGTTACCAGTACCAGGGTTTGGATCACCCATAGTGATTCCAATTAATGGTGTACCAAAAGTAACGATGTTACAAAAAGATGCTGCATTGGTATACATACCAGCAGCAGTCATATTTTGCCAAGTTGTACCACCATTGGTAGTTCTGTGTATAGCACCTTTATTTTGACCAGCTTTTAAGTATGAAGCAACCCAACATGTATTGGCGTCAACACCTTCTAAACTTGCAATTTTAAATGAATTGGTATCTCCAATAACCGGAGTAACCGTACTTTGATAAATGTTACCAGAGGCCCAAGATGTACCACCATTGATAGTTCTTGTAAACCAACTGTAATTTCTGCTTGTGTTACCAGCAGTTCCATCGTAACCATGAGCCCAAACCACATTCGCATCAACTGCACTAAGCAATCTAACACCGGTTGAAACCTTTGGCCATGCAGCATTTTGAGTTATCGACCAACTAGCGCTCGCCTGGCCAACTGCAGAACTCACTGCAAGAGCTCCGAAAATTGAAAGTAATGTTTTTTTCATGTTTTAATTTTTTATTTAAGGATTAAAGATAGGTAAAAAAAATTAAACTATTTTAATAAAATTTTGGTTTTAACACTTGGCCAAAAATCATACCTTTACCGCAATTAAAATGATCAATACAGATTTAGTTATAGTAGGGGCCGGACCAGTAGGGTTATTCGCCATTTTTGAAGCAGGTTTATTAAAAATGCGTTGCCATTTAGTGGATTATCTTCCCCAGGTAGGTGGCCAATTGTCTGAAATTTACCCAAAAAAACCAATTTACGATATTCCTGGCTTTCCAAGTATTCTTGCACAAGAGTTGGTAGAAAATTTAATGAAACAAGGCGAGCCTTTTAAACCGGGTTTTACTTTAGGCGAACGTATTGAAAAACTAGAGAAACGTGCCGAAGCAGATTTTTTACTTACTACAAATATGGGCACTCAAATACAGGCAAAGGTGGTTGTAATTGCAGGCGGATTGGGTTGTTTTGAACCCCGCAAACCCGAAATTGCGGGTTTAGAGAAATTTGAGAATGGAAAAGGGGTTAATTATATGATCCTTGATCCTGAAAAATATCGTAATAAAAAAATGATAATTGCCGGCGGCGGCGACAGCGCTTTGGATTGGGCTATTTTTTTAAGTGAAGTTTGTAGCGAATTAACGCTGGTGCACCGGAGCGAAAGCTTTAGAGGCGCACCTGACAGCGTTGCAAAAGTAATGGCGCTCAATGCTTCGGGAAAAATAAAATTATTATTGAACACCAATATTTTATCAGTTTCGGGTAATGATCATCTTGAAGCGGTAGAACTAATAAACGCAAAAACTCAGGAAAAAAATACAATTGCAACCGATCATTTAATTCCGCTATTCGGTCTTAGTCCAAAATTAGGGCCGATTGAAAATTGGGGTTTGAACCTTGACAAAAATGCAATCGAAGTAAATACGGATGATTATAGCACTAACGTTCCGGGCATTTACGCAATTGGTGATATTAATACCTATAAAAACAAATTAAAACTGATCCTTTGTGGTTTTCACGAAGCGGCTTTAATGAGTCACAGCGCTTATAAATACATGAACCCGGGGGTTAAATACACTATGAAATACACCACCGTTCAAGGCGTACACGAATTTTAATTTGGAAGCCTTAAAAATATTTTTAGCCATTGTTGCGTTTTCAAGTCCGCTTTTCTTACTAATTTATTTTGCCATTCGGTACCAGAATAAAACTTTTGTGAGATCTTGGGATAATGTTTATGATCTGTTTTCAAAAAATCAAATCAGTATAAAAACACCAATGCCTTCTAACAAAAAAAACTTACTTGCGTTAACAGGTAGTTTTAATCAAAAGGTCATTCAGGTTAACACCTATTATGTTGGCACGGGCAAGAACCGGACAATAGTTACCCGAATGGATATTTTTTTAGATAATGGACAATTAGTTGAATTTAGTTTATACAAAGAATCTATATTCTCTAAGTTAGGGGAGTTGTTAGGTTCTGTAGATATTAAGACAGGAAATACAGAGTTTGACAAAACCTTTAGATTAAAATCAAAAAACGAAACGGAAACTCAAAAAATATTTAACGACGAGGTGATTAATCAGTGCCAAAACGTTAAGAAAGATTTTACCGGAACGATTTTAAGTAAAGAAAATAAACTTTCTTTTTTTATGAATGGCTTACCTGGCAATAAAATTCAGCTTTCGCATTTTAGCTGCTCGTTATCAATCGTTTTATTGTTAGCCAAACACAATAGCAAACCCACAGGACACAGCCCAAAAAATTAGCATTTTAGACTTTTATTTAAACGTCTTATTTCTAAACAAAATTACCGATCTCACTCTGCATTATCTTTTGCGTACCAAAATTTTCACGCCAATATTCGGCTAAATATTCCTGTTCCGTTTGCCCGGGTGTTGGAATTAAAATTATTTTTTTCTTTTTTAAAAGATAAAGATCCATTAACGTGCTGAAACCACTTCTGCAAATAACTGTATCGGCGTTTAAAATTATTTTTTTTAATTCGCCAGCGAATGCAAAATTAAAAACGCTGATATTTCTATTTATGGCGTGAAATTCACTGTCAGACCCTCGTACCAAAATAATTTTTTTTGACGAGTCTTTAAATTTCTCGAGCAACTTATTTTCTAAAATAGTTCGTTGAGGTTCAACGCCGGAAAGCAAAATTAAAAGATCACATTTTTCCTGTTCAATAGAATTTATTTCTATTTCCGCTAACGCGCTTTTTGGTCCGATATACTCAATCGGAATTTTAATACCCGCCGAATCGCTTAACTGGCCTGACAAACGCTCGTTCTCATTTTTATGATCCGGCACCCAAACTTTATTGAATTGATGAATATATTCTTTGTTTTTTTTATTGGCCAGACCTAAAAAAAGTGGCGACTTTAAATTTAATTGATGCGTAATAAAAATACTTTCTACATTTTTATTGTACAAACCAAAACGATTGTCGCTTATCACCAGATCTATCTTATGTTCAGCAATTATTTGCTTTAATAATTTTTTTTCTTCTTTAATTACCGCGTTTATTTTTGGCCACTGTAGCAAAATTTTTACCCAAACCGGTAAGTTATTTGAGTACTTGATATTATACGAAGGCAAATTTATTTTTTGCAGCTCCGGAAAATTCTTATCAAAAAAAATCCTGTTTAAAACAGTTGTTCCAATGATCACTTTATTGCCCGCACATAATTCTTTAATAATGGGAACGCAGCGCGTAGCGTGGCCTAAACCCCAATCAAGCGGAGAAATGAATATGGTCTTATTTGAGATCAAAAAAAAATGCTTACCCTAAGATAAGCATTTTATTATTTAACGAATTACTGTTTTTTTAGATGGCTTTCGTAGATCTCGATCCATTTTTCCGGAGTTATTTTCGCTGCTAATTCTCCAATTAACTTGTAGGGAATTTGATCCGGTTTTTTGAAACGGATACAACTTTTACCCATATCTAATTTTGCTTTGGAGTGTTTTGGATATTCATCGGTAAACCATTTCAATAATTTTGGACTACCGTAAATGCCCATGTGATATAAAGCAATAAAATTCTTTTGAGACGCTATGTTCATGAAACCCAGTGGTAATGAGGGGTCACAATGATAGCCCGCAGGATACATGGAAAGCGGAACAACGTATCCCACCATGCCATATGCCATACATTCTTTAAAACCTTTTGGTAAATTTTTAAGAATTACTTTTCTTAGCTCATTCATAGGAGCCTTCCTGTCGTCAGGAAGCTTTTTAAAATAATCGTCAACAGTTTTTGCTTTTGACTGCATACTTAAAATTAATTACGCATCAATTTTTGCGTACTTAGCATTTTTTTCGATAAAATCTCTGCGCGGCGGAACCTCATCACCCATCAACATACTAAAAACGCGATCTGCTTCAGCAGCGCTGTCAATAGTAACCTGGCGTAATGTACGTGAACTAGGATCTAATGTTGTTTCCCATAATTGAATCGCATTCATCTCTCCTAAACCTTTGTAACGTTGCACATGTACACTGTCAGTTTTTTCGCCACCAAATTCTTTTATCTTAATATCACGTTCTGCTTCATTCCAGCAATATGCCTGCTCTTTTCCTTTTTTAACTAAATATAAAGGAGGAGCCGCAATATAAATATGTCCTTTTTCTACCAACTCTTTCATGTGGCGGAAAAAGAAAGTTAAAATTAATGTGGTAATGTGCGAACCGTCAACATCGGCATCACACATGATGACTACTTTGTGGTAACGTAACTTATCAATATTCAAAGCACGGTCATCTTCTTTAGTTCCGCGAAAAACGCCTAGCGCAGTAAAAATATTTTTGATCTCTTCGTTCTCGTAAATTTTATATTCTAAAGCTTTTTCTACATTTAAAATTTTTCCACGCAAAGGTAATATCGCTTGGAAATCGCGATTACGGCCTTGTTTAGCTGTTCCGCCGGCCGAATCACCCTCAACTAAAAATAATTCACAAGCTAACGGATCGCCACTGGCGCAATCTGCTAATTTACCCGGTAAGCCTGAACCATTCATTACACTTTTACGTTGCACCATCTCGCGGGCCTTGCGGGCAGCGTGACGTGCGGTTGCAGCTAAAATAACTTTATCTACAATGGTACGCGCTTGTTTTGGATGCTCTTCTAAATAATTATTTAACGCCTCGCTTATTGCCTGATCAACCGCACCAATGGCTTCGTTATTTCCTAACTTACCTTTTGTTTGTCCTTCAAATTGCGGCTCCTGAACTTTAACAGAAATTACAGCTGTTAAACCTTCACGAAAATCATCTCCGCTAATTTCGAATTTTACATTCTTCAACAAACCATTCTTATCGGCATACGATTTTAAAGTACGGGTTAAGCCTCTTCTAAAACCTGCTAAGTGAGTTCCACCTTCGTGTGTGTTAATGTTGTTCACATAACTCTGAATATTTTCGCTATAAGAATTATTGTACATCATAGCAACCTCAACCGGAATAGTACCTTTATCGTTCTCAATATAGATCGGTTCCTCAATTAATTTTTCTTTTGCGTCATCTAAATACAAAACAAATTCGCGCAAGCCGCCTTCACTAAAAAATGTTTCACTTAACGGAACGCCACTCTCATCTTTTTGACGTTCATCCACTAACGTAATGGTTATACCCTTATTTAAGAATGAAAGTTCACGAATACGGTTAGCTAACGTTGTGTAATTATATTCTAGAATGGTAAAAATACTTCCATCAGGCGTAAAGGTTTGAATAGTTCCTCGATCTGTAGTATCACCAACCTCTTTTGCAGGATACAACGGCTTTCCACAACTAAACTCCTGTACAGTGATCTTTCCATCGCGATGCACTTCTGTTTTCATGTGGGTTGACAAGGCATTTACACAACTTACCCCTACTCCATGCAATCCACCTGAAACTTTATACGTGTCTTTATCAAATTTTCCACCGGCGTGTAAAACCGTCATAACTACCTCTAAAGCACTTACTCCCATTTTAGGATGAATAGCAGTAGGAATACCACGCCCATCATCTTTTACCCTGATAGAATTACCCTCTAAAATAGAAACTGTTATATTTTTACAATGACCTGCTAACGCCTCATCTATCGAATTATCAACTACCTCATATACTAAATGATGCAACCCTCTAAAACCGGTATCGCCAATGTACATCGACGGACGTTTTCTTACTGCCTCTAAACCCTCTAAAACCGTAATATTATCGGCTCCGTAATTCGCTTTTTCTGTTGTAACTTCTGACATAAATATCTTCCTGAATTATTTTTTAATTATCCTTTAAATATACTGAAAAAATGCGGATTGCAGGCTATAAAAAAGTGTTAATTTTACTAACAACATATTAAGAATTTAGTGTCGAAAATTAGAGTATTTTTAGCCAATATTTTTTACAGATGATCTGGCATATTTTAAGATATTGGATAAGTTTTGTTTTACCTGTTTTCTATAAAAGAATTCAAGGGCGAAATATTAAAAATATTAAAGTCAAGGGTCCGGTCATAATTGCCATGAATCACCCTAATGCTTTTACCGATCCCATCCTTATTACCCACCTTAGTTACCCTATTAAGGTAAAATACTTAGCCAGGGGCGATGCCTTTAAACCCGGCTTTGCTGCCTGGTTCCTGAGCAGGCTGGGCATTGTACCCATATTTAGGATACAGGATGGAGGTCGTGAGGGACTTAAAAAAAATGATGAGGCCTACAGCATGGTCAATAAATTTTTAAAGAAGAATTCTAAAATTATTGTTTTTGCCGAGGGGTTATGCGTTCAGGAAAGGCGTCTTAGACCCCTTAAAAAAGGCGTTAGCCGCATGATTTTTGGTGCGTATGAGTATTTGGGTGAAAATAACAATTTAACAGTTTTGCCGGTCGGAATTAATTACAGCAAACCAGATAAGTTTAGAAGTACCGCTTTTTACAATGTGGGCGAACCTATTGCCGTAAAAGATTTTATTCAAGAGTACAGGGAAAACCCCGCTAAAGCTAATAACAACTTCCTGCAAATACTGGCCCCAAAAATGAAGGAGCTGATTACCCATATTAATAACCCCCAAAACGATGAAACCGTTTACCAGGTAGAGATACTTTTAAAAAAAGATACTCTGAAAGAACGTGGATTAACTTTTAGAGATAAGTACAATGATTTTGTTGTATTAAAAGAACTTACCGAAAAAGTAAATACGGCCGAAGTTGAACGCCCCGAAATACTTTCTGAATTTAAAACAAAAGCAAAAGATTATTTTGACCTGCTTAAGAAAAATAATTTGAGGGATTGGTTAATTAGTCCGCGCCAAAAATATAAACAGTCGGCCCTGCATTTATTTTTCAGAACATTTTTATTGATAGCAGGTATGCCTGTTTTCATCATTGCTTTGGTAGGCAACTATTTACCTTATTTCGCGACTGAAAAACTAGCACGCAAGATCGTAAAGAACAAAGAATTTTACTCTTCATTTGCGATCGCATTAGGCATGATATTTTTTATGCTTAATTATGTTTTATGGTTTGTTATTAGCTATTCGTTCTCAGAGACTATTTTTCCGCCTTTATTTATTTGCTCGTTATTAATTGCTTGCGCGTGGATAAGTTTGTATTACCGGCCTTTTACAAAGAAAACACTTGGCCTTTACCGGATAGCCCGTAATAAAAAACTTTACAGCGAACTTTCCGAAAAACGGAAAGAATTACTATCTTTAATTAACAAATTTTAGCTGCCCATAAACTGTTTCTTTGGCACGCCATTTGGAATATAACCTGTATGCAAACTATAAAACATATTTCAATTAAAGTCGGTGTTATAACGGCAGTAATTGCCTTGTTTTCGGCTGGATATAAGGTTGACAGGGCTTCTGAAATTTCTGAAGCTATACAATCACAAACAGGAACTGATGGATTACCATCTACGGTTAACAAAGCGTTTAAACAAGGCGAGGTATTGACCTACCGTTTGCACTACGGCATGCTAAATGCAGGCGTGGCTATTTTAGAAGTAAAGCCCGACCTCATAGAAGTAAGCGGAAGAAAAGTTTATCACATTGTTGGTAGCGGTTACACCATTGGAAGTACAGATTGGTTCTTTAAAGTGCGCGACCGTTACGAAACGTACATGGACAAAGATGCTATGCTGCCTTGGTTATTCGTGAGACGTGTAGATGAAGGCGGCTATAAATTTAGCCAGGATTATGCTTTTAACCATTATACCAAAAAAGTAGATATTGGTAACAACGAAAAATTTGATATTCCTGCGGGAATACAAGATATGGTAAGTGCTTTTTATTCTGCACGTAATATGGACCTCAGCAATGCAAAAGCAGGCGATCTGTTTAGCCTTACCTGTTTTGTAGATAAAGAGATCTGGCCTTTAAAAATTAAATTTATGGGTAAAGAAACCATTGATACCGATATTGGAAAATTCCGTTGTTTAAAATTCAGACCGATCGTACAAAAAGGACGTGTATTTAAAAAAGAAGAAGACCTTAATGTTTGGATAAGTGATGATGACAACCACTTACCAATGCGCGTAAAAGCAGATATTTTGATTGGTAGTATAAAAATGGATATTACCGGTTATAAAAACCTGGCTAACGCCACTAGTAAAGTGGATTAAAGCTTAATTCCAATCACCATCATGTCATCAGTTTGAGGCGTATCGCCTTTCCAGCTTGTTACCTGTTGATGTATGAATTCTTTTTGCTCGCCAATTGGCAAATGCGAAGTTTCTGCTAATATTTCTTTAAAACGTTTAGAAGATAGTTTTTTATGTTTTGGTCCGCCAAACTGATCCTTCACACCATCGCTATATAAGTAAAAGAAACGGCCTTCGCTGTTTGAAACAGTAATGGTTGAGAATTCACTGTTTTCGGCCGAACCAATGGATCCCCGTTTTGATTTTAATTCAACCATTGCGTCTTTTTCAAAATACACGGCGTCGTTATTTGCTGCAGAAAAATAAACATTCTTGTTCACTAAATTGATGGTAATAATGCTTGCATCCATACCATCACGCGTGTAATCTTCTTTTAGATTTAACTGTTTAAAAAATAAATAATTTAAACGCGTTAAGATCTCTCCGGGCATATATATTCCTTCTTCGTGCACCACTTTACTTAAAATAGAAGTACCAACAACACTTAGCATGGCACCCGGAACACCATGTCCTGTGCAGTCTCCCACAAAAACAATAAGCATATCTTTATGTTTTCCTATCCAATAAAAATCGCCGCTTAATTTATCTTTTGGTTTATTGTAAATAAAACTTTTTGGCGTGCTGGCAACTAAAACATCCTCGCCAACAAACAAGGCTTTTTGAATTCGTCGCGCATAATTTATACTGTCCAGTAATTCTAATCGTTGCGTTTGTATCTCTGTGGTACGTTCTTTAATGATCTTCTCTAATAAAATTTGTTTTCTTCTGTCGGACCTGATACGCAAATAAATAATTAAAATAGTGACAAATAAAATAATTGCGAATACAAGAAACTGAAACCATTGTGCTTTATAAAATGGCGGCACTATTACTATTCTTAAAACTATTGGTTCGCCGCTCCAGTTCTGATCGCCGTTGGCGCCTTTTAACTCAAAGCTATACGTGCCGGCGGCTAAAGCATTATAGGTTACAGAATGTTCGTTATGCAAGGTTTGCCATTCTTTTTCAATTGGTAATAACCTATACTTGTAAGAATTTTTTTCGGGTAAATTAAAATCCAATAAGGTAAAATTAATTTTAAACGAACTTTGTTTCTCCGTCAACGAAATCTCATCGCCGTTAAAAAAAGAGTTGATCGTAAAGTCATCACTTATACCTTGCACCGAAGTGATCTCTACTTTTGGCATATTAAAATGCGATGCCTGGAAATCGGGATTGAACATCACCAAACCATCCTGCGATGCAATAAATAAATAGCCATCTAAAATATCCAGGCGATGAATGATCTCTGTTGGCAAACCGTCTTCTACAGTGATTTCAGAAGTTTCGTTGGTACGGAAATTATGTTTTAATAAACCGGTTGGACTCGCCATCCAAACAATATCTTTATAAACCAATAGATCTGCTATCTCAGGAAAAAAATCTGATTTTCCTTTAAAGACTGTTTCAAATCGTCTTGAATTTGGAAACACTTTTATAAGCCCCATGTATTGCGACGATAGTAAAACAGTAGAGTCGTTAAAAACAACCGAAGTATTTATATTACCAACATCCGGCAAACGTAGATCATCCATTTCTAATGTTGCAGGATCTATTCTTAACACACCGTTTATGTGCGTAAAATAAACCTTGTTCTTAAAAATAAAACTCGAAATAAAAGAGGATGAAATTCCCGCTGGCTCTTTGATAAAATTAAAAGTCTCGGTCACCTTATTAAAAACAATTATCTCGCCAATACCACCAATAAACAAGATCTCGGGATTGTGCGGATCTTTTTCTATTCTGTACGAATAGTGATCAGGCGTTTTAAAATAACTTTTAACGGTTATTTTATTATTTTCATCAATAGAGATCTTGTTTAAATTAATCCCACCCGCCGCATAAATATCTCCTTTTTCATCCTCATAAAAATCGTTCACAAAACGCTCATCGTTCTTATTGATGGCATTTGGCCCATAGTTCTGCGCCATTTTTGTAATTCGGTTGTAAACTGAAAATCCTTCTCCATCTATACCTGCCACAATTATATTATTGTGATGCTCGCTTGCCAATACGGCCGATACACGGTTACTTAAAAAAGAGTTCTCTGTATTTTGAAAATTTCTTTTTACGATCTCAACGCTTGGCCTGCTGCTGGTTAATTTTTGCAAACCCACATCGGTACCAACCCACAAAATATCATTATCATCTTTAAATAAACTCCAGCATTTGTTACTCATTAAAGATTTCGGATTTTCAGAATCTACTTTATAAACTTTAAATTCTTTTTTATCAATATCAAATGAGGTTAAACCAAAACTCCAGTAACATTGCCAGATGATGTTATCCTTTGTTTGGTAATACGAAATATTAGAATAAAAACCTTCCGGTGCAGGATAGTAGTTTTGTGTGTAGCTGGATGGATTGATACTTACCAGACCGTCATCAACGGCCACCCAAATGTTTCCTAAATAATCTTCTGATATACCAATGTGTTCTGAATTGATACCTTGCAATATCTTTATCTCATCAATTTTTTTTCCTGTTTCACTATACCTGAAAACACCCGTAACAATTTTTCCGTTCTCAACTTTTTTTACACCAGCCCATAAATTTCCAACCCTGTCAAAACACATACTTTGAATGACATAACCTTCAAACAAATTTTGCTTGCCATTAAAATAAGGTTCTAAACTATTTTTTGTTGGATCGTAACGGTAAACACCATCGCTCGTGCCAACAATTTTTTGACCCGTGCTATTTTCTTTTATGCATTGTATGTTGTAACGTTTTGGATAATTACTTGCCGTTGTATCTATTTTTACACGTTTAAAAGCATTGGTGCTGTAATTGAAAATGTTTAACCCGTGACGCGTACCGATCATAATTTGATTGGCATCGTATTGCACAATGTTACTTATGGTCGGATAGCCTAAAGTGTTAGTGTCTTTTTTATCGCAGCGGTAATTTAAAAAGTTATATCCATCATAACGATTAAGACCGGCCGTGGTACCTATCCATAAATAACCTTTTTGATCCTGGAAAATGCAACTTATTAATGCGTTAGTTAAGCCTTTGGATTTTACTTTATCGAAAACAACATTTTGATTTGTTTGCGACTGATTTATAAAAAACAGAAATAAAAAAAAACCAAGAAAAATTTTCTGTTTTAAAAGCATGTTACATTATAAACGTGGGTATCAAATATAACGATTTTATCGCTTTTACTTAAGCAAATTCGTTAAAATGCTGCCAAATCGATAAACGTCTTGAAACGAGTTATAAAGGGGCACAGGAGCACAACGAATAACATTAGGTTCGCGCCAATCGGGTATAACACCGCTCTCAATAAGTTGATTATATAACGGTTTTCCGTAGCCATTTGCTACAATTGATAACTGACAACCACGGTTCTCTTTGGGTGTAATTATTTGCAAGCAATTATTTTTTTTCTTGTTTACTTCTTCAATCACAAACTCCAGATAAGCAGTTAATTTTTTGCTTTTTTCAATTAATTTATCCATCCCCACCTCATCAAAAATATCAAGACTGGCGCGGCAGGCAGCCATACTTAAAACCGGGGCATTGCTCATTTGCCAGCGCTCGGCGGTTTGCATGGGTACAAATTTTTTATCCATTAAAAAACGGGTTTCTTTTTCATGCCCCCACCAACCTGCAAACTGTGGCAGATCGGTATTTTTTAAATGTTTTTCGTGTACAAAGGCACCTGCAACGGCACCCGGGCCACTATTCAAATATTTATAACTGCACCAGGCCGCAAAATCTACCCCCCAGTTATGAAGCTCTAATTTTAGATTTCCCGCAGCATGCGCCAGATCAAAACCCACAACAGCGCCTGCTTTGTGACCTGCTTCTGTAATAGCTTTCATATCAAATACCTGCCCCGAAAAATAATTTACACCACCTATCATTATAAGTGCTAAGGAATCTTTATTTTTTTCGATAGCCTCGTAAATATCTTCGTGACGAATATGATACTCTCCTTTTCGCGGCTCAATTTCTATTAAAGCATCCTCTACATTATACCCGTGAAATTTTAATTGCGATTGCAAAGCGTATTGATCGCTTGGAAAAGCTTTTGCTTCGCATAAAATTTTAAACCGTGTTTTTGTTGGGCGGTAAAACGACACCATCAATAAATGCAGGTTAACTGTAAGTTGGTTCATCATTACCGTTTCTTTTGGTAACGCGCCAACCAGTTTTGCCATTTTATCGGTAAGTAATTCGTGGTATGAAAGCCAAGGATTCTTTGCCAAAAAATGTCCTTCAACACCAAATTTTGCCCAGTCGTTTAATTCCTGCTGCAAATAACTTAATGTTGTTTTTGGCTGAAGGCCCAACGAGTTACCGGTAAAATAAACAACATCCTGGTTGTTATGCTGTGGCATAAAAAACTGTTGTCTGTAACTTTTAAGCTTATCATTATTATCCAGCTCCCTTGCTGCATCTAATGTATTTTGAAACGTATTTATATTTGTAGTTTGTGACATTTTACGATTTTAGAAAGCTAAAATTAAGGATAAATAAGAGAACAAAAAACTATACGTTTTAGTGATCCATCTTACTGTAATCTATTTGCATTACCAACCGCGGCAAGGTGCTGTCGTATTTAGTGCTAAAAAAACCGCGATTCTGGATCCTAGTTTCATGTTCTTTAGAACCAATATTTAATAAATGAAGAAAAGTATAGAAGTTATTAAGCGAGCTATAAGGTGTATGACTGCGTTTTTTTATAACGTTCTCAATAAAAGGATAGCTTTTTTTAAATCCATCTGAAAGCATAACAAAATAAGGGATTTCGGCTGTAACTTTAGTTGGAGGATAACCATGCCCAGCATAATTGCGGTTTTCATATAACTCTTCGCCATGATCGGATAAAAATACCAGTGATGCGTTTTTGCCATTACTGTGTTTTGAAAATATTTTTAGCACCTGGTTTATCACCGAATCATGATAATGCATAGAATTATCGTAGCAATTAATAATATTTTGTACATGTCCATCATTAACAGCCAAATTTAAAGGAGCTTTTGATCTGAAAAAATTCCTATTTACAGGGTAACGTTTTTCATATTCAAAATGGCAACCCATTAAATGTAATACAATAAATTTTGAACGTTTTGAAGGCCTGCCAAGCTCATCAGAAAATTCTTTAATAACATCTTCATCGTAATGCAAACTCGTATTTGCCTTATCGTTATCGGCCATGGCATCCATAAAAATATTTTTTTTACAGAGTTGCGATAAAAGAACTATTGTACGATCGCCTTTACCCCATCCTGATTGGTTAGAGATCCACGAAGTTTCGTAATTTAATTTATTTAGAAGTGTTATTAAATTGATCTTTTTAGAAAGGTAACCAAAAAACATGCCCGGCACTGCTTCAATGGTTAAGGCAGATTGAGTAACACAATTATTAAATTTAAAAATACTTGTATTGGTATCTAAGTTAGGCGTTGTAATGCGTGGATAGCCATACAGGCTCATGTGTTTTTTGCTTAACGATTCAGATACAACAAGTACAAATGTTTTTTGCAATGTATCTTTTTCAAAAAAACCATTGTCTTCTTTTGAAAAATTTTGATCATTTTTTTCTGCAATAAGACGGCGGTTAAACTCTTTATATTCATTGTATTCTCCAATTAAAACATCCCAATATCTCACATTATGCGGCCCATTGCTTTTTGAGTACGCTACCTGTCCAAAATCAGCAATGCCAAAAAGTGTAAGCACTAAACTAACGGTAAAAAAAGCGCGCGTTGAAAATAAGTGAACTAACCATGCACGCTTAAAAATTATAAATGTTATAAAAACAATAAAGAAAAGAATGGCAATTATTTTTCCGGGCGAGTAATATAATTTTACAAAACCCGCAACTTCATCAGGATTAGTGTTAAGAATGGTTTGAACAGCAGAAAATGTTACACGACAGCTAAAAATAAGATAATAAACAACATCAACCAAAATAATAAAACAACTTGCAAATAAATATAAAGAGCCAAAAAAGATAAATGCGCCTTTTAGTGTTTTGTTTTTTACATGCCTGAAAGAAACCGACAGTATAAAAAATGCTATCATTACAGAAAAGAAAAATAAGATCTCTTTATACGTGATCTCAAGATCTTCTTTATGCCCTGTTATTAAACCATACTCCTGTGGATTGATCTTTTTTAAAAAGAAACCTAAAAAAAGCGGCAGGCATGAAATGATAAACACCGTTATTAAAAATAATAAGGTTTGCAGAAGAGTTTTATCGGGTTTAAATCTCAAAGAAAAAAATTTAAAATTATTTTTTAATTGTTTCCCATTTTGATTTAAAAGTATAGGTTAACGAAGTAGCGCGTTGTTTGGCCAACTCCGCTGTTTCGCCTTCAAATAATTCGTCAACTGTTTTTATCCAGATACCCAGCCAAACATCAAACATGTGCGCTTTTATTGGCAGGTTAATGTGTTTATCAAATACATTTGTTTTGTACCCCTCTTCGTCCAACAACACCAGACTCCAAAAAGAAACAATGTGTGGTACGTGCGCCGGAAAATCGATACCCGCAAACACAGGTTTTATCTCTTCTACTTCTAATAATTTTGTGTAAAAAGCATTTATCAAACGCTCTATATCTTCCCTGCTTTTAATATCCATTTTGTAAAGGTAGTATTCAAAAGTTTAACCACAAAGTATACAATGAAGGCACGAAGCGCACAAAGAATAAACTTCTCGTATAGTAAGTCTTTACGCGTAAGCACACAAAGTGCAGCGGCCTTTTAAAATTTCACGTTAAAAAAATCTTCATTTTCAAAAGGAGTTTTGCTTGCACGAAGGCGATTTTTGCCTCTCGCGAAGCGCTTAAATCGCCGGCTTGAAAATGAAGATTTTTAGTGAAATTTTAAGAAGCCTTGATTTTTTTGCTTACTTTTTTGATCAAGCAAAAAAGTGAGAAGAGAAATAATAAAACAATAAATTTTGTAGTTTTCTACCTCAACTCCGGCTCTGCTTCCTCTTGTGTTACCGTTGGTAAACTAATAGGTGTTGCAATAGATTCAAGCACCTCGGCACTACCTTTTTTCTTTCGTTTTTTTGGCGCAAAAGTGTAGGTTGGAACTGAATTGGTTAACTGGGTATCTTGTGTAACTGTATTTGTAACAACTGCTGCTGCATAAGTAGTGGTTGGTGCAGTTTGAGGCATTGTTCTTGCCGTAAAGGTAGTTGTATTGGTAACAGGCATTGTGGCTAGCGTATTTGTTGCAACCATACTAGTTGTTGCGAGTGCATTTTCCTGAGTTGGTACTTCTTCTTTTTTAACCGGAACTAACATTTGTTTTTTAGGCTCAGGTTTTGGTTTTACAGTAGTAACCGGCGCTTTAACTTCTGTTACTTCCTGTTTGGTCTTTGTATTCTTAATATTTATAAAATTAAAAAGTAAGAACGAAAATAAGATAATGATACCGCCAAATACGATCGGTAATATTAAGGTACGGTTTAAAGCAAAATTAAAATTGGGTATTAGTTGTGTTTTATGTACACTCTGAAATTGTTTGGCGTACTCTTCGTAATTAAGCCATGCTTCTTCTTTAAAAGAAAGCTCCAGCTCTTTTAGCTGGTTACGCATGTTGCGCTCCTCTATTTCGTAATTAAAGTGGCTGCTCATTTTTCATGGTTTTATAACACTTCTCTACATTCTTTTGCAGGTTATATCGCGCTTTTTCTAAGCTGCTTTTTACCGTTTGTAAACTGGCTTCAATAATATTTGCTGTTTCTTCTAAAGTATAGCCATCTATCACATGCAAATTAATAACTAATCGCTGCGATGGAACTAACTGCTGTAAAGATCTTATTAAAACATCATTGTCAATTGAAGCAAAGTCTATAAACTCATTAGTCTCAAACAGATCATAATTTTTGTTGGTCGAACCCGATGCGTAAACCGTGCTGGCCAC
The DNA here is from genome assembly GCA_032358255.1 of Heterotrichella gracilis. NCBI lineage: Eukaryota > Xanthophyceae > Tribonematales > Xanthonemataceae > Heterotrichella > Heterotrichella gracilis. Next base: position 268,654 of record JAULBX010006664.1, on the reverse strand, counting down.
ATAATACTCGCTGCTAATACCCTTTACGAAAGAGGCGCAGGCTTTTATAAAATCGGGCTCAAAAGTAGCATCTATATCTACCATTTGTGCATTACGATTTTGCTGTAGTTTGCTTATGTAAGTATTAAAACCAAAGTTAATGGCCTCGGCGGCTTGCGCCTGGCTTTTGCAGTAACGAACGGCAATTGAACCCATTTTGCCATAGTATTTTTCAAACAGCGTTCTTATGGCTGCTTTATCATTTTTAGTGATCAGGGTTATCAATTCTTTACCGTACACGAAATGGGTTTTGCTACTTTTACGAAAATTACTAAAAAAAGTTACAGCCCGGGTTAGCTTTCCTTTAAAAAATCGCTGTTTTTTGGCTTGTAATGCAATAGCTATCCCCTTTTTTGCTGTTTTAAGTCGTTTTTGGCCCCCTACTACTAAAACATTTTTCATTCTCACAAATAATTTTTTGGAAATTTTTACGTTTTTATTATAGCCCTGTAAATCAACCAAATTGAGGGTTATCAACTTTTTCAGGGGATATTGACATGTTAAAAACTAGGGCATCATGTTAATTCATTTATATTCGTTTTGGGGGATTTTTTGATGATGTTTGTAATTCGAGAATTTTAAAAAATATTAATATATAAAACACCTAATTAAGCATTTGTTATGACAGAACCCATTTTAGTCGAGAATAAAGATAGATTTGTACTTTTTCCTATAAAGTATAAAGACATCTGGGAATATTACAAAAAATCCGAAGCCAGCTTTTGGACGGCAGAGGAAATTGATCTTTCTTCAGATACGGCTGATTGGAATAACAAATTAAACGATAACGAACGTCACTTTATTAAGCATGTACTTGCTTTCTTTGCTGCCAGCGATGGAATTGTTAACGAGAACCTGGCCATTAACTTCTTAAATGAGGTACAATACCCTGAAGCCCGTTGTTTTTACGGCTTCCAGATCATGATGGAGAATATCCACTCAGAAACTTACTCTTTATTAATAGATACATATATTAAAGACCCAGCCGAAAAAACACATTTATTACATGCTGTAGATACAGTGCCTTGCGTGGGCGAAAAAGCCGATTGGGCGCTGCGTTGGATAAACAACGGTTCTTTTGCCGAGCGTTTAATTGCCTTTGCCGCTGTAGAAGGTATCTTCTTTTCAGGATCTTTCTGCTCTATCTTTTGGTTAAAAAAACGTGGATTAATGCCGGGTTTAACTTTTAGCAACGAATTAATTAGCCGCGACGAAGGCTTACATTGCGATTTCGCTTGTATGATCTACTCGCACCATCTTAAGAACCAATTACCGAAGGAACAGGTTACCAAAATTATTGCCGATGCTGTAGTGATCGAGAAAAAATTTGTGGTAGATGCTATTCCTGTAAAACTAATTGGTATGAATGCAGACCTTATGTGTCAATACATTGAGTTCTGCGCCGATCGTTTACTTGTTTCCCTTGGCTGTCCTAAATTCTATAACGCGTCAAACCCGTTTGACTTTATGGAAATGATCTCGTTACAGGGCAAGACCAACTTCTTTGAAAAACGCGTGGCCGAATATCAAAAGGCCGGTGTTATGAATAATAAGGAGGAAAACAACCACTTTAACCTGGACGAAGATTTTTAGTTTAATATTAATTAGCTAAAATTCCCCCCCAAACCTTAGTAACTTTAGACTGGACCGGACTTACACCCCGGATGGGAATTGTAGCCCCAAAAATTAAAAAAAAGCTGTGTTATGTAAACCCAGCGTTAAAATAAAGAAAAGAGAATAAAAGGATATTAAAAAAACAGAGTTCAAAGCAAGTAACAAAGTGTTGTTAATAGAATAGAAAAAATAAAAATCTTAAACGAAAAAATACACTGTAACTTGTTAGAACCAAAAAATCACAATAAATGCAAAATATTACCTCTACATACTATCTCCACGGTCCTTTAGGTGTGTATACTATATATGATGCAAAAAGAAATTTTTCAATAAACTCAAAAAACTAATAAAAAAACCTGGCGTATGTTTGTAATTAAAAGAGATGGCACTCGCGAGTCGGTAAAATTTGACAAGATCACCGCTCGCATTCAAAAGCTAAGCTACGGCTTAGAACCGGCTCATGTTGACCCGATCCTTGTAGCTAAAAAAGTAATTGATGGTGTGTACGATGGCGTTACCACCATTGAATTGGATAACCTTGCAGCTGAAACTGCAGCGGGTTTAACCTCCCGTCACCCTGATTATGCACAGTTAGCATCCCGCATTGCGGTTAGCAACTTGCATAAGAACACGATCAAGTCTTTTTCTAAAACGATAGAGGCATTACATAACTACATCGATCCTAAAACAGGTTTGCATGCTTCGTTAATTGCAGACGATGTTTACGAGATCGTAGTTAACAATGCTCATACTTTAGATTCGTCTATTATATACGACCGTGATTTTGGTTACGATTATTTTGGTTTTAAAACATTAGAACGCTCTTACTTATTAAAGATGAATGGCTTTGTTGCTGAACGCCCGCAACACATGATCATGCGCGTAGCAGTTGGTATCCATAAAAACGATATCGAATCTGCAATACGTACTTATAATTTAATGAGCGAACGTTGGTTCACACACGCCACACCAACTTTATTCAACGCGGGTACGCCAAAACCGCAAATGAGTTCTTGCTTTTTATTACAGGTTAAAGACGATAGCATTGATGGTATTTACGATACCTTAAAAATGTGCGCTAAAATTTCTCAAAGTGCCGGTGGTATCGGTATCAATATTCATAATGTACGTGCAACAGGTTCTTATATTAAAGGCACCAACGGCACCAGCAACGGTATTATACCAATGCTAAAAGTATATAACGAAACTGCCCGTTACGTTGATCAAGGTGGTGGAAAACGCAAAGGTTCTATTGCTGTTTATTTAGAGCCATGGCATGCCGATATTTATGATTTCTTGGATATTCGTAAAAATCACGGTAAAGAAGAAATGCGCGCACGCGATCTTTTTACTGCGCTTTGGATCCCGGATCTTTTTATGAAACGCGTAGAAGCTGAAGGCGAATGGAGTTTAATGTGCCCTAACGAGTGCCCAGGCTTAAGCGATTGCCATAGCGCAGAGTTTGAAGCATTGTACACTAAATACGAAGCCGAAGGAAAATTCCGCAAACAAATTAAAGCACGCGAATTGTGGGCTGCAATTATTGAAGCACAAATTGAGACCGGCAATCCTTACATGTTATTTAAAGATGCTGCTAACTCAAAATCAAACCAACAAAATTTAGGTACCATTAAGTCTAGTAACTTATGTACTGAAATTATTGAGTACACAAGTGCTGACGAAGTTGCTGTTTGTAATTTAGCATCTATTGCTTTACCACGTTTTGTAGATGAAAAAGCAAATACATTTGATCACAATAAATTATTTGAAATTACTTACCACGCTACCATTAACTTAAATAAGATCATTGACCGTAACTACTACCCAATTCCTGAGGCACGTAAATCTAATTTACGTCACCGCCCAATTGGTTTAGGAGTGCAAGGTTTAGCCGATGCATTTATTTTAATGCGTTACCCTTTTGAAAGTGACGAAGCGAAGAAATTAAACTCAGAGATCTTTGAAACTATTTATTACGCTGCTTTAACAGCAAGTAAAGATCTTGCAAAAGTTGAAGGTCCTTACGAAACCTATGCAGGCTCACCTATCTCTAAAGGAATTTTCCAACAAGATATGTGGAATGTAAAACCAAGCTCACGTTGGGAATGGGATACATTACGCGAAGAAGTAATGAAATACGGTGTACGTAACTCATTATTATTAGCGCCAATGCCAACAGCATCTACATCGCAAATTTTAGGTAATAACGAATGTTTTGAACCATACACCAGCAACATTTACACCCGCCGTGTATTAAGCGGAGAGTTTGTGGTAGTAAACAAACATTTATTACGCGATTTAGTGAAACTTGGTATCTGGAACGACAGCCTTAAAAACAAAATTATTGCTGCAAACGGTTCGGTACAAAACATTCCGGAGATTCCTGCAAACATAAAAGAGCTTTACAAAACAGTTTGGGAAATTAAACAACGTACCATAATTGATATGGCTGCAGACCGTGGCGCTTATATTGACCAAAGCCAATCGTTGAACTTGTTTATACAAGACGCTAACTTTGCAAAAATGAGCTCAGCACATTTCTACAGCTGGAAAAAAGGTTTAAAAACCGGTATGTATTACTTACGTACAAAAGCAGCAGCAGATGCTATTAAGTTTACAGTAGACCAGGATGCGTTAACACAACCATCTTTAATACTAGGAAACGAAGACCAATTGTTAGTAGACAGAGGACAAGGACACATCCTTACCTTTGAAGAACAACAAGCACAACTAAGCTGCTCACTTGACAATCCAGAGGATTGTGAAGCTTGTGGAAGCTAGACTACGAAAATACGAATTGCACGAATAATACAAATCTGTATTGATCTGCAACACGAAATAAAAAATAAATAATAATTAATATTAAAAGGCCTCTCTGAATTAACGGAGAGGCTTTTTTGTCGGGTATAAATTAAGCAAATAAATATGGGAAAGTTCGTGCATCCAGCTGAAAATTTCAATAGAATAAGACGAATACTTTATTCAACGTACCACAATCCAGAAAAAGGAAAAAGTGCTACTTTAGAATATCTCGATGGTTATCGGAAATCTTTAGGTCCAGCATCTTACATAGGACTAAAAGCAGAAATTAATTTTTACATGAAGCATCAGAAAAAATTCGATCTAGTAGTTGCAGCTGATGTCGCAGATCATACAGATTTTAATGGAATTATTGATAAAAAATCTTTTCGGCTTGACGTTACCACAAATTTAAAATACAAAGACATTAAAACATATGAACCTCTACAAAAATCCGTTGATGCAAAATATAAAATTATCCTTGCAAACGAAGAAGGCGAAATAGATGAAATTATTGATATTAATTTTCCTTTTTGTCCGACATGTCAAAAAGGAAGGTTAATTGATATTGGAGTATTATTACCAGAGACCGAAATTGATGATACGTCAGATGAATATGACCAACTTCATATCAGCGCTTGCAACAATTGCGAATACATTTTGACAAATAAAAAAATAACATCTTTTTTTGTCGAACCTTTCTCCGTAGAATGCGCCTATCATGCAAGAGAAATAGATGACTACAATAATTCACGTGAGCAAGAAGGAATACATATGGATTATGATGAGAAAAAATTCGTATATAAACATGCTAATAAAATTTTACCTTATTTGGAGAGTATGTTTGATAAAAAACTAATCGCTTTAGGTGAAATAGATTCTTTTTCAACTGATAAAAATATTGTTTTAATTAAATGGCAAAAAAAACTTAATCTTATAAAACACTATATAAAAACTGAATATAAAATACAATAATTAGTTGGCATTGATTTGTAATCCTGCATTTATTAAAACGGCCTTTCCTCCCCCGGCTTTCAGCCACCCCTCAGGAGGGGGATACTATGTTTGCTTACGCGTAAGCGCATCAAAACCTATGCACACAGTGTCCCTCTCTAGAGAGGGTGCCCGGAGGGCGGGAGAGGGAAAACCGTTAAGCCCGTTAGCGCGGATTTGTAATCCGTGCGTTTACTAATCAAAACCTTTTGTATATTTAACTCACCTTACCCCCTTAGATGCGATCTGATATAAAAGCGTACTATACTTTGTTAGGCCTTTCCGAAACTGCCGGCATCGATCAGATAAAAAAAGCATACCGTGCTAAGGTAAAAATATATCATCCTGATGTAAACAAAGAACCCGGAGCTAAACAAAAATTTATTGAGCTTACTGAAGCTTATGATGTTTTGCTAAATTTAAAAACCAAAGCTTTTAGATCGCCCTTAATCAAGAACCAAAAAAACACCTCAAGTAAAGACGAACAATTAAACAAACAAAAAGAACAGGCAAAGAATCGCGCTAACGATTATGCAAAAATGCGTTACGAAGAATTTATTAATTCAGAATACTATCTTGCCAATAATGCTTTTGATGTGTTACTAAATCATTTAATGTTTGTACTTTCTGTTTTTATTATTTTAGTATTACCTGTTATTTTATTTTTATACTTCGGTCTAATGGGCTTGTTTGGCGGAGTGATCTTAGTATTACTCACTTTACCATTCACAATTCCGGGTATAGTTAGGTATGACGGCTTAAATATTCGTGAATTTATAAAGGCTTTCAAAATTATACATAAATACAAAGCCTTTAATTTCGTTTTCTTTTCTGCCTTAAATATTATTCTTTTTTTTACCGTAGCTTTCAACACGATGATCCCAACTTATTTAATGCTGGGAGTTTATATTTTGTCAATTTTTTTAGCCTATTTATTATTTCGCAAACGTAAAGGCTCTATCCGATCCATTATTATTTTTTGTTATGCACCAACAGTCATTAGCTTCTTATTGGTATTAAATTCGTTGATAAGCTTTAACCCTCAAACTGAAATTTACCGCTACAAGCATTATCAATACTGGGCTCGTGGCCGTAACGGAACCAGGGAATTAATATCTTCAACCTATGTTATTTTAGAGAATAATAAATACGCGAATTATTATGGCATCCGGGTTTTTAAAGATTACCAGGAAATGATCGTTTCACCTTGTATTACTTATACATTTAAAACGGGTATTTTTGGAATAAGAGTGATGAAAGATTATAAATTTGCCTGTGCCGGAGACAAAGAGCCAATAAAAGAAGAAGAGGTCATACGAAAATTAATGGAAGCAATAAAAAAGCGATGACGGTTATTTGCGATCCAAATAGCGCTGATTTATAATCCGTGCGTGTATATTCATATTAACTCTTATATTCACATTATGTTTCGCCAACCCTCCTTACTTTTTATGTGTAAGCTCTTAGTACGGGTTGGTGGTTTTGGTTTGCTTTTTATTATAATGCACTGGCCATTTGCTATTGAGTTAATGTGCATTGGTTTTATTGGCGCTGCTGTTTTTTTTATTATGTTACAGCTCGAAAAAAGAAAGGCCAAGAAGAATGAGAACGGGTAGTTCTGTCCTCCTCCGTCGCTAAATATATTTCTTAGTAATTCTCCTCCCCCGGCTTTCAGCCACCCCCTCCTAAGGGTGACACTGTGTGTGCTTAGGCGGTTTTGTCCTCCTTTGGAGGAGGTGCCCGGAGGGCGGAGGAGGAAAACACAAAAATAAATTCCTTATCTTTCATAAAAATCATTCACCATGTCCAGAAAACTACTTTGGCTTTTTGCTGTACTTTCTTTAAGTGGTTTTTTGTGTTTTTACCATTTTAACGTAAGACCTTTTGATCTGTCAGATTGGTTTATGTTTGCTGTTGATTTTTTAAGCAACTTTTTAGCCATTCTACTTTTTGCGGTACTGGTTTCTTTTTTACTGGCAGTTATACCACTTAAAAATAAGACTTACTGGCAGCGTTACGGTTATTTTTTTCCGCTGGGTATTACGGTTATTTCTGTATTGTATTTGGTGTTCTTTTGTGCAACCGGTCCGCACTATCATTCTATCAAAGCAAAAGCCGGCATTAGCTGCGCGTCCATAAAGGACGGTACTTTTACGGTATGGCATTTAAAAATAGAACGTAAAGGCAATGTGCAATTTCAAACCGATTTAAAAACAGGAGAGCGAACGGAGTTTAATGTAAAGTGGCTTTCTGATTGTGAATATGAATTAAGTCGTGATGGTAAGGTTATGAAAGTAAAAATTGTTTCTGCCGATGAAAATGGTTACGAGTGTTTTACTTTGATGCGTGGTTTAACTTCTCCGCTACAAAAGGTGGTGAGGGTAAAGTGATCTCCCTCCCCCGGCTTGCAGCCACCCCCTCCTAAGGGGGACACTGTGTGTGCTTAGGCGGTTTTGTCCTCCTTTGGAGGAGGTGCCCGGAGGGCGGAGGAGGGAATTGTAAATACTACACTCCATAGCAATCAACAAAAAGTTTATTTTTTAATTTCGATTTATTATGCAAATTAAAAATACTCATAATCTATACAACAAACACCTCAAAACATTTGCCGGCGAAAACCGTAAACAAATGACCAAAGCAGAAGCCTGTTTATGGAAGTTTATCTTACGTTCAAAACAAACAGGTTTTATTTTTAATCGTCAAGAAAGATAAAAGAAGGAAAATAATCTCTCGAACCTCTTTTTGCTAACGCAAAATGTGCAAAGAATTAAAATTAATTGTTGAAGTGGATGGCTACACGCATTTATTAGAAGAAGTTGCCATCAAAGATAAAATTCGACAAACAGATTTAGAGAACGCAGGGTTTAAAATTATACGATTTAAAGATGAAGAAGTGTTGAGAGAAATTGATGTTGTTAAGGATAAAATATTAATAACGATAAAAGAGATAGGAAACAAATAACTGAACTCCATTTTGCTTCGCAAAACCTCCAAAGGGGGATACTGTGTTTGCTTTCGTTGAAAAGAAATCTTCAGCATTTTCCCGAAAACTTTATGTTTGAAATGACAGAAAAAGAGTTCCAAAACTTGAGGTCGCAAATTGCGTCCTCAAGTTGGGGAGGCCAGAGATATATGCCTTTTTGTTTTACCGAACAAGGAGTAGCCATGCTCTCCAGCGTATTAAACAGTAAAAAAGCAATAGCGGTAAACATTCAAATAATAAGGATCTTTACAAAGATCAGGCAAATGCTGGTCGATAATACTGAATTACGACTTGAAATAGAAAAGATAAAAAAGAAATTAGATAACCACGGAAAAAATATGGAAGTTGTATTTCAATATTTAGATCAGTTATTAGAAAAGAAAAACGTTCCAAAAACCAGGAAACAAATTGGTTATAAATTGCCGGTTAAAAAAACTGACGTTTTATTTTTTGATGATCTTTATTCTTGACTTTTTTACTTTGGTCTTAATTAAGTAGTGTTCTATCTTTTTCATTTTCATAAAAGCAACACGCGTAACCTGCTCTTCTTTTTCATCACCTACAATAATAAAAGAAATATAAACGTCGGTAATGTTTTTAACCTCGTATTTATTTAAATAATAATTTATTAAGATCCGGTCATTTTTAGAAAGGGTTAAAAAAGGAGATTTAATGTAAAGGCTATCTATTTCAATTGTTTTTATTTTAGTTTTACCTTTATGATGGAAAGCTACTTTAATAAATTTGTCGGCTTGCGTGGTATCAGAAAGTAAAGCGTCAAGCAAATTATGATCTACTTTAACTTTGGCAACATCTATACTCTTATTCGCATTTTTTCTTTTCTTAGCGCTTATTTTAGCCATGGCAATACTCATCCTTTGCCCCAGGCCTCTCTTACCGCCAGCTTCTTTTCTGGGCAAGCTCCATGCTCCTTTTATACAATCTTTTTTAAAACAAATAAAAGGAAAACCCGCATGAATAGCGCATGACGAGAATAACGCCACGGTTAAAATAACTAGTAATATTTTATACGTAAACCTGAGCAAAGGAGTAATTTATTATTAAAGTTAAATAAATTAACGGTAATACCTCTCCAAAAGTATGCTCTGGTAGCAAATAATAGCTTTTATTCTTCCATAGGATAGCCTTTAGCCACCCAATCAGGCTTAATGCCCTCGGGTAAATCAAGCACTTTTGCATTCTTAAATCCGGCCGAAATTAAAGCATCGTAAGCCGGTTTAATATTAGGGCAGCTAGCATAAGAGCAACAACCGCAATACACCACTACTACCCTGTTCTTATTCTCCATGGCAACGGTAGATTTTATTTTTTCAATACCTGTAACACTGGTAGCACGGCCTACATCAACGGCAGTTTTTATCAACTCCATGGGGCCCACATTTAAAACAATAGGCTTATCCTTAGCATTGGTCTTTATTTTTTCTGCCAGATCTTTAGTTGGCATTAGTTGTTCTTTGGTCCATAGCGGGGTTTGGCTATAAGCAGCTGTTGTGGCTGCAAAAATTAATAACGTAGCTATAATATTTTTCATAAAAATGTTTTCTCGAAGGTAAGGAAAAGTCTTACTTATGAAATTTAAAAAATGCTAAAAAAGCCTTAATTTTCTATGTTTAACAAAGCATGGCAGATTATTTACTACACATTTGCAGCCCCAAAAAACATTAGTATCTTTAACTATCTGAAAAAAATTGTCACACATTTTTTAGCATTAGTTTTTATTCTGCTGCGGTATAATATTAGCGCACAAGCATCGGCAATTGATTCTTTAACCAAAATTACACGCTCAAACACCGAAGACACCGTTAAGTTTAAAGCGCTTATTCAGTTAACGTACATTATTAGTAAAAATAATTTAGACAGTTCAGTTGCCGTTTGCGAAGAAGCCTTTCATCTTTCTCAAAAAATAAGTTGGCAGAAAGGGATCATGAACGCTGAATTTACGCTAGGCCAACTGTATTACTTAAAAGGTAATTATCCCCGATCGCTTGAGTTCTATTTTAGCGCGTTAAAAAAAGCCACGGCGTTGAAACAAGTCACACTTCAACCGGCGATACTTAATGCAATTGGAAACATTTATGTTCTTGAAGGAAATTATGATAAAGCACTTGAGAACTATTTGTTAGTTTTAAACCAGGCTGAAAAAAATAAGGATACCGCAAGAATAGCAAGTGCCTCTGCCAACATAGGTTTGGCCTACAGCTATGCAAATAGTTCTGAAAAAGCTCTGAAATATTTATTCAGAGCACTAAAACTACACGAAATTCAAAAAAATGAAAAAGGAATGGCCAATACACTTGATTTTATTGGATACGCCTTTCTTACGATTGGCAACTATCCTGAGGCACTAAAACACCTGGAACTTTCTCTTGAAAAAAATGAAAAAACAGGTGATAAAATAAGAATATTAGACAATCTTCGTAACCTTGGCTGGGTTTACATACGAACAGGCAAATTTGATATAGCAGAGACCTCCTTAAAAAAAGCCCTGAAATACTCGGAAGATATTAATCATATGCAAGGCATTGAGGGCGTTAACGAGGCGCTTAGCAAGCTTTATGATACAACAGGTAGAGCTGAGTTAGCTTTTGTGCATTATAAAAAATACATTGTAGCGCACGACAGCATAAACAATGAAGAAGGAAGAAGAAGTCAGTTACGTTCTGAAATGAAATACGAATTCGAAAAAAAAGAAGCGGTATTAAAAGAAAAACAAGAAAAGGAAACGTTGATAGCGCAAGAAAAAAATCGATTTCAGAAAATTGTTATTTTTTCTGTTACGGCCGGCTTGCTTTTGGTTATACTATTTATGATCTTTATTTTACGGAGCTTAAGGATCACAAAACATCAAAAAATAATCATTGAAGAAAAACAAAAAGAGATCTTAGATAGCATTTATTACGCCAGAAGAATACAAACCAGTTTATTACCAACTGAAAAATATATTGAGAAACAATTTCAAAAAAAATAGTGAAAAAGAATTTTATACATATTTTATTCTGCGTTTCATGCCTTACTTTTTTAGTTTCAAAAGCACAAACTAAAAAAATTGACTCATTAAATCATCTTTTTGCTATCGCCAAACACGATACTACTCGTGCAAAACTACTTGTTTCCATTTCAAAACAATTTCTTTCGTCAAACACCGATCAAGATACGGTTCTCCCAATCTGTTTGAAAGCGCTGAGTATAGTCGAACAAAATTTAAAGAACACCAACAACCCCGAAAAAATCACATATTTAAAAATAAAAGTTTCTGCCCTGAATAATATCGGTAAACATTACAAAAACCAAAACAATAATAATAAGGCACTAGAGTACTATAACAAAAGTTTAAGCATTCAACAAGAAATGTCAGATCAACTGGGTGTTTCAAACTCACTCAACAACATTGGATTGATCTATGATAACCAGGGAGATATTGCAAAGGCATTAGATTACTACAGTAAAAGTTTAAAGATACGCGAAGAGATCGGCGACAAAAATGGCATAGCAGCCTCGCTTAATAACATTGGCATAATCTATAAAAATCAGTCTGACTATCCAAAAGCATTAGTTTATTTTAAACGAGCTTTGCAATTAAGAGAACAATCCGGAGATAAAACCGGGATTGCAAATGCACTCAATAATATTGGAACAATTTATAAAGACCTAAAAGATCTTCCGGCTGCCCTTGATCATTACAACAGAAGTTTAAAAATATATGAAGTTCTTGGCGATCAAAAAGGTACAGCAGTATCACTTAACAATATTGGCGCTATTTATGATAATCAAAAAAATATGTCAAATGCATTAAACTATTACGAAAAAAGTTTAAAAATACGAGAAGAGATCAAAGACGAGCGAGGTGCAGCAACTTCCCTTATTAACATTGGGTTTATTTACGCTAAACAAAAAAAATACAGTGACGCTCTTTCATTTTATGACCGATCTTATAACCTTTCAAAACAATTAGGTTTTCCCGATTTAATAAGAAACGTTGAAGAAAGACTATACCTGATAAATGCCGATCGGGGAGATTACGCAAACGCTCTTAACCATTATAAACAGTTTATTTTATATAGAGACAGTATTAGTAATGAGGAGACCAGAAAAGTAAGTATTAAAAATCAATTAAATTACGAGTTCGAAAAAAAAGAAGCCATATTAAAAGAAAAACGAGAAAAAGAAACATTAATTGCAGAAGAAAAGAATCGATTCCAGAAAATTGTTATTCTTTCTGCATTAGGAGGCTTGATATTAGTTGTGATATTTATGATCTTTATTTTACATAACCTGAGGATGACAAAGCGGCAAAAAATAATTATTGAAGAAAAACAAAAAGAGATCTTAGACAGTATTCGTTATGCCAAACGTATTCAAACAAGTTTGATGCCTACAGAGAATTATTTTCAAAAGCATTTAAATAAACATTAATGCGCTTTAAACCTTTTTCCTTTTTAAAGGTTTAAAAAAAGCATATCTTTAAATTAAAAAAATTTCAAATGAAACTAAGTTTACAGCTATTTTTGTCCTTACTTTTTTTAATGCAAAGTGTTTGCAGGTCGCAATCGTTGCCAACTTACTCTATTACATCTTTAGACCCTCAATCCACGGGCTACTATTTTTTGGTCCCAATTAAAATTGGTCCCGGTGCAGCCAGTGTAATAAATACACACATGATACTTGATAACTCCGGTAACATGGTATATTATAAAAAATTTCCTGGAAGCGGAACTGGTGATTTTAAAATGCATGCCAACGGATTGATGTCATATAGCAATCAAAATAAATTTTATATAATGGATAGCACCTTTACCGTAATTGATTCTGTAAAACCAAAAAACGGTGTAATATTTGATGGCCATGATATTCAAATTTTACCCAACGGCCATTTTGTTGTTTTAGGAATGGAAAATGTAACTATGAACTTAAGCTCTTATAATTATTTTGGTGCTAATAATAACAGTCCAGGCAGCACAACGGCGACCGTAAAATGCGGTGTTATACAAGAACAGGATGCTGCGAAGAATGTTGTATTTGAATGGCATTGCAAAGATCATTATAATTTTAGCGATGTAGATCCATACTTTTTAGCAAGCCCGGCAAATGTAGACTGGACACACCTTAACGCCGTTGAATACGATGCAGATGGAAATTATTTAATTTCAGTGAGACATTTTAACGAGATCACAAAAATAAAAAGAAGTGACAGTAGCATTATGTGGCGTCTTGGCGGAAACGCTAACCAATTTAACTTTCTTAATGATGCGCAACAATTTAAAGGGCAGCACGACATAAGAAGAATTCCAAATGGAAATGTAACATTATATGATAATGGAAAATCGAGCCCTTTTCATGCAGCCACAGCAAAAGAATATCAATTAAACGAAACAGCATTAACCTCCAACCTGGTATGGAGCTACACAGAAAATAGTTCCACATACAGTAGTGCTCTTGGCACTCATCAACGATTAACTAACGGAAACACACTCATAAATTACGGTATGCTTAATAATTTGAACCATGTTTTTAATGTTGTTAAACCATCGGGAGCGAAAGTGTTTGAAATTGTTTTTACAGATACACTTCGTTCGTATCGCGCCTTTAATTACCTCACGCTTCCCTGGGGACTTAAGCGACCGGTTATTAGTTGTGCTCTTTCTGGTACACAAACAGTATTAGATGCAGGAAGCGGTTACGCAAGTTATTTGTGGAATACAGGCGCAACTACACAAACTATTACAGCAACAAATACCGGCACCTTTTCGGTATTTGTTCCAAAAGGTCAGGGTGGATTTATCTCCGCACCAACATTTACATTATCTAATTTAATTAATTCCTGCGGAACAAATTCTATTAAAGAGAATATAAGCAACCTAGGTTTTGATGTTTTTCCAAATCCAGTAAATGATATACTAACTTTAAATTTTATTGGCCAGCAGGATAAATTGCATATTACTTTGTACAATTATCTTGGAACTTCTATCTATTCAGAAGAATTTTACAATAAAATGTCAATTGAAATATCACTTTCGCTGCTTCCAAAAGGCATTTACTTTTTAAACGTTAATGGAATTATAAAAAAGGTCATAAAAAGTTAATTTAACGTGCAACATTACTATTTATAAATACAAAAATATGTCTCTGCTGAAAGTAGCAATTTGTAAAAAAGGAATTTTAAACAAATAATGGCACTTTTTGCCGAAACCAAAAGGCTTATTATCAAACAAAAAGCACAATTGGAGTACAAAGTACCCAAAATTAAACGCTAGATTATCCACCCTATCGATTACAGTTTTGGTATCGAAAAAAATCAAAATATGTCAATAAGTGGGTATAATTCAGTCTTATTATTCATTGTAAAAACCCTTAATTTAGTGCCTGGTAACTTATAAGCCTAAATCATGAAAAGCATATTTTTCATTCTTACTTTATTTTTCTTACTTGTATTGCCTAAACGCATTAATGCAGAAATCGAACCAAAAGGCAATGGTACAGAAACGCTTATCGCTGGTAAATTGGAATTATTTATAAAGGAAAAAAAGTTTCAGGCAGATGAAGCACTGTTATACCCCGGTATAAATTCAAAACCTCTTAAAAATAAACTAACTGAGTTAATAAACGAATCTGCAAAAGATTTTTTGCTGGTGGCCACCAGCCAGCCAAGTGATGAAAATTATCAGAATAAAATTAAAAGTGGGCTTTTACGCTTTGACCCATATTTTTCGGAGTTATCTTCAGAAGACCTCGATCGGATCTATCGTTATTACGAACAACTTTTTGAGATCGTTGGTTTAAAGAATACCGGCAATCATCTAAAAAAATGGCGTTACGGCTCAGGCACTAATTGATAGAAAACTCAAACTCTTCTTCAAAATTTTTTGATTTAGCGCCAAACTCGAAAAAATTCTTATCTTTATTTTCCTTTAAATAACGTTACTGATGCCCAAACTAATAACCGTTGTCTTAGTTTTTTTACTGTTCACCAGTTTCAATCCTCCAAAAGAAAACTTTGAAGGTATTATTACTTATAAGATAACCTTCACACCAAAACCAGGTAACGAAGAATACACCAAGCATCAGTCTCAAAAATATGGCACCACATTAAAGCTAACACATTTTAAGAACGGAAATTTTAAGCGTGAATACCCCTCAAGCGGATTGATCTTTGGTGTTGATTTTAATATTTACATGCAAACTTTAAATCGCATGTATACCAAAATGCGAAATAATGATACAATAAAAGCTTCAGATTGTTCGAAAAACACATTGATCCAAAAAGAAGAAAGTGAAAAGCCCGGAGAGACCATCCATGGCGTAGTGTGTAAATCATATTATATTTCGGGCGGCGACGCCAAAAGCAGGCAACCAACAGGTTTACAATATTTTTATCCTACCGATAAAGAATTTATTGACTGGAAACTGTATTCGAATTTTAACGATCTGTTTTATAATAAAGTAGTATTTAAAATGCAAGCACCTTTCTACAAATTAATAATGGAGCTCACAAAATACACTATTACCTTTGAAGTTGAAAAAATTGAAGCAAAAAAATTAACCGAAGACCTTATCCAGTTCCCCAAAGGAAAACCCGTAAAAGAATTATAGATCGAAAACCATTTTTATGAAAAGATATTTTTTAATTGCCTGCCTGTTTTTTATTTCAAACTATTTTATTGCGCAAAAGACTGCTACCCCTCCTAAAGAACTTTACACGTGTTGGAAAGCTGCTCACGAAGAGAATAATGAAAAAGCAAAAACAAACGTATTTCGCCCCTGCACTAATACCTTTGGGCCAAGCATGTTCAGGTTTGAAATTGAATTTTTTGCAGATGGAAAATGCAAATATTTGCACGTTGGCCCAGCCGACAATCATTATTATATAGAAGGCAAATGGACTTACGATAAAAAAAAGAAAGTAGTTGTCATAAAAGACGATACCGGAAAGATTTCTTATAAATATAAAATTAAAGAAATTAATAAAGAAAAACTCACATTAGTGATGTTGAACTAAAATGAAAAAAATTTTAGGCATTGTTTTAATTCTTCTTGGATCTTGTTTCGTGATTTATTCATTGATCGTATTAGCTGGTTGTTTTGCCCTACTCTCTTCTACCGAATTTAATAGTCAGGGCATTGGTTACTCTTTAGGCACTTTATTCGGCCCCTTATTACTAATAGCTTTTTCGAGATGGCTTATACGTAAGGGTGTGAAGATCTACAAACAAAACAACTCAGTAAATAAGATCTGATTAAAATGCCCCTGGGCATTTCTTTTCCCAAATTGTGGCTTTTTGTTAAATAATTAAAGCTGTTAAACCCTTTACATTTAGCAGGTTCAGGCATGGCATAGTTTTTTATATATTATTTATAGCGAAAGATAAATACGCTTTAAAATTAAAACTATGAAAAATTTGATCACAATAGCCGCATTCTCACTATTATTCTGTGCATGCGGTAACTCTCAAAAAGAAAGCAACGACGAGCGCACAAAAGCAATGATTGATTCTGTAAATGCAGTTAATGCTGCAAATGTTGCAAGTATTCAACATCAAAAAAGTATCGATTCAATGGATCAGATAATTACAGCCGAAAAAGCCCGCCAGCAACGTGTTACTTTTGTAACAGAGAACAATAATACAACCAACACCGCTAACACTCCCGAGAAGAAAAAAATGAACAATAAAACCAAAGGTGCCTTAATTGGCGCCGGTACAGGTGCCGTTTTAGGCGCCGTTACAGGTGTTATAGTTGATGGTAAAAAAGGTGAAGGTGCCGTGGTAGGCGGCTTAATTGGTGCTGCAGCCGGCGCAGGCGCAGGTGCCGCCATCGGTAATAGTAAAGATAAGAAAAAAGCAAAGGCGACAAATACAGTACAGCCTAAATAATATTAAACGGCCAGATCAACCATCAGGCTGTTTCTTGATAAACTACTGTTCTAATTTTTAGTAGTTTTGTCCCGGCACGCGCTTAGGCGCGTGCTTTTTGTTTTACAGTATCGATTTAGATAAGATTTGTTTGGTCAAAAATTATTTTTATCTTTAAGTCGTTATGAAACTATCTAGGAATATTTATTGCCTTTTATTTTTATTGCTTTTTATAAGTGCTAAAAGTCAAAAGAAAACAGCAACGTCGGTTGAACAATTTAAAGGTTTGTGGATCTTGGACAAGTATGAACTATATGATTCTATTTCCAAAAAATGGTCTACAGAAACCGCGCGAATGGGTTACAATGGATATATTTTATTTGATGGTAACGGGCACATGGCCTTACAAATAACGCCGGCAGAATATGCTGATTTTGACATTAATAAAAGAAAAGACAGTCTGGGGATTAAAATACTTGCAAATTATTACAACAACAATCTTATTTTCTTTGCCAATTATAAAGTAGATGGCAATGAAATAGAACACGAGGTTTTGTCCTCAACCAATCCAGAAAGTATTGGAGCCATCTTAAAAAGAGATTTTGAATTTAAAGGCAAAACCCTTTACCTCACGCCAAAGACGCGCTTTAATGGCCCTAAGATACGTATGAAGTGGGTGAAGGTTCAATAAATCGCTAAGTTTTACTTAAAATTATCTGCATCTTTTATTCTTTGTTTATTTCATTCAAATAAATGAGTGAATCTGCTTTCCCGGTTATTTAAAAAATTCGGTTAGACTTTTATTTTTAATATTTTTATAAAAACATTAATTGCATGATTAAATTTTACTAAGAAATTAATTTCCCGGGACACCTAAAAAGCGTCTGTTTAATTAACGCATAAAGAAAACTGCAAAATGCCAAAAAACTTTATGTTGATAATTCAGATCTGTTTCGGTCATTAATGCACAAGGGGGTATCATTTTGATCCCCCTTTTTTATTTTCATTTAATTCGTTCACTATTATTTAAACATCTGTTTACTTTTAAAAATAATATAAATGGTACATTTAGGTTATGAATAAACATTTACTTTCTGTCTCATTGCTGTTGATTTGTTCTTTTATATTTTCACAGGCCGCAGCACCAATTTATAGCGTGTGCGCTTTGCCGGCAGTAATAAATGAATCTTCAGGAATTGAGAAGACCGGGCCAAATACTTTTTGGTCGCACAATGATAGTGGCGGTCAACCTGCTATTTACAAATTTGATTCAACCGGTGCACTTCTTAAAACCTTAACAATTACAAATGCTGTTAATATTGATTGGGAAGATATTGCAGAAGATCCTTTATTAAAAACTATTTATGTTGGCGATTTTGGTAATAATAACAATAACCGTTCTGCAGCTACATTTACTGGGTTAAAAATTTACAAGATCGGCGATCCCAATCTTATTGCAGGCAACTCAACAACAGCTGGCATTATTAATTTTGAGTATGTTGACAGGAATTTTTCTGCACCCGCAGGAAATCATAATTTTGATATGGAAGGTTTTTTCTTTTATAATGACTCTCTTCATCTTTTTACAAAAAACCGGACGAGTCCTACAAACGGTTTAATTAAACATTATATTTTGCCAAGTACTCCTGGCACATACACTGCAATGGTGGTTGATAGTTTTAATAATGGCGGCGTATGGATAACAAGTGCGGATATAAGCGCTAATAAAAAAACGGTTGCTTTATCTGGTAATAATAAGATCTGGCTATTTTCTTGCTTTAAAGGTTCAAAATTTATCTCAACTGGCACCAGCACTGTTTTAACAATGCCTTCTACGCAAAAAGAAGCCATCGTTTTTTCGGGAGACTCTGTTGTTTATGTTACGGATGAGAACACTGGAAGTGGTACAGGACGCCTTTACCGCGCTAATCTGGCAGCCTCATTAACACCCTCCGTAATTTTGAACGTTACATCAAGCACACCAATATTATGTAGCGGACAAACAGCAACAATAAATGTCTCTGGAGCTAATACTTATACCTGGAGCACTTCTGTTACAGGGCAATCCATTACTGTTTCCCCAACTGTTACAACGACCTATTCGGTTACCGGCACCGCCACTACGGGTTGTAAAAATACTACAAGTTATACGCAGAATGTTTCGATTTGTACCGGTTTCGCTTCTTCAAAAAAACAGGTGGATGAAATGTTAAGTATTTTTCCAAATCCATTTTCTGATAAAGTTACGCTCACAATAAATGATGCTAATTTTTCTTTTATCCATATCTATAATTCTTTAGGTTCGTTAATATTTTCCTCTGAAATTAAACAGGAGGGTTTGGAGATCGATCTAACCGGCCAACCAAAAGGAATCTATTTTGCTAATGTAAAAGGCAATAATGGCTCTGTTACCAAAAAACTCATAAAAGACTAGTTTTAAGGCCTTTTAAAACACCCCTTATATTTGTATTTTTATTATGGATTCTTTATGGAATCTGTTCTTTCTTTGCATCTTATATACTAAATAACTCTCTTAAACCATGAAAAAACTACTTTTAAGCGCCTTAACATTGGTAAGCACTGCTATCTGCGCAGGCGATATTCCAGAAAAACTTGGAGCCGATTATGTTATTACCAAAACAGGCCCGGGTAAAGATCTTACACGTAAAGAGGCCAAGTTTATATTTACTTTTTTAGACCCAAAAGGCCATGTCATAAAAAAAGATATAAGTTCTTCCCAGGACAAAGTAAACAAAATGCTTAAATGCGATGCTGCCGGAAAATTCATTGTTGAAACTACACCGGGAAAACACATTTTTCAGTTCTTTTATAATGCTACTTGTAGCGAAATATACACCGATTCAATTCAAATTAAACCCGCGCATGTAACTGAAATAAATGTTTACTTCCGTAAAGCAAACGAAGCTATGATCGTTGACAAACCGGTTATTTATGTTTATAGTAAACAAAAAGAAAAAGTGGAGATAAAACTTAACCTAAAAGGCGAATTTTTATTTACCTACCCACAATATTCAGATGGTTGGAATTTCACGGCCAATCCTGACGGAACAATTGAAATGAACGATAAAAAATATCATTATTTATTTTGGGATGGAAAATTAAATATTGAAACTGAAAAGCTAAACCTCAACGAGGGATTTATAGTAGATAAAAAGGACCAGGTAAAATTCTTTGAAGAAAAATTAGCGCAAATGGGCTTAAACTCACAAGAGATCGAAGATTATATTACTTATTGGTGTCCACGCATGAGCGCCAACGAAAAAAACTATATTCATTTTATGTTCAATGAAGAATATAATAAATACGCAAACATTACTATTGATCCTAAGCCAGATCATCTTTTCCGTGTGTGTATGTTATGGTCTAAAACAAATGGTTGCCACGTTAAAGAACAAAAAATTGAAAACTTTAAACGCGACGGCTTTACAGTTGTTGAATGGGGCGGAACAGAAATAAGTGATCAATTAAATCTATTAAAGTAAAATCATGAAACAATTAGCAATTTATTTATTTTTTTTCTTTTAGCTTTTGTTTACAAGCAAAAGAATGGATCCCGGATTACAGAATTACAAAAACCGCCGAAGACAAAACCCTTAAAAAAACAGAAACTTTTCTTATTGTCACGTTTTTTGATTCAAATTTAAAACCGGTAAAAAAAGAAATGCTTTTTTCATATAATAGCATTAATAAAAAACAAAAACCCGATGATAAGGGTCAGATCTCTTTGAATACTAAACCAGGAAAATATATATTTAAGTTCTTCTGCGACAAAGATCACAGCGAAATAACTACCGATTCCATCTTACTTAAACCTGGCTTCAGAACAGAGATGGTTGTTGAATTTAAGTCGTCATTAATGCGTGTTATTGCAGAAAAGCCAATAATATATGTTTACAACAAACAAAACGAAAAGGTTTCTATAAAACTTGATCTGAAAGGAAATTTTTCATTTACTTATCCTGAGTATAACAGCGGTTGGAATTTTACATCAAACCCCGATGGAACAATTGAAATGAATAATAAAAAATACCATTATTTATTTTGGGATGGGAATTTAAATATAGAAACAAAAAAATTAAACCTGAGCGAAGGTTTTGTTGTAGACAAAACAGATCTCACAAATTTTTTTGAAAATAAATTAACGTTAATGGGTTTAAACTCACAAGAGATCGAAGACTACATTACATATTGGTGCCCAAGAATGAGTGCCAACGAAAAAAACTTCGTGCATTTTATATTCAATCAGGAATACAATAATTACGCATCTATTACTATTGATCCAAAACCTGACCAACTCTTTCGTGTTTACATGTTATGGTCTAAAGCAACAGATCTACCCATCAAAGAGCAAAAAATAGAAATTTTTAACCGAAGCGGTTTCACCGTTGTTGAATGGGGTGGCACTGAAATCAATGAACAATTAAACTTAAATAACTAACATGAAATATCTTATATTTTATTTATTCATAGCCTTTAACTTATCTTTAATAGCAAAAGGAAAAGAATCCCTGCCTGATTACTCTGTAACAAAGTCGTTTGAAGATAAAACACTTAAAAAAACAGAAGCTCTTTTTGTGGTTAGCTTTTTTAGCAACGATAACAAATTGGCAAAAAAGCAAATTGCGTTTTCCTATAATAAGGACAATAAAAAACAGGCAACAGATGATAAAGGACAGATTTTCTTTAAAGTAAAGCCCGGCAAATATGTACTAAATTTCTTTTATGATTCGGGGCATAATGAAATAACAACAGATTCCATCTTAATAAAACCGGGCTTTCGTACCGAAATCGAAATTGGCTTTATATCTTCTGATAAGCCAGTTATAATGAAAAAACCAGTTATTTATGTTTACTCTAAACAATCTGAAAAAGTTTCTATCAAGCTCGATCTAAAAGGCGATTTTTTATTTACATATCCTGAGTATAAAACTGGTTGGAGTTTTATTGCCGATCCTGACGGCACAATACAGATGAATGATAAAAAATATCATTACCTGTTTTGGGACGGAAAAGTAAATCTTGAAAAAAAATCTTTAAATTTAAACGAAGGGTTTATTGTAGATAAAAAAGATCTTATTACTTTTTTTGAAAGTAAGCTACAACTAATGGGACTAAATTCGCAGGAAACAGAAGATTTTATTACTTATTGGTGTCCGATTATGCAAGCAAATGAAACCAATTTTATTCATTTCATGTTTAATGAAGAATACAACAAATACGCAACCATGTCAATAGATCCAAAGCCAGATCATTTGTTCCGCGTAAACATGCTATGGTCAAACGCAAAAGATATGCCTATTAAAGAGCAAAAGATCGAAAGCTTTAAACGCAGTGGCTTTACTGTAGTTGAGTGGGGCGGGACTGAACTTCCGAATTTAACATTGCAGGAAGAACTTTAACCGTAAAATTGTTGTATTTTTAAATAACAATTTTACACTTATAGGGTATTCTCGATCTTACACGACTTATAAGTATAAAAGTAAAACCTTTTATCTGTAAGCTCATGAAAAAACTACTCTACTCTATTCTTTCGCTTTGTTTAAGCGCTACCATTCCTTTAAATGCACAGACGCCTATTTTTGGCAGCGAGGTTCCCGTAACAATAAACGGCTTAACGTTTGATGCCATGGAACCATTTTTGTCAACCGATGGCAACGCACTTTTTTTTAATAGTTTGAATGATGGTATTACTACCAGTTTATATTATGCATCTAAAGTAAATGATGTTACTTTTAATTATATTGGACCTGTACCTGTAGTAAACCAAACCGTTACACCACGTTTAGATGGAGTGGCTTCTGTTGATACTTTAAACAATTTTTATTGGGTTTCAACCCGAAATTACTCAACCAGTTTTGAAAACCTTCACCGTGTTCGATTTCTTACAAGCGGTTATACCAATTTTGGTCCATTACATGGCAACTTTTACGTTCCACTACCTGGTTGGTTAGTTATGGATGCGGGCATAAATTTTCAGGGTGATCAGCTTATCTATTGCAATGCACAATTTAATGGTTGCGCCAATGGATTGCCCTGCAAGGCGTCATTGGGTTTGGCCAACAAAGTAAATGATTCAACTTTTAATAAAGATTCAAATACAAATATTTTAATGGCAAATGTAAACGATACGGCAGCTTATATTGTTTATGCCCCTGCCATAACAAAAGACGGATTAGAATTATATTACACACGCTTATTAAAGAATAGTACACAAACGGAAATTATGGTTGCTACAAGAACAAATACAGTTTCACCATTTAGTGTAGGCACATTACTAATTGGTGCGCCAAATATTGCGCCTGAAGCGCCAACCTTATCAACCGATAAAACAAAAATGTATTATCACCGAAAAGATGGCAACCTTCATAAAATTTATTTGAGATATAGAACAGGCACAACCGGTATTCATAAAAATGAAATTGATAACAATTTTAGCCTCTTCCCAAACCCAACAAATGGCAAAACATCCATTCAGTCCGCAGAGAACGCCACGGTTAAGGTTTATAATCTGTTTGGCAAAGAAGTTTTAAGAACAACCGCTGATAATTTTGACCTTACTGATCAACCAAACGGATTGTACTTTGTAAATATTACTACAGATAAAACAACAAAATTGATCAAATTATTAAAGGAATAAATTATTCTTTATTGTAATTTTTCTTGCATCAAAACAAATTCCGTTATTTATTGTTTAACTTAATAAAATAATTTAACTTAGTTAAACTTATAAAAGCGTGTATGGAAAAAGAGATAATAATTGACGGCAAAAAAATAAAATTCGATATTTTAAATGTAATTGATAAGAATAATTCTACAACCGAAGAACAGGTTATTGCAATCAATGCAACTGATATCATTCACTTACCCGATGTTGTTGAAAAGGCTTTGGCCAATATTTCTAAATCGTATCCAAATATGAAGACCATTTATTATCGCGTGTCGGTTAACATCACGCCAATTATGGAAAATAATACTGATCATACTGTTCCGGCAATTAATGTTAGCCCAGAAGACCTTAAAAAATACGAATTAACTTTAGAAAGTTTAAAATCTAAATATTGATTTTTATGGCAAAAAAAGATAAACGAATTGATACTTACATTTCAAAGTCGGCCGATTTTGCAAAACCTATCTTAAAACATTTTCGCGAATTGGTTCATAAAACTTGTCCGGATGTAGAAGAAACCATGAAATGGAGCTTTCCACATTTTGACTACAAGGGAAGCATGATGTGCAGCATGGCCTCTTTTAAGCAACACGCAGTTATTGGTTTTTGGAAAGCCCCATTAATGAAAGATGGCGGCAAATTAGTGGCTATGGCAAAAACCGAGGAAGCCATGGGACATATGGGTAAACTTACTTCTTTAAAAGATCTACCAAAAGATTCGGTACTTGCAAAATATATTAAAGAGGGTATGCGTTTAAATGATGAGGGCGTTAAATTTTTTCCAAAAGCAAATTCTCCCGCTGCAAAAAAAGAATTAGAAATTCCGGATTATTTTATAAAAGCAGTTTCTAAAAATAAAAAAGCCTTAAAAACATTTGAAGGATTTAGCAATAGCAATAAAAAAGAATATGTATTGTGGGTAACCGAGGCCAAAGCCGAGGCAACTCGTCTGAGCAGGCTGGCAACTGCAGTTGAGTGGATGAGCGAAGGTAAGATCAAAAATTGGAAATATGTAAAGTAGCTCTTTTATTATATGAGTAAACTAAAACAAAAAGAACAATTAAAGAACATCGACTTCTCATCTTTAAAAGAAGAAAGGGATCGCTTTGATAACTGTGAATTTATAAATTGTGTTTTTTCTGATCTATCAAACCTAAGTTTTATGGATTGTGACTTTAGAAATTGCGACCTGAGTAATTTAAAAACAATGAACAGTCGTTTACAAAATGTTTCGTTTTATGATTGCAAATTATTAGGACTTAATTTTGCAGGCGCCATTGATTTTGCATTAGAATTACATTTTGAGAATTGTATTTTAGATTACGCTACATTCGATAGAAAGAAATTAAATAAAAGTTCATTTAATAACTGTAAGATTCACGCTGCTAATTTTACGCAGGCAGATCTTTCCAAAACAACTTTTAGCAATTGCGACTTCCTTGAATCTCTTTTCGATACTACAAACCTTAGCACAGTAGATCTTACCACCTGTAAGAATTTTTTAATAGATCCAGAGTTGAATAATATTAAAAAAGCAAAATTTTTGATACAAGACCTGCCCAACCTATTGTACAGGCACGATATTATAATTGAATAATATTACGGTGGCATTGGTCCGTTATACTGCAGACAAGGAATATCATCTGATATAAAACATGGATGATGGAATTTAAAATCCAGCCCATTTATATTTTTGTCTTTAACCTCTAAAATATAGTAGGGTTTTTCCCACCAGGTTTTTAAGCAATTTTCGTCTGCTGTAATATTTTGTTTTTTATAAAATTTAATGTTTAGCTTTTTTACTTGCGGTTCCTGAATAATAGAATAAACACCCGGAGGCAACTGAAAAGAAAAATGACCCGCAGTATCTGCCTCAAAACTTAAAATAACCTTTGCTTTTACGTTATTTGTTTTCCCTTTACGTATGTAAAAGGTTTTGCCTGCATAGGGTTTTAGTTTTGTAAACTCAGCCATCATTTCTTCTGAGGGTTCTGCGCCGCCACAATACGCAAAACTATGCCTTACTTTACCGCTAACGGTAAAGTTTTGTTTTGTTTGTGCAATGGTTATATAGGAAGCAAAAATTAAAATAAATATTCTGGCGATCTTTATCATAGGCTTTTGTATTTGGATGCAATAAAGGTAACAATTCCATAGGGCATTTATCAAATTTTAAGAATACTATAATTTGTAGCATTACATTGCTATAATATGGGCTACCTTTACTTTAAGCAAAAACATGGAAACGCCAATAACCAGTTACTTTAAAGGCCGCGGAGCTCAGGTAAACCCGAATAATAAATATAACAAACAACAATATGCGCAAGAACATTTGGAAGGATTGGATGAAGAGTTTCTTCAAAAAGAAAAGACCGAGATCATATATACTTATCCCAAAACGATCATTAACAAAGTTGAGAGCGAAGATGTTGGAGGTGAATACTCGTTAAATCCGTATCAGGGTTGTGAGCATGGCTGTATCTATTGTTACGCGCGTAATACGCATGAATATTGGGGTTATAGTGCCGGACTGGATTTTGAAAGAAAAATAATTGTCAAAAAAAATGCTGTTGAATTGCTGGAAAAAACATTCAGTAACAAAAAATGGAAGCCTGCTCCTATCATGTTATCGGGCAATACAGATTGTTATCAGCCGCTGGAGCGTCAGCTGGAAATAACGCGAAAAATTTTACAGGTATGTTTAAAATATAAACACCCTGTTGGTATTATAACCAAAAATGCACTAATAACTAGAGATCTTGATATTCTAACAGAACTGGCGAAACATAACTTAGTACACGTAATGGTTTCTATTACGGGTACTGACGAAAAAGTTCGTCAGCTGTTAGAGCCAAGAACTGCCTCTTATAAAAGCAGAATAAATACTGTAGAGACGCTTGCAAAAAGCGATATTCCCTGCGGCATAATGGTAGCCCCAATTATTCCGGGAATTAATAATCATGAAATTCCGGATATAATGGAATTAGCCGGTAACGCAGGCGCATCAACCGCGGGCATGACAGTAGTAAGATTAAATGGCGCTATTGAACAGATCTTTAAAGACTGGTTAATTAAAAATTTTCCCGACAGAGCCGACAAGGTTTGGAACCAGATCTGCGAATGCCATGGCGGCAAAGTAAGTGATAGCCGTAAAGGTGTGCGCATGCGTGGCGAAGGTAAAATAGCTGAATCCATTCGTCAATTATTTAAACTCTCTAAAGAACGTTTTATTAAACCATCCGGATTTGAATTTAACTGCAATAGTTTTAATTACAAAGCAAACGATGTGCAGTTAAGTTTGTTTTAATTAGCACTCTTTTTTTGCTGGGTTGTTCTAACTCGGCCTGATTTCAATAATTAAATAGTTTGAGGTCGCAAATTGTGATCTCAAAAAGGCGATCGCAATTTGCGACCAACTCTGAAACCCAATTATATTATGAAAGCCAATAAAGAATTAATTAAAATATCTGATGATTTAGTCATGAACAAGATTTATTACATCAGAAATCATAAAGTAATGCTGGATGCAGATTTAGCCGAACTTTATAAAGTAGAAACAAAGCAATTAAAAAGGCAAGTAAAAAGAAATATAGAACGATTTCCTGAGGATTTTATGTTTGAATTGACTCAACAAGAAGTGGGAAACTTGAGGAGCCAAATTGGCACCTCAAGTTGGGGAGGTTCGCGCTATTTACCAATTGTGTTTACGGAACAAGGAATTGCAATGCTTTCAAGCGTTTTAAATAGTCAACAAGCTATTGCAGTAAATATTCAAATCATAAGAGTATTTACAAAAATCAGGCAGATGCTTCTTGATAACACCGAGCTCCGCCTAGCCATTGAAGAAATACGCAAAAAGACAGATAACAATTCTAAAAATATTGAAATTGTATTTAGATACTTAGATGAACTGCTTGAAAAAAGAGAAGTTCAAAAACCAAGAAAAACAATTGGTTACAAATTACCTGTAAAGAAAAACTAATTAAGTCTTCTTCTTTATCGTAAAAATTGCGGTATTACTGCTAACAATTGTATCGTTCGTGCCAAAAAGTTCAAAGGGTTCAAGTAAACGTTTGGTACCATCGGGCAACTGGCAATAAACATTGTAAAAGAAAATGCGGTTATAGTTTGGTTGAAAACTTTTAACCCGCGCAAGCATAGGTTTGCTTAATTTGCAAGTATCTGACATTAATGTATCGGCAACAGGTTTCCTGTTTTTTCTAGTCACAATACGATCTTCATAAAACAGCATCGAAAAATTATTTATAGGCAATTTTGTTTTATAAAATTCTGAATAAGCCCAAACATGACATTTACCGAGCCTTAACATTTTGGAAGAAGAATCTAAAGCAATGCCACAAAAATAGATCAAAGGAGGTTTTATCTCCACTTTTTTAATTGCAATTAATACTGATTTACCATGCAGATCCTGAAACACACTTAAAATAGCGTTGCCGGTTTGAAGCATCCTTAATTTATAAACACCATTTTTTTCTGACAATATTTTCGCCCCGGCTACCTTAAGATCTGTTTTAGGGTTTTTTCCCGTAATTTTGAGCGTTACATAACTATCTTTTTCTAATAAGAAATAGGGGTCTTTGCTAATGATCTCGCACTTGGCTAAAGGCGCTCTTACCTTATAAACAATGGTATTGCCGGTTCTTACTTGTGCCGAACACAAATAAAAAGAAAAGAAAAGAACAATGAACCAGAGTTTCATACCCTAAATTTACCTTTACAAATTGAGATATTTTTTTATTTCTTCTGAAGTTTTTGCGTTTAACGATATTGAATGCATTTTGAATGCAACATCCGTTCCTGAAAAGTTGGTTGCTTTAAACTCTTTATCTTTAATAAACAGCATTTCTTTTTTAGTTGTAACTACAACCAATATATCAGATCCTTTAGCTTCATGAATAGGAAATTCGGAAATACTTTTCTTGCTTAGTGCGTATGTACCATTAAAACTTCTTTTTATCAGGTAGGCTTTTTCAACCTCAAGCTCTCCATTATTTTTCTCGTTATAATAATGTGCTTTTGGCAATGCTTCCTTTTTTTCTGGATTTTTACTCCTCACTACATCAGAAAATATGTTAGCATATCCAAAGGGACGATCATAATTTGCGATACCGAATTTTCTTAAAAAGATCGTTCGATTTAATCCCTTTTGTTTTGACATTAAAACTAAACTTTCTATATCTATGTAATTATTAAGCACTTCCTCGAAATTTCCTTTATGTATGAGATCATTTATACGTTGATTACAACTCAAGGAGTTTCGCATTTGCTGGGCATCATATCGATTCCTAAGGTTGTTTAGCGAATCATTCACGTTTCTAAATTTAGCAATGCGTACTACTCTTACTTTATCATAATCTGCAAAAGCTTTCTCAAAATCTTTTTTATCGAGAACAGGAATTGTTACAAAGCTTTGTTTGAATTTACCTTTTACAAAGGTAACTAGGTAATGCCTTTTATCCTGCCTCGTAATTTTTACATCATCCCAGGTTTTGTTTGAACCTTCTTTGTTGTATTTATTTTTCTTTTCACTAAATTGAAATTTTACATTATCAAAAAGTGCAAGTTCAGGAAATTCTTCCTTATCAAAATCGATCACCAAATTATCCATCAAAGGATCAGCTCTCTCGGGGATAACCAACGATCCAAACCCGGTATTAAATTTCTGATGAAGCAATGTATCAATACCTGCTATGAGTAAAATATTGTTCTCACTGTTATCTTTATCGTAGATCCATTTTTTTTGAATGGTATCGAGGTAATACACATTAAAATTATTATCCGTGTTTTGAGTTGGCATGTCAACAAACAAACCTTTACCTTCTTTAATAAAAACAGGTTTGTCATTTTCATAAGCCATAATTTCAAACATACCGGCCGATTCAAATTGCATTTTTATTTCAGCAGAGTCATAAACCATGGGTATGCCGCTTAGCATTTGATCAACCTGATCATGAAACTCACGAAAGCTAAGTCTGAATGGACCGGTAGCGGGGCTATTATCACTATGAACAAAGGTATAAGCTGGAATGTAAACTTTGGTTCCACTTGGGTAATTAATTACAGTATCTGCCGTTCCGCTTATCAATAAATTAGACGGTGTGATGTTGAGCTGAGGCAAAGGTGGTGCTACAAATTGTTCCGTTAACGAAGTTTGTTTTTGTTGAGACTGCATTAAAACAACCGCAACAATAATTGCAGAAATTACGCCAGCACTAAGAATAACGATCGACTTAACCGAAAGAAAAATATTTGTTGCAGGTGTATATCCTGAAATAAAATTATTAAAATTCATTTGTTTCAGGATCTCTTGTGATGACAAAGATCCACGATTTTGAATTATTTTAAATCTGCTCATTATTTATTTTTTATAAATTTTTGTTTTATTTTTTCAAGTATCCTATACAATTTCATTTTGCAGGCACTCTCGCCCATCTCCAATATATCTGCTATTTCTTTAAATGACCTACTTTCAAAAAAACGCATATTAATGATCTCTACTTCATCATCTTTCAATAACTCCAACGCTTCAAATAATTGCGCGTCATTAATTGGATATTCGTTCTCCGGTAGGTTCTCAATTATATCCGAGAGTCCTTTATTATTTAAAGAAAGGACGGGCTGTGATTTTGTTTTGCGATAATGCTGTTGGATCTCATTAAAAGCGATCCTGTAAAGCCATGAAGAAAATGGAAAACCCATGCTTTTATAAGAGGGTAGATTTTTGAGCGCTTTATAAAATACAGTTGAAGCGATGTCGAATGCTGTTTCTTCATTTTCAACCCTATGATAGGTATATTGACAGATGCGTTCAAAATATCTTAAATAAAGTGGCTCAAATGCTTTTGAATCGACCTTGGCCAGGTTTATTTCCTCTTCTTCAGCTTTTATCTGACTTTGGTCTATATGGTAATATTCTGTTTCTATTATTCCCGAAATTAGTGTCATTTATTAGCCTTTATACAACCATAATGTATGATGTTGTATAAAGTCACAAATTTTCCTGATTATCTAAAAATAAGTAAAAAATAATATACCCAGTGCCGGGTATTACATTCAAGCATTAACATAACTAGCTTTGGAGAATAAAAAACGCTATGAAAAAATCAATCCAAAAAACAGCTACGATAATGGCCATTGCTACTTTAATTTTTGTTGCCTGCAAGAAAAAGGAAACTACTCCTGAAACACCTGAAACTACAAACCCAACAACTACTACAACCGGCTCTTCGCCCAGCGTTGGCGGTTTTACCTGGACCATTAATGGCGGCGCAAATGTTGTGGCGGATTCGTCCTACTACTATTCACAATACAACACCATACATGCCTATAAAACGGGTAAACATTTCGAAATTAACCTTACGTCTCTTAACGTTGGCAGTTATCAAACAACACCATCAGCATCTAACACTATTACTTACGATGCCGGCGATTATTATGCAAGTAATTCAGGCACTTTAAGCATTACTGCCAATGCCAGCAATAAAATTTCAGGCAATTACAGCTGTACATTTTCACCAGGTACTTTTAGTGCTGGCACAACATACACAGCCTCAACCGGTATTTTTGTAGATGTGCCTAAAAAGTAAAACACGATGCTTTCTTTCTAATAAATTAACATTAGTTTCCCTTATTTTTTTACAACTTTATACTGTATAAATACGTTTATTATATATAGTGTTAGGATATAGATTTCAAAATTTTAAGGCCGATCCACAGTCCAAATTTGATGAATTGTTTAAGATCTTTAAACAACTCATCACGCATACCAGTGGTGATGTGGATGAGGCGCTGGATTGGCTCAGGGAGCTCGATAAAGAATACGAGCTTACCAATAAAGATTATACCATTGATGATTTTATTGCCGAATTAAAAAAACGCGGTTATCTGCGCGATAAGAACGACGGGCAGGGCGGCATGGCCATTACACCAAAAACGGAGCAAGCCATTCGCAACAATGCATTAGAATACATTTTCGGGAAATTAAAAAAAGGCGCTTCCGGCAATCACAAAACAAAATTTACGGGTAAAAATGGTGAAGAAACAAGCACCGATCTTCGCGCTTATGAGTTTGGCGATTCGCCACAAAGCATTGCCATGATAGATTCTATTAAGCAAGCGCAAATAAATAATGGTGCAGAAGATTTTATTTTAACCGAGAATGATCTTTTGGTGGGCGAACAGGAATTTAAAACACAAACCGCTACCGTATTGATGATAGATATTAGCCACAGTATGATCCTTTATGGCGAAGACCGCATTACACCTGCTAAAATGGTAGCAATGGCTTTAGCCGAAATGATAAAACGTAATTATCCAAAAGACAGTTTGGATATTATTGTGTTTGGAAACGACGCCTGGCCTATACAGGTAAAGGATCTTCCTTATTTACAGGTTGGTCCCTACCACACAAATACAGTTGCAGGTCTAGAATTAGCATCTTCTATACTCCGTAAAAAGAAAGCCAGCAACAAACAAATATTTATGATCACTGATGGTAAACCGTCGTGCTTAAAAGAAAATGGCGAATATTATATGAATAGTTTTGGATTAGACCGCCGTATCGTAAATAAATGTTTAACGCTTGCCGCAGCTTGCAAACGCAGTAAAATAGATATTACTACTTTTATGGTTGCCAGTGACAGTTATTTACAGAGTTTTATTGATGAATTTACGGAAGCGAATCAGGGCAAAGCTTACTTTACAGGACTAAAAGGATTAGGTGAAATGATCTTTAGAGATTACACCAACAAAAAGAGAAAGAAATTATAATAATTGACCAAAGATAAACGACGCAAGATTTAAGATCGAGAAAACAAGAAACTTAAAACTTGAAACAAGAAACATATGAAACCAACACTAAAAACATTAGGCGAATTAAAACAGAGCGGTTATAAATTCTTAACTATTAAAGATGAGTTGCGCGAAAATTTAATTAAAAAATTAAAGAAGAAAGAACCCATTTTTGACGGCATTTTTGGTTACGAAGAAACTGTAATTCCAGAATTAGAACGCGCCATCTTAAGCCGACACAATATTTTATTTTTAGGCTTGCGCGGACAAGCTAAAACAAAAATGGCAAGACAACTTGTGAATCTTTTGGATGAATATATTCCGGTTGTGGCGGGAAGTCCTTTAAACGATGATCCTTTGCAACCTATCTCTAATTTTGCTAAAAATTTAATTTCAGAAAAAGGAGATGCAACACCTATTAACTGGATCCATCGTAACGATCGTTTTGCTGAGAAATTAGCAACACCGGATGTTAGTGTTGCTGATCTTATTGGTGATCTTGATCCCATTAAAGCAGCCAATTTAAAATTATCTTTTGCTGATGAGAATGTTATTCATTACGGCTTAATTCCGCGTAGTAACCGTTTTATTTTTGTTATTAATGAGCTACCCGATCTGCAGGCAAGATTACAGGTTGCTTTATTTAATATTTTGCAGGAAGGTGACGTGCAAATTCGCGGATTTAATTTACGCATCCCTCTAGATCTTCAATTCGTATTTACAGCTAATCCGGAAGATTACACCAATCGTGGAAGCATTGTTACACCGCTTAAAGATAGAATTGGTTCGCAGATCTTAACACATTACCCAAGATCAATAGAACATTCGAAAAAAATTACGCAAGATCAGGCAAAATTAAATGCGCAGCAAAAAGAAATTGAAGTTCCCGAAATTTTAAAGAACCTTGTAGAGCAAATTGCCATTGAAGCACGCACTAGCGAATTTGTAGATTCTAAAAGTGGTGTAAGTGCACGTTTAACGATTAGTGCTTACGAAAGTTTAATTAGCGCGGCTGAGTTACGTTTCTTAAAAAATGCTCAACCTTATTCGTATGCGAGAGTAAGCGATCTTTACGGCGCCATTCCTGCCATCAACGGAAAAATAGAATTAGTGTATGAGGGCGAACAGGAAGGTCCGGCTGTGATTGCGCAAAATTTAATTAGTCTTGCTATTAGAAACACATTTATTCAATTATTTCCCGACCCCGCAAAATTAAAACGTAAAAAAGAGAATTCAGATTATTCTGCCATTACCAATTGGTTCTCACAAAGTAATATTTTAGATCTGTTGGATAACGAAAATGATAAAGTATATTCTTCCGCATTAACTGTTGTTGATGGACTTGAAGACCTTGTGAAAAAATATCATCCCAATGTTAAAGGCGCAGATAAATATGTGTTGATGGAATTTGCTTTACACGGTTTGGCAGAACATTCATTGCTGAGCAAAAATAAACTGATAGATGGAGTAACCTTTAAAGATCTTTTCGGTTCTTTATTGAATCAAAATTTAAATTTTGATAAGGGAGAAAATTAGAACTTGCTGCCGGAAGGCTATAAAAAGCAAATAACACCACACAATCTACTTTGAGCAAAAGACCCCAATTTTAAAAGTAAAAAGCCAACAACCATTATAGTGTTGTTGGCTTTTTTTCTTGTCTGTTTTGCGCCGGGTCAGATTCCCATCGTACCTCCTGAAAAATCAAGAAAATCATTTGGGTTTTTATTCCTGTTAAAAAACCTCTCATAGTAAGGGCTTGCGGCATCAAAATAGTCTTTCTCGTAATTATTAGATTCAGTCTTAGACCTAAAATCTTCTTGAATTTTATTCTCTTTTATTTTGCTGTATGCATTAAATGGCGCGAAGGCATATATATTTATCAATATAACCATTAAAATGCATCCAAAAATTAATACAGTTTCCATCTCAAATTTTTTGATTACACTTAATACATAAAGTTTGGCTACAATAATTTACACAACATCTTACCTTTAATGTGCCAAGGCAGTTTTAAGATGGCTGATAAAAATTCCGAATCAAACGGATCTTTTTTGAAGCCCCGTTTTATATATAACTCCGGTTTTTTACAACTAGAACGTTGATAGTTAAAGATAGCATTCATCATGATTCGTTGTCTAAACACAATAAAACTTAATAAATACACTACAAATAATAATGTCGCATTACTAAATTACAATTCAGAAATAATTTTTTCCAAAAAAATAGCGTTAAAAATTGTAAAAGAAATTTGCCGATTACTTTGTCGGTTTATGTTTCAGTTTGTTAGTTTATCTGGAACTTCATGCCAAGCCAAGTTTTTTTAATCGTCGTTAAGATGGGTTGTTAGCCCGTCTGCAATATTGCGCGCATAGCATCAATATAATGCTATCAGGCATTTAAATGAGTGAAACCCACTTTTCACTTATTTAAAATCAAAACCAGTAATTTTATTTAAGATATTTTTACGTCAAGTAAATTATCATGAAAAAAACATTCCATTTCGCAAAAGTTATTACAACTATCTTTTTTGTTCTTGTTACTATTAAAGTCAGTTCTCAGGCATCTATAAAAACTGCAACATTAATCCCATTTATAGATCTAAATAATAATTGTATAAAGGATCCCGGCGAAAACTTAGTTGCTAATAAAGGCAATTTTAATATCCCAATAAAAAAAATAGACAATGTAAGTCAATGTTGTAACAATAACGGCCAGCCCTGGGATTATCACGATCCTTTTCCATATCAATGTTCTGATTCGATCTTTAAGTGGTTTTATTTTGCAAACGCCTCATTAGCTTCTTCAATAACTACCTTTGATATTTATACAGATCAGCTTGATGTTTATTTACAGCCATGTTTTAATCCAAATAATTTAAGTTTTAATGCGGTAACATATGTACCTCTTAAATCAACTTTTATTGGGCGTGAGTTACATTTCGATTGTAAATGGATCACTGCAAATCCTGCATTAGGAGGTAATTCATATCAGGTAGCCCAAAACGGGAGCATTTGCAGTGGCGACATGATCAGCACTTTTTTGTGGCCTGTTCAAGCCACCTGCCCTAGCGCAACACTCCTTTCTACCAGCACAGTAAACACACTTACACTCAAATCAGACGGAGTTACAATTGACACCTATACGTATAACATGAATTTTTCTTCATGGTTTAATCTTATGGGTACAAACTCACAAATTACATGTAGTGGTTCTGGGCCGGGCAATTTTTCATGGGCTGTTTATTTTTATCCAAACATTACAAACCCTTATACTTTAGGTACGCATACTATAACGATCGTTCATTCGCCAATATTTGGCCTAACACAAAATACTGTTTCCGATTATGTTTTTAATATTGTAAGCAACTGTTCGCAAGTGGTGGGTAATACATTTATTGATTGTAATAACGATTGCGTGAAACAAATAAACGAACCAAATGCCAATTTTAACATGTCGCACATAAATCTTTCGAATACCAGCCAACTGCTCTCTATCTATCCTGACATTAACGGCAATTTTTCGATGAGTTCTGTCGCGCCCGGATCATATACTGTAACAGGCGTATCAGCCCCTAATTATTCTATTTGTTCGGTGCTCCCCTCTACAATAAGTATCGGTTCAAGCACTGTTCATACAATTAATTACGGTGTTCATCAAACTAGTGTAACGCCTGAAGATTACGGAATCTACCATAACCTTTCGAGTGCGAACCCGGGACCAGGTGCAGTACCGGGAGGAACTATTACTATAAATGCTTTTTATTATTCAACCGGTGGTGATCCTTGTGTCAGTCCTGTATTTCCTACCAAAGTAAAAGTGGTTTTACCACCATTAATGAGTTATGGTAATGTGGTTGGGCCAACTCCTTCTCCATCGTCAATTATACCTAGCGCAAGCGGCGATACAATTGTGTGGAACAATCCTTTAATGAACGGGTCGTATAAATTTACTGCGGTAACTGCTACTAATGCCGTTATCGGAACATCTTATTGTATAAAATCTTTGATCTATCCACTTAACGATCCTGTTCTAACTAATAACTTATATACAACTTGCAGGCTTTACGGCGGTCCTTTTGATCCGAATGCAAAAACTTCTGAAGCACCAAGCATGAGTGCTAATGGCAATATTTTACCTAACACAACTGATCTGACCTATACTATTCTTTTTCAAAATTTAGGTAATGGTCCGGCAGTAAATGTAAACATCAAAGATACCATTGATGCTAATCTTAACATTAATAGTTTACAAATAATTACATCGAGCTTTCCTGTAGAAACACAGGTTAACAGCATCAGCAAGATAATTGATTTTAAATTTAAAAATATTTATCTGCCTGCTTCCAGCGTTAACGAACCTGCTAGCCATGGCTTTGTGCGCTATAAAATTGATCTGAATAGTAGCTTACCACTTGGCACACAAATTAAAAACAGGGCGCATATTTATTTTGATTATAATTCGGCAGTAGTAACTAATCAAACCGTTAATACTATCAGCATCATTACCGGCATTAATGAATCTGAATTTGCTAAAACAATTTCTGTTTACCCCAACCCAACCAGCAAGCAAATTAATATCAACTCTTCGGCTACAATTAAAAATGTACAGGTGTTAAATCCAATGGGACAATTAATTTTTGCATTAGAATATAATGCCAATAATGCATCTGTTGATCTTGAAAAATTAGGAGTAGGAATTTATTTCTTACAAGTTGAAACTGAACAAGGAACAGTTACCAGAAAAATAATTAAGCAATAATTATTTAAAACTGTCTCTTAAACTAAGCATTTTAATAGCGGTAATAGCGGCTTCATCGCCCTTGTTACCATGTTTCCCTCCCGCCCTATCAATTGCCTGTTGTTGGGTGTTGGGTGTTAGCACACCAAAAATGAAGGGAATATTGTATTCTATATTAAGATCAGTAATACCTTTTGCAACTGCATCGCAAATAAAATCAAAGTGACGTGTCTCACCTTGAATAACACAACCCAAACAAATTATGGCATCCACATCGGTTGCTTCCGCCATATATTGCGCGCCCAAGGTTAACTCAAAACTTCCAGGCACCTGGCGAATGATTATATTCTCTCTTTTAGCGCCATTGGCAATAAGCGTATTTACAGCGCCTTCTTTTAAAGCATTTGTGATCTCATGATTCCATTCAGAATAAACAATACCAAATTTAAATTCTGATGCATCTGGAATTTGGCTTCCTTCACTTACTGATAGATTTTTGTTTACACTACTCATGCTTTTTAAAATAAAAAAGTCTGCCCTAAAGCAGACTCTTAATTAAATGTATTTAAGAATTACAAATTACCTAAAGCTTTTACTTTAGCAATATCTCTTTCAATTTCTTTTCCTTCATTGCTCTTAGTATATTCTTTTTGAATACGCTCATATAAAGCTAACGCCTCAGAATAATTAGATTTTTGCTCGTAAGCAAAGCCTGCTTTTTTCAAATAGAAAGGTGTAGTAAAACTGTTGTTACTTTTTTCAGCGGCCTTTAAATAAAATTTAATGGCTTCATCTACTTTGTTAAGTTCCATGTGACAATCGCCAACAGCTCCAATTGAAATAGGCGCGATCACTTCATCATCGCCATCGTATTTTTGTAAGAACTCTATTGCTTGTTCAAATTTACCGGTACGTAAATAACAAATACCTGCACAGTAATTTGCAAGGCTACCAGTTTTTGTCATGCTATATTCATCAGCAATTGCTTCAAAACCCATTATCGTTTTTTGGCCATCCGGAGACATAACATTTACACCACCTTTTAAAGCTATATTAAAACTATCTACTTCAAAATAACTTTGAGCCCAGAAAATTTCATTAGAAGCTTCATTCTCTTTTTCGGGTAAGTAGTACAATTTAAAAAAGCAAAAAGCACCAATAATAAGGGCTAATCCACCACCAACATAGGTGATCATCTTTTTATTTGTTTCATAAAAAAGTTGAATGCCTTCTAAGCTAGGATCAATTGTTTTGGGTGTTTCCTCTACTGTTTCTTCGGTAGTATCGTTCACCTCAGTATTTTCAGTATTGTCTACAGTTGTTTCGTCTTTTAAATCAGCCATTTATGCGTAAAATTAGTCTGCAAAAATAGCTTTTTTTCCTTAAAAATCTAATTTGTAATTCAAAAAACCACCCAAAAAAGGCGTATTTTTGCTAAAATCCATGTATTTAAAGCAACTTTCCATAATAAATTTCAAAAACTACGCCGAATTTGAAGGCCAATTCTCTCAAAAGATCAATTGTTTTGTGGGTAATAATGGCATGGGAAAGACCAATTTACTGGATGCCATTCACTATCTCTCTTTTTGTAAAAGTTTCTTTAATTCAATTGATAGTCAGAATATTATGCATAACGAGGGGTTTTTTGTATTGCAGGGGAATTTTGAAAAAGACGGTGAACATACCGAAGTTTATTGCGGTTTAAAACGTAATCAAAAAAAGATCTTTAAAAAGAATAAAAAAGAGTACGAACGTTTAAGTGAACATATAGGACAATTTCCTCTGGTGATGATCTCACCAAGCGATGCCGATCTTATAAACGGAAGCAGCGATATTCGCCGCCGATTTTTAGACGGCATTATTTCGCAATACGATAAAGTTTATTTAGACAAATTAATTTCGTACACCCACGTTTTAAAACAACGTAATGCTCTATTAAAACAATTTTACGAAAGCAGAACATTTGATTCTGAAACAATAGAGATCTGGGATGACCAATTAATAAATTACGGTCGTTCAATTTTAGAGATCCGCCTAAAGTTCTTAAAACATTTTATTCCTTTATTTAATTCGCATTATCAATTTATTAGCGAGAGCAAAGAAGAAGTTGCCTTGCATTACGAAAATAGTTTGGGCGAAAAAGATTTTAAAACCGCTATCATTACATCGCTGGCGCGCGACAGGGCTGTGCATTACACAACGGTCGGTCCGCATAAAGATGATCTTGAATTTACATTGAACGGTTTTAGTTTAAAAAAATTCGCTTCGCAGGGTCAGCAAAAATCATATTTATTAGCTTTAAAATTAGCACAGTTCGAATTCATAAAAGAACAAAAAAACACCAAGCCTTTATTATTATTAGATGATGTTTATGATAAATTGGATGAAGAACGCTTCACTAAATTATTAGAAATGGTTAGTGGCGATAGTTTCGGACAGGTATTTATTACCGATACACATCCTGAACGGATAGAACATTTGCTAAATAAAAAACAAATTGAAAATAAAATTTTTATTGTTGGCCAGGGAAGCGCTAAGCTTATAGAAAGCTAATCGATCCTTTTCATTTCTTCTAATTTCTTATCATCCTCGGCATTGTACCATTTTGCAATATTAATTACAAGCCCTAAAGAAGAAAAATTATTAGCTTGTTTAATATCATTTGGTGTCATGTTTACAGTTAAACCATATTGTAATTGCAGCTTTACAAATTTATAACCGCCTCTTATAGTAACTGCGGGTTCGGCAAACATAAACATTGGTCCTGTTAAATTGTTATTATCCAAATAATCGTTCTTCAATTCATTCTCCGGATAATTTTGCTGATTAAAACTTGTATACTTAACCGTGGAAATTCGCGAACTGATTATTGCATCAAAGTATTTTGTTTTATAACCAAAATCCGGTTGAATGAACATCTTAGTTGCGTCTGCATCAAAATAAGCGAGATAAGAATTATCATTGTTATCAGTAAACGTCTGTTGTTTGGAAACCCTTCCTACTCCACCTCCAATAAAACCTTCAAAAACAAAATTATTCTCAAGTGGTTTAAAATAACCAATACCTGCTTCGCCTAAATATCCGCTGTGCTTGTATGTTTCGCCTGTTTTATAGTTCATATAAAAACCGTTGGCAATAATGCCAAAATTTTTTCCTAAAGCAACAGCGGCTTGTAAGTCGTTTTGTGTGATGTTAACATGCACCTCTCCTTTTTCTTTTAGTAAAGGTGCATTTACCGCGTTAGAAACATACATTTGTGTAGTACACGAACTAAGAATAAAGAGTGCTACAATTCCCGAAAATAAAATTAGCTTTTTCATGACTCTGGTTTTTTATAAATAATATGAGAATTGCATGCCAGCCAAAACCGCTGGTATAAAACAAAACGGGTCAATTAAGACCCGTTCTATTTTATAATATGCAGAAAAATTATTTTGTGTGGAATTTATTCCACTAAAATACAGCTGATAGTACAAAAATAATGAGAACAATAAATATTACTACCAATATGATCCATAATGCCGTAGCAAAGGCGCTTCCAATAAAACCCTCTCTTTTTACCTTTTCTTTAACTGTCTTTTGAGAACTTACTGTTGTTTTAGAATTATCCACTTTTGCCGTTTCTTCATCTGCAAAAGTTTCTTCTTTATTGACACTTAGATCATAACCTTTATGTTCTGGTTTTAAAAATGTTTCTCTTAATGTAGAGAAGCCTGAAGCAATCAACGTTACTGGGGTTGACGAAGGTCTTACAATTTCAGTTTCAACCTTTTCATCAGTTTCAACTTTGTTTATTTTCACGATCTCTTTTTCATATTGAACGCTTTTATGAGAAGCGTGTCCGTAATTGGTATAGCGCTGTGTTGTAAACTTATTGCTTTTGCAACCGGTTAAAATAATTAAAGCGATTAATGGTAAGTAAATAAATGTTTTCATGTTTCTAAATTTTATATTTTTACTATTAAGACTTCAAATGCTATGCCACGGCAGCGATTATAAGAAAAACACCCACCACAACAGCAAGTATTACTATCCAAAGCACTATTTTTAAAACCGTGCCTATTATTTTTTTGGTGGCTTGTTTTTTTTGCAGAGAATTTTTTTGTGACTTATTTACCTGTTTTGAATCTTTTGAATCCAGCGCTTCAGGCTTAATTAGCTTCAAACCTATTGGATAAATTTGAACAGGAATTCTCGTTAAAATATCTTCTTTAATGGAAGAACTTGAACTTACAAGAACCTGTTCTGCTTCAATATTTTTTACAACTTCTATTTTGGGAGCATTTTCAGCACTGAAAGGCAAATGTGCATTTGCAATAGCATTATCCGTAGGAACGGTTTTATGGGAAGTATGCCCAAACTTTGTATAACGTTGCGTTATAAAGGAATTTCCTTTGCAACTACTTAGCATAACAATTGCAACTAATGATAGGTAAATTAATTTTTTCATGTTTACTCTTTTTACAAGTAAACGTTCAAAACCTATGCCAGTAATAAAATTAGAGGAAATGAACTGCCTAATGCTCTATTATTATTTTATTTTGGACTGAAAAAGGTCCGGTTTTCATTTTAACAAAGTAAATCCCATTTTTAAGTAAAGAAACATCTACCTGCTTATTTTCATCAAGCAATTTCTCTATACACAGTTGGCCAAGAGAATTGTAAATTTTTATTTGCATTACTCCATCCGAACTAAAGTTCAAACTCGAGTTTGCGGGGTTTGGATAAACCAAGCCCAAGCCTTCGTTTTTTGATTGCTCTTTAACACCCAAAATATTTGGGTCACCAAAATAAGTAACACCGTTTTTAATAAATTTATTAAGACACTTATTCGAGAATGTTTCGAAATAATCGTAGTTAGAATTAACCTCGCCAAAACCCACACCAAAACATTGAGCATATTTTTCATTTGAAGTTAAGATCGTATAATAAGGTGGGTTTGTGGATTGCGTGTAATATGCCTTATTCTCATTTTGATTTGGAGTAACAGTAATTGTAGAATTGGTACATGAGGGTCCGAAATATTTGTAGAATATTCCATTATTATCTAGACCAAATTTCGTTATGTTCTTTGGGCTTGAAGAAAATCCTACCAAGGGTGTAACCATGCCCGGAAACATTCTGTTTTCAATTAAAGAATCTTTTGTCAACCCTGTAAAAGAAATATTAATATTGGTAAAGACTGGAGTTGGAAGTAAAAATGGCGTGCAACTATACAAAATGAAATTAACATTATACCCGGTGGAAATTTGATCAACATTATAAAGATACCCATCCGGAAGGATACTTTTACTCTTTATTGTTTGCTTTAAAACCCCACATTTACTTTGAAAATTTGGAGCACCGCCATACAAATAATCAGTAGTTGACCATATTTCATCACCAATATTATAATTATAAAAATCCCAGGCGTTCGGCACCTTCATCCCAAAATAAGATATTGAATCGTAATATTTTCTTTTTTCAATTCCAACCAACCGGTAATATTTATTCTTTGCATACAATTCAGGAAACTGAATGATCCCAAATTGCTTACTTATTTTTAAAGTATCTACACTATTAATTAAAATC
Source organism: Heterotrichella gracilis (assembly GCA_032358255.1). Lineage (NCBI taxonomy): Eukaryota > Xanthophyceae > Tribonematales > Xanthonemataceae > Heterotrichella > Heterotrichella gracilis. The sequence goes on along the minus strand of JAULBX010006664.1, from coordinate 225,552 downwards.
GTTTTTACCGAATCAATAACTGAGAATATATTTTGTGTATTAGTTAAAACACATTGTGCCGTCAAATTATAAATACTATCAAATAACCAGGTTTGATTTAAAGTACAAAATGGCTGAATAACAATTTTAGTTGTATCTAATAGCATAACCGAACCGTTGTTGTACTTTCTTATTTTCCGCTGTAAAAATTGGGGGATGTTTGTAACCAAAACTGTACCGCTAGGAGTGACGCTCAGTGTTGGACAACTTCCGTTGCACACTACTCCAATTCTATTTAAGGAATAAACAGTATCAATTCCAACGCCTTTAACTGTATCTACAAATAATACATTTGAAATTAAAGCTGAATTATTGAATTTGTAGTTATACCTATAATTTCTATTAAATACATCCCAATTCTGTGAGAAAATAAATGAACAAGTAAATAAAATGAATATCGTTAACCTATTTTTCATAAAACATCCTTAATTAAATGTAAGAAAATAAATCTACAATTACAAAAAAGGCCCTGCTTCCTGAGGTTAAAACTCGCAATTTTTAGGGGTCCGTGGAAAAGGGATCACGTCACGAATATTTGTCATGCCTGTTATAAATAACACCAAACGCTCAAAACCAAGGCCAAATCCAGCGTGCGGACAAGTACCAAAACGTCTGGTATCAAGGTACCACGATAACTCTTCTATAGGAATTCCCATTTCCTTCATGCGTGTTTCTAGTTTATCTAAACGTTCTTCACGCTGACTTCCGCCAACTATTTCACCGATGCCGGGAAATAAAATATCCATAGCGGCCACAGTTTTTCCATCATCGTTCTGACGCATATAAAAAGATTTGATCTCTTTTGGATAATCTGTTAGTATTACCGGTTTCTTAAAATGTTTTTCTACTAAATAACGTTCGTGTTCGCTTTGCAGATCAACACCCCATTTGTCCACCAAATAAGTAAATTTCTTTTTCTTATTATGGTTACTCTCTCTTAAGATCTCGATAGCTTGCGTATAAGTAACACGCTCAAAATTATTACCGATACAGAACTTTAATTTATCCAATAACGATAATTCACTACGCTCGTTCTGTGGTTTTTGTTTTTCTTCTTCCTCTAAACGCTGCGATAAGAATTCAATGTCCTCTAAATTATTTTCCAAAGCATGCTTAATAATGTATTGCAACATTTCTTCTGCAAGATCCATGTTATCTTTTAACTCATAAAAAGCCATCTCTGGCTCTATCATCCAGAACTCAGCTAAGTGACGGGTTGTATTACTATTCTCAGCTCTAAAAGTCGGACCAAAAGTATAAATATCACTAAATGCCATGGCTGCCAACTCACCTTCCAACTGACCGGAAACAGTAAGGTTAACAGACTTTCCGAAAAAATCTTGTTTGTGATCTACCTTCCCTGTTTCATCTTTAGGAATGTTGTTCAAGTCAAAATTGGTAACATGAAAAGTTTCCCCTGCGCCTTCAGCATCGCTCGCAGAAATAATTGGCGTGTGTATATATAAAAAACCTTTTTCGTTAAAGAATTTATGTACTGCAAATGCTAAACTGTTACGCACACGAAATACAGCTCCAAAAGTATTGGTACGAAAACGTAAATGAGCGATCTCGCGCAAAAACTCAAGACTGTGTTTTTTTGGTTGCAGCGGATATTTTTCCGCATCACTGTCACCAATTATCTCAACAGATGTAGCTTTTACTTCAACTGTTTGCCCTTTACCCTGTGAAGCAATTAAAGTACCGGTTGCGCTAATAGCAGCCCCTGTAGTGATGCGTTTCAAGATCTCATCGGGTGTATTTGTAAAATCAACTACAATTTGTAAATTATTATTTGTAGACCCGTCGTTTAACGCAATAAAAGAATTGTTTCTGAATGTTCGCACCCAACCCTTTACCGTAATTGTTTGGTTGGTGGGTGTTGTTTTTAAAATGTCTTTGATCCTAACGCGTGCCATAATAATTTTTAATTAAGACAGTAAATTTAAGAAGATTTTAGTGATAAATTACAGATAAAAAAGAATAAATTGATCAGGAATTTTTAATGTCCAAATACTCCATTTCAGTGATCTCCAGCGCCATTTCGGTATAATTAAATAAAAGATCACGGATAAAGACCATCTCGGGATATTGTACCGCTTTAGTTTGTTTAACGATCTTTTTGCTTCCAATTATCTGAATTTCCTCAAACAGATCTGCCTGTATAATTTTAAAATAACTCTTGCTGTTTTTATACTTACGGTAAACCGGAAAGTTTATATCTTTAAGATCCATGGCTAAGCCCTTTTTAAAATTAGTTGCAGAATATGTGTTCGAAAATTACAAAGATAATTTAGAAGAATTGTGTATTATTTTGCCAAATAAACGGGGCGCGCTTTTTTTAAAGAACTATTTGGCCCAAACCTATGGTAAAACCATTTGGTTACCAACCATAATAAGCGCGGAAGAATTAATTGCAGAGCTAAGCGGTTTAAAAACACTTGAGGAAATTGACCTTATTTGTTATTTGTACGACAGTTACAAAACTTGTTACGGTGCAGAAGCTGAAAATTTTGACAGCTTTGCGAAATGGGGACAATTAATTCTCCAGGATTTTAATGAAATAGACAGATATTTAGCAGACTCCGAACAACTATATGAAAACCTTAAAGATATTAAAGTACTTGAGAACTGGAGTTTGGGTGCAGAAACCTTAAGTGAATACCAAACCAACTATTTAAAATTCATGAATAGTTTGGGGGCCATTTATAAACACTTTAGTAATTTCTTAGTTACAAAAAACTGGGCTTACCAGGGTTTAGCTTATAAATACGCTGTACTGAATTTTGATAAAAGCGAATATCCAAACCGTTTTCATAAACTTATTTTTTGCGGCTTTAATGCTTTGAATGCTGCCGAGTTAAATATTTTTAATAAGCTCTACCAGCAAAAAAAAGCAGATATTTTATGGGATGCTGATAATTACTATTTAAAAGATAACAACCAGGAAGCAGGTTTATTTTTAAGGAATAATTTTAATTTATTTCAACAGCGCGAACCATCTTTTATTGGCGATCATTTTAAAGAAGAAAAAGAAATTAAAATTATCTCGGTTCCAAAACAAATTGGCCAGGCGCAGGTGGTCAAACAAACCATACAAAAATATATTGATGATAAAGTACCTTTAGATAAAGTGGCGATTGTGTTGGCCAACGAAAAATTACTTTGGCCTGTATTGCAGCAATTACCAAGCGCTGTAGAGTATGTGAATATTACCATGGAGTATCCACTGCGCTATACTTCAACTTACAGTTTAATTGAACAATTACTACAATTGCAAATTAGCTTTTCAAAACAAAATCGTCAGCAAAAAACAATTTATCATAAAGACCTGGTGGCACTTTTAGGCCAACCAATTTTTGCAAGTTATTTAACGAGTAAGAACAAAGAACTTTCCGTTACAAAAATAATTGATCAATTAACAGCAAGAAATATTTCTTTTGTTTCTTCAAAGATACTCTTTCAATTATTTAATGCAGAAAATAATGAGGTCATGAAATTGCTGCAGCCTGCAATGTCAGTATCTGTTTTATGTCAGCAATTTTTGGATCTACTGCAAAACATCAAAGAGCTTTTTGTATCGCAACCACAAAATAATCAGTCGAGTTTAGAGCTTGAATATTTGCAGATCATTATCAAGAACTTTAACCGTTTAACGGAGATCATCCAAAAATATCCACACTTTAATGATATACTAGCCTTAAAACAATTGTTTAATCAGGTTGTTGGTAGTGCCTCTGCACCCTTTATTGGCGAACCTTTAAGAGGTTTACAAATTATGGGCGTGTTAGAGACCCGTACTTTAGATTTTGATCATATTGTTTTGGTAAACGTAAATGAAAGCGTGTTGCCATCCGGCAAAACTGTGAACTCGTTTATTCCGAACGATCTTAAACGCGCTTTTGGTTTGCCCTTGTATTTAGAAAAAGATGCTATTTACGCTTACCACTTTTACCGTTTGTTACAAAGAGCAAATGATATAGTAATTACGTACGATAGCGAAACGGATACTTTTGGCAAGGGTGAAAAAAGCAGGTTCGTTACGCAACTGCAATTAGAAATGCAAATTAGTCATCCAAATATTAAAATTACTGAAGAGGTAGCTCTCTATCCTGAATTTCCAAAAGCCCTTGATAACACAATTACCGTTATTAAAGATGATGAGATCTTAGCGCCTATTTATTCAAAAGCAATTAGTAATGATGAGTTTGGCGCACTTTCGCCATCTGGTTTAATTACGTTTAAAGAGTGTCCGCTTAAATTTTACTTTAGATACAGTGCCAAGTTGAAGGAAACAAAAGAGGTTGAAGAAAGTGCTGAAGCAAATACTTTTGGATCTATCTTACATTTAAGTTTAGAGAATTTATATAAAGGTAGCATAGGAAAAATTCTAACGGAAACAGAATTAAAGGAAAAATTAAAATTGACAGAAAGCACAGTTCACAATAGCTTTACCACTTTTTTTGACAATCCTGATATTATTGGCAAAAGTATTTTACAAAAAGAAGTCATTAAGGTTTATGTAGAGAAATTAATTAAGAATGATATAGCATTTGTAAATAAATTACAAAAAGATAATCAACTTCTTACACTGCAAAAATTAGAGCAGGAATTCTCTGCTCCTCTGCAGGTTGAAATTAAAGGATCTTTAACAACCATTTATATTAAAGGTAAGGTAGACAGAATAGATTCTTTTGCAGGAATAACGAGGATCATCGATTTTAAGAGTTCAATAAAAGGTTCTGATAAATTTGAATTCACCTCCTTTGCTGAATTATTTGCGAATACAGATTACAACAAACAATTTCAATTAATGATCTATGCCTGGTTGTTGTATAAAAATAATTTTTGTTTGCCGGAACAGATGCAACCGTGCATTATTCCTTTTAAGAATTTCTTAGAAGCACCAAAATACATTCTAGAGAATAAAAAACCACTCGTTTTTACAAATGACTTTTTAGCTGATTTTGAAAATGAATTAAAACGTTTTGTTGAAACTATTTTTGCTCCTGACATGCCCTTCTCGCAAACAGTGGATGAAGACATTCACGCTTTTTGTCCTTATAATACCATCTGCAATTTTGCAGTTAAATAATTAAATTTGCTTTTTGCTATAAAATAAATTTGCGAGCAATTACTCCATTCTCATTACTTAGCTTTAATATGTATAAGCCTTCCTTTCCTCCCGTAAGATCTATTTCAAGTGGTTTTGTTCTTATTATATCAAGATCTTTCTGTGTGAATATTAACTTGCCATCTAAAGTGTAAATTTGAAATTCGGCATTCTCTATACTTTCATTAGAATAGATCTTAATTCTTTTTTCATTATAACTATCCTTACATATCTTAATGTCTGAATTCAACAAAGTATTTTCTTTTGTTCCAACTGCAGTGGTTCCAACCGAAAGAACGATGTCATCTAAATAAAATATTACGTTAGGGTTTATAAAAGGTTGAACCGCAAAACTGATACTGAAATTGCTTCCCGAAAAGCCGCTAGGAATATTTACCCCCTGTTGTGTCCAGGTAGCAAGGTCACTCCAGGTTCCAAGGCTTAGGACAGTGGTGCTATTCTGCAACAAACTTGCACTTATACCATAACCTCCAAAAGGACTTGCATTATATTCATTTACCCAAAAAGTAAGGTTCTTTGCTCCGCCGGGCAAGCTAAAAGTGGGGCTAATTAACATACTACCTGTATTAATTGCCAACATGCCCCCTCCGGCATGGGGATTAACAGTGCCTTGCGAACTTACAAGATTTCCCTGGTTGGTCCAACCAGTTAATGGCCCTTCAAAATCTTGTGAGATAATGACCTGCGATTTAACTTTAGCAAACGATAAAATTAATGTAGTGGCTACTAGTAAGATAAAATTATTTTTCATCTATTTTGTTTTTGTACTGTCAATTTTGGTTTCCTCTTCTTTTTTACCATTCATGCCATTTTCAATGCCCTTGTCCATCTTCTTAGTGGCTTCTTTTTCGGTTTTTCTTTCCGCTTTCCGCTCCATACGTTTTACAACATTTTTTGTGTGACCTGGTACTTGAATCTGCGAATATCCATTTATTCCCATTAATAACAAAATAGCAAGTGTTATTTTTCTATAGTTTTTTTTATTCTCTCCCATGTTTACGTTAATTAGATTAATAATTTCTTTTTTTGAAAAACGCAGCGCTTACAATTATATGGCATTTTGACAAACAAAATTTTTAAAATTTACAAGTGATGCAATGCGTTTTACAAGTGTGTCGATTAAAGATATAAATGTTTAAAATACTTATTTCTTTGGTAATTGGTTGGCTTAAATGAAAACAAACTATGCTTTTTCTCTAATCTTATCGTTAGCTCATCGTTTCATTTTAATCTTTCGTTATCTCCTCTTCCAAAAACTGGATACCTCATTATGTTCTTTTCATTTTTGGTTAATAAATTATCTGATTCGTACGACATTGCTGGGTGAAGTAGTGCTTGACAAGCAATTGACCATTCTTCATTAAAATAAGTTTTCTTTCCTTCTCCGTCAAATCGAATCGCAGACTTGCCTTTTAGCGCTCTTAATCGAACATCAAATTGCGAAGAAATAATGGACAATGCATTGTTTATCGGAGAGGAATATGTTTGATTTTTAAGAGGAAAAAGTAGAGTATTGTAGTGACTGTCATTAAGGTGGGAAGAAGTGCTATCCGTTTGCAAAATCCAATTTCGCCAAGCTTTTGAGAATAACTCCCTTCCTATTTCCACATCACCGATTGACAGATTATTTAGTTGATCTTCGTCAAAATTGCTGCTTAAATCGATGACCTTTGTTATCTGCTTTCCATTTTTACCGAACATCAGATCAGCTGGCAATTCCTTTAATATTTTTACGCCTAATGTTCTTGTATACCAAATATGTTCAACTAATTCTTTGTTTAATTGTTCTTTTTCATTTACAATTTCAACTTCAAATAATTTTCCAGGCCATTTTGTGATTATAATTGACGAATATGAATGATCTACAACAATATATCCTGATTCTGCTTTATTAACTATTATATCTGAAGGTTGCGCATTTATAAATCGTTCATCACCTGTTAAGGAAACATATACAAATCCTTTTGTTCTTTTGCCTTTTAAGTCTAACACATCTATTTTTTTTGAACAACCATTTAATTAAATTGACTTCAGAATAAAATTAGCAATTTGGCCGGATTTTGCTTTCGCGGCATTTATACCTTTTGCATTTTTGTTATTTAGGAGGTTTAATTATTAAAAATTTAAAACAGAAATAAATTTCTCCATAAAAACCGACTTTTCTTTTGCTAAATTTTCATTAAAATTACCCTCGGTTTGAATGTATGAAAACACAAGTAATGATTGAGGATTTACAGGATTAATAAATACGTAAACTACACTTGACCCATTAAGTTTTCTTTGTGCTGGGTCAGCCGGACCATAGCCACCATAAAGTGGTTTTCTTTCAGAACACCTATTTGTTTTTAAAGTATTAACTGATCTAAAGCCAGATATATTATTTAATTTGAAACTTTCCCAAATCGTTTCGCTTTCAGCATTTTTATTATTTTTCTTGTCAAATCTTTCGAGAATGGTATTATTATAGAAGTTAAAAAATGAGGTTATTCCCATATCCACCAACTTTTGTAGTTCTTTTTCATCAAGGTTTCTGTTACATAGGTTAGCCTGAGTATAACTAAGTCTATCGCTAAGTGATTTGAATTCTGCTAAATTTTCGGCAGAAGTTTTGTTATTACTATAAACCAAATTAGCAATATTAATTCTCGTGTTTTCAAAAACAAAACAGGTTTTAGTCGGTGCATTACTTCCGTTTCCAGTTATATTTTTTATTTTATTCCATTTATCAGAGGAATCAATTTTCACAAAACCGATATTACCCAAATCGGCAAGTTTAAATTTTGCGTTAATGGATGTACAGCTCATGTATGCGTTTTTATCTGCAATTTTCACAAACATTTCAAATGGCTCAATTAATTCAACAGGCTCACCATAATCATTAAATCTTGTATAGTTATCTGAACCATAGTGCCAACCAGTAAGTTCGCGGTAGGCTAATTCAAATTTGAGTTTTACTTTACCACCGTCCGGACTATATTTATAACCCTCGCAAACATCAGAAAATTGTGCTTTTGGATTGCCCGAATAATTATATAAATAATTAAACAATTCAGGCTCATCTGTTTTTGGGCATAAAGAATAGGTTTTGGGAATTTTTTGATTTAAAAATGCATTAATACTTGAAGCACCTTCTACTTTTTTAGAAATATATTTTGCATTTTTTTTTACACCAGATTCATCAAAAAAACCACATGATAGTATTACGTAACCCTCTGAATAAGTTGGAAGTTTTTGAGGGCTTGAAAAGCTAACCGTTAAGTTCTTAATATCTGCATAGTTAAATTCTTGTCCAGCGGCAACTTTTTTGCCATTAAGGGTTACGTTAAATTGAGCGTTGACTATTATTATATTGAATAATAAAAAAACACCCAGGATCGCATTTTTTTTCATTTGATTTAATTTATTCTAATTCGGTTAATATTCTCACATCTGTCGAATCTTCTTTTAAGTACACTACGGTAATTCTATCACCTGGTTTGTATTTATTGTAGCTATCGCTACTGCAACTAATAGTTAAACTCATGTAGTTACCAATATTTGGATTAATAGTTAGTTTGTCTAAGATCTCGTCAAACTTTTTCTGGCTTTCTGTTTTATCGGTAGTGCCTGATTTTGGCTTTTTAGCTTCTTGCTCTTTTGTAAACATGGAAATGTTCATGTGATAGTTGGTATTTTTTGTTGTACCACTTTTTGAAAGACCATTAACCGTTGCTTCAACGCGTATACCATCCTTAAGTATCTTTCTATCCTTAGCTTTAATATTAAAAATTATTATCCCAATAAAAACAACTAAAACACCAAAGCTTATGTAGGCTATTCGTTCTATCTTTTTTGCTGCCGCGGGCTTTTCTTGTTTTTCCATTTTTTAGATCTATTCTATTTCTTCAGCTAATTTGGCATGATCTAAGTCTTCTTTATCATATACCACATTAACAATACTTCCTTCTGGATATTTATTGAAGGATTTTTGTTTTACGAAAGCTTGTAGGCGATCTGGGATTTGATAAATTTGCTTACCATTTGCAGTATCTGGCAATACCGACATACGAAAAGAGTAAGCACTTGTATCCCTATTATCGGTGCTAATTTCGTAATACTTACCAGTAATTTGCGCTTTTGCTCTAATTCCATTTTTTAGCAAACTCTGTGTTTGAAAATAATCAATTAAAAAAATTACGCCAATAAGTAATGCAACAGTGCTTAAGGTGATCACTAATAGCCTTCCTATTTTTTCTGGAACTTCGTCGATCTGTTTTTTGCTATTAATTAGAGTGTCTCTTAATTGAGAATAATTTTGCCAGTGTAAAGAAAGGATGGCGTATTGTTTTTTTTCAGTGTATATTTTCAATCGTAAATAACGGATATTTCCGGGATTTTGAATCACTTGTACCTCCGACCATGAACTAATTTCGCTTAACGGAAATACTTTTGTTGGCGTTAAAAATTCTTTCGCCTCAAATCTATCATTATAAATGGTTATTTTTTTAAGATTTCCTTTACTTACAGGAATCCCTTTTAGTACTTCGTTCATGTTGTTATTTTTTAAAAGTTCTTTTCTCTTTTTCCAGTTTCTTTTTTAAGTAAAGTTTAAGCGGAAGAAGAATTAGCATGGGAGGAATAAATAATATCCCCATAGTTAGTATAGGATAAAATTTTGCTTCGCCCACCCATCGCATTTGTAAATTGTTTACATCCTTTGCCAGCCAGGTGCCAGTAAAGGTTAAGTATGCGCTTAGTATGAGTAAAATAAACGTGACATATACAAGTATTTTATCAACCTTTTTGTACATCTTCTATTTTACATTTTCACATAACATTTCTTTTCCATCAAGCCCATTATACACAGCTTTCGCATTTGTAAAAGCACCACCAATGTATTCTTCATGTATAAAAACGTAGTCAATTATCATATAACATTTACCATCACTTCCTTTATACGCAATTTTAGCGCTACGCTCTCGGCCCGTTATTACCGATGTCAACGAGTTTCTTAAAGTTGTCCATCCATCTTGGGTTAATACAACTTTTAAAGCACTTACATTATATTGAGCGCCGAATTTTTTATTAAATCCATCCATCAAAATCTTTTCTAAACCAGCATCTTTTACAACGGGGTTAGGAAGTTTTGTGTTTTTAATTTTCTCCACTGCATTTGCATCGGCTTTTGCCGTCATACTTTCGAGACTACCCATTTTTTCAGCAGAGGCTTTTACTTTATTATATATTTCTTTATAAGACGCTTCTTCCGAAAAAACTTTTTGGGCCGCATCCCAGTATGCCATATGAAACTGTATTGTATAGTAACCGACTTCCATCGATTTTTTTTCAGTATACTTTTCTAACATCATATCAATCTCACTCAATTTTTTTTCTGTATTCATTTTCATGCCGTTGATGGTACCTTTGCTCATGCGCGTATGCTGTATTTTTGCATTACTGTAATCCATCCCTAAAAGCTTCGTAGCTTTCTCTTTATAATTTTCCATTCTCAACTTTAATTTCTCACCGGTAACCATGCCTGCACCTGTTTGCAAATTTTCGTTCTCAAATAAATCTTCAAACAACAGACCAGGGTCGTTACTAATAGCGGCTGCTTTCTGACTATCTTTCACTTTATCTCCGGTATATTTATTAGCTTCAGCCATTTGAAGCTCCTTTTTTTTACCTTTTAATTTGTTCAATTCCGCTTCCATTTCGACGGTATTATATGACGGATCTTTTTCTTTGGTTCCTTTTAAGGCATAGTCCATTTCATAGATGCGATTATTCAATTCCCCCTCAGTAACATTGTCTGTAGGTTTTGAAGCATACTGCCAAAAGTGGGCTACTTTATTTTTCGCTGGGCCATTATAGCCTGTTTCTTCCACTTTTTTATCTGTTGTTTTTTGTTCTTCAGGTTTGGACTCCTCAGCTACTTTAGCAATTTGTTCTTTCCACTTTTTAAGTTCTTCTTCCATAGCAGAGGTATTATAAGAAGGGTCTTTTTCTTTTACACCAGCCAAGGCTTTTTGCATATTTTTTAAGTTCATCTCACTTCCTTTACCATTCTTAAATGGTTCGGTTTGGCGCCAAAAAATTTTTACTTCCACTTTTGCCGGGCCTTTGTAATTTTCGTCTTGTGCTATCATTGTTATATTCAGAATTAAAAGGACGAATAGAATTTTAAGAGTTCTCATATTGTTATTTTATTTTTTCTTAAACCGCTTATTTAATATTTTCACACAACATTTCATCTCCACCCAAACCATTGTATATTACTTGAGCATTAGTAAATGTGCCGCCAATATATTCTTCGTATATAAATATATTATTCGATAGTAAATAACATTTTCCGTCTCCTTCGGTAGTTTTATAAGCAATTTTTCCTGTTCTGTTTCTTCCGGTTACAAATCCTGTAATTGCATTTCTTTCTGTTGTCCATCCATCTTGTGTGAGAACAGCTTTTACAGCTTTGGCATTGTATGCGGGACCATACTTTTTGTTAAACCCATCTATAAATATTTGTTCTAATTTGGCATCCTTTACTACAGGAACGGGTAATTTGCGAGATTTAATTTCGGCAACCAGGTTAGCTTTTGATACTGCTTTTATCTTTTCCACAGATCCATATTTATTGGTTAATTCGTTACATTTTTTTACAGCTTCGCCGCATTCTGGTATCTCAGGAAACATTTGTTGGGCTGCTTCCCAATAAGCTTGAATCCCTTGTATTCTATTATAAGTAGCCTTGAAATTCGTTTCTTCGCTGCTCGCATTTCCATAGGGGCTATTAATTGTCATAACAACATTGTTTATCTCTCTATTAAGAGGTACATCCGACCCATTCTTTAATTCATTAATTAAAGTTTCGAGATAGGGATCATCTTTATAGCTTTCTTTAAATGCGGCTAAAATATCTTTCCGTTCTAAAATAGATTTAACCCTTGTCTTAAAGTCAGCTATTTCTTTTTCTTCATGAGGGATTGGAATTTGAACGCATCGGGTTACATCGTTAAACATTTGTGTAATTTGACGACTCTTTTCATTCTTTGCTTTTGCCGCATCAGTTTTTTTATTAAACTCGTTGTCTTCATTTGCTTGTTTCTTTTCTACCTCATCTTTTCTCTTTTTAAATTCTTCTTCCATAGCACTTGTGTTATATGAAGGGTCTTTTTCTTTTACTCCTGCTATTGCTTTTTCCATGTTGGTAATGTTCGTTTCTGTTCCTTTTCCATTTTTAAAAACGTCTACCTGACGCCAAAAAGTGGACACGTACATTTTTGCAGGACCTTTGTAACTATTGTCTTGTGCCACCATTGTAGTGCTTAAGATTAAAATGATTAATAAAACTTTTAGAGTTTTCATGATTTTGGGTTAAATTTTCAAAGACTATTTCAAACAGAATTTTTTAAAATTAAGAGGGGCATGCATTCCCCTCTTCTAAGAGATGCCATCAAAATCTATATCTTAGTAATGGCACCTCCGTATCGTTAATTAATTTAAAATATATATTTTTGTTTTCGAATTTTTGCTAGCCAAATAGTACATTCCGGGAGTAATAGTAGATACATCAACCTCTGTATTTTCGTCAGTAATAGTAATTGTTTTTATAACCTGCCCTAAAGAATTACTAATTGTATATAAACCAAATTGATCTGTTTTAATTTTAAACGCACCATTATTTGGATTTGGAAAAATTACAGTAGAGCTTGAATTATTTATTTCCGAAAGATTTGTTGTTAATGTGGTTCCCATTTTATGAACAAAAGCATCTGTTCCACCTGCTGCTGATAAGGTATAAGTTCCGGCACTCGGATCAAAATCACCACCACTCACATAAATACCAGTAGTGTATACAAACCCAAGCGGATCAACCACAATCGAAGTTCCTTGATCAACCGAAGCGGTACCACCCATTTTTACTGCCCAAACAAAACTGCCATTGGCATCTAATTTTGAAACAAAAACATCATTGTTAGTTCCGCCCGCAGCAGTTAATGTATAAGACGCTGGACCCGGATCAAAATCTCCTGTTCCTGAAAAAAGACCTGTTGTATAAACATTGTTAAAGGCGTCAAGCGTAATTGCTAATGCATCATCTGGATTAGTATTCAATCCTCCCATTTGTTTAGCCCAAACAAAATTGCCAGATACATCCAGTTTCGATACAAAAATATCTGCATCGAGCGTAACACCTGTGGCTAAGGTATACGTTCCTGGTCCCGGATCAAAATCTACAGTTGAAGCAAATGCACTGGTTGTATATACATTAAAATTACCATCAACAGCAATACCTTTTCCGGCAGCACAAGTAAATTGCTTGGCCCAAATATAATTTCCCAGTGGATCTAACTTTGAGATAAACATATCTGTGCTTGCTGCCGCGGTAAAAGATACAACACTTGCTCCTGGATCAAAATCAGCAGTTGCGCTAAATGAACCAGTAGTGTAAACATTATTATTTGCATCTATAGCAATAGCATAACCGATGTCGTCGGAAGAGCCGCCCATATTTTTAGCCCAAACAAAATTACCGGCGCCATCAAATTTAGACACAAAAATATCTTGTTTACTGGAGCCAGGAGCTACTAAATTAAAGGTTGCTGCAGATGGGTCAAAATCAACCGTACCAGAAAACGAACCCGTAAAAAAAATATTCCCAGCAGCATCTAAAACCAGCGCCCTTGCACTTTCAACATTACTCGATCCTATATCCTTAGCCCAAACAATGTTACCTGACACATCAAATTTTGCAATAAAAGCATCATTGTTAACGCCATTCAAGTTAAACACTGCGGTGCTAGGATCAAAGTCTACCACACCTTGAAACTCACCAACAAAAAAAACATTGCCGGACGCATCAACTTTTATTCCGTGAGATTCAACATAAGCGGATGTCCCACCTATTTGCTTTGCCCAAAGAAAATTACCTGCAGCATCTAACTTTGAAACATAAACATCTTTGTTTCCTAATGCAGATAAGGAAAATGTTGTTGTTCCAGGATCAAAGTCGGCAACGCCCTGAAAAACGCCGGTTGTGTATACATTGCCACTTGCGTCGACGGCAACCGCTCTTCCTTCATCCGCCATTGATCCACCTAGTGAACGTGCCCATTGGAAATTTTGAGCAGTAGTTACTAGGACACTAAAATATAGAACTGAAACAAATAAAGTTCTTTTTTTAAAATTGGATAATTGTTTTTTCATAATCATTAACTTATAAAATTTATAGTTGTATGGCAATTAATTATTTCCTTTTACCACAAACCACCAAAGTGCAACATAAACTGCTTCTGGTTTTGCGCCTTTAATTGCATTAGTTACATCGCTCATGGAAGCAATTGTGCTGCCACTGGCATTGCTAATTGTGCTACCGGAAATTTTTAAAACTGTAGAACCATTTCTATTGCTTATAGTTTTCCCGTCACTATCAACCTTGCCAATTGTAGAACCGCTGGCGTTACTAATCGTTCTGCCATCACTATCAATTTTACCAACGGTTGATCCACTTGAATTACTTAATGTTCTACCATCGCTATCCATTTTAAATTGTGCTTTACCAATTACTGAGATCATTGTAAATAATACAATTGCTATTACTGTTTTGATATTCGTTTTCATTTTTTCTAGTTTAATTATTATTGTTTAATTATTTTTTTAATTGAAACTGCATCACCGCATTTTATTTTTAGGTAATAAATGCCGTTACTTAGTTGAGAAATATTTATATTATTATTTTGTTTTTGAAGTTTAGTTTCTAACACAACTTTTCCTAACAGGTCAGCTATTTGTAAATCGGATTGATTTTCGATATCAATATTTACAATGCCATTATTAGGATTTGGATAAATGTTTATTGTTGTTTCATTTTCCAACTCATTCATTCCAGTACATATGTTTACTGTTACTGTAATTGGAGCTCTTGATGCGCTTGTGCTGCAGGTAACCGCTTCAACATAATAAGTATAAGTACCAGTAGTAAGTGTTGGAGTTACAAATGTTGTTCCTGTGACTAAAGCGGTAGTTGAAGTTAGACTTGAATACCAACTTAAAGTGCCCGAACCACTTGCGTTTAATGTTGTTGTGCTACCGCTGCAAATGTTTTGATCGGCAATATTTGTAGCGTTTGTTGGAGTAGGAGGCAAAACACATGGACTCATTTTATGAATAAAAACATCAGATTGCCCCATTGATGTTAAAGCATACGTTCCCGAAGTTGGGTCAAAATCCATCGTGCCTTCGAATATGCCGGTGGTATAGATATTTCCTGTGACATCTATTTCTATTGCTCTGCCTTCATCAGCATTTACATTACCGATAGCACCCGCCCAAACAAAATTTCCTGAAGCATCGAGTTTGTTTATAAATATATCTCCTAAGCCGGCAGATGTTATCGTGTAGGTGCTAGCACCCGGGTCAAAATCTGCGTTTTGCTCAAAAGAACCCGTTATGTATACGTTATTTGCATCCGCAAAAATTCCGTTTCCAATATCATAACCTGCACTGCCAATTTTTTTTGCCCATACAAAATTCCCAAGAGAATTAAGTTTGCTCACGAATACATCATACCCACCTACTGCTGCTAAATTTGAAACACCTACTCCTGGATCAAAATCTTCATTGCCTGAAAAAGCTCCGGTTGTATATACATTTCCTGATGGATCGACTGAAATGCCATAGCCAAATTCATTTCCTAATGCACCTAATGCTTTTGCCCATACAAGTGAGCCTGCCTGACTAAGTTTTATAACACAAACATCGTACGCACCGCTAGCAACGATATTATTTACACCAACTCCTGGATCGAAATCAACAGTGCCTTGAAATTCGCCGGTTAAATAAACGTTTGAAGCATCTACGTAAATAGATCTTAAATAATCACCCCCGCTGCCACCAAATGATGCAGCCCAAATAAAATTACCTCCCGCATCTAATTTGGAAACAAAACCATCTACGTTACTTGCAGGTGATGTTAACGTATAAGTACCAGCACCTGGATCGAAATCAACAGTTCCAACAAAAAAACCTGTTGTATAAACATTCCCGGCCGCGTCAACACTAATGTCTAAGCCGCTATCAGAAAGTGTTGAGCCGTGTTTCTTTGCCCAAACAAAATTGCCATTTCCGTCTAACTTACAAATAAAAACATCTGTACTGCCAGAGGACGCCATGACAAAAGATCCTACTCCAGGATCAAAGTCAACACTACCAGAAAAAAAGCCCGTTAAAAAAATATTGCCAGAAGCATCCAGTTTTATTGATTTACCTGCTTCGTTTGAAGCTCCTCCAATTTTTTTTGCCCATAAAAAATTTCCTGAAGCATCCAGTTTTGAAATAAATACGTCAGCAACTCCTGCGGAAGCTATTGTAAAGCTAGCAGGACCGGGATCAAAGTCAACTGTACCTGCAAATGCACCAACAGTGTAAACATTACCTGTCGCATCCACTGCAACAGCATTTCCTTCATCAGCTCCTGTTGCACCCATGGCTGCCGCCCATTGAAAAACTGTATTTTGAGATTGGGATAAAAAGGAAATTAGGCTAAAAACAATTATTAATTTTTTCATTTTTTTAATTCTTAATTATTTTTTTAATTGAGATCGCTTCACCTTGTTTTATTTTAAAATAATAAACGCCGTTGCTTAGATGAGAAATATTTATTGTATTGTTTAAGTTTTGAAGTTTACTTTCAAAAACTATTTTTCCCAGCACATCTATTATTTGTAAACCAGAAATATTTTCAACTTCAATGTTTACAATTTGGTTTGATGGATTTGGGTATATCAAAAAGTAAACACCAGTATTATTTTCTTTTATTCCAGTGCAAGGATCAACAACGATTGATAGACTTGCATTACCTGAACAAGAACCATTTTGTCCACTAACGGAATAACTTGTTGTTGTTGTTGGACTAACTGCGATAGACGTTGCGTTAGAACCTGTACTCCATGTATAAGTTGCGGCACCGGTAGTGGTAATGGTAGTTGACTCTCCTGTACATATGGTTGGATTGGTAGCAGATGCGCTAACCGTTATGCTATTTGAAACAGAAATAGTTGTAGTTGCTAAACCGTAGCAAAAACTATTAAATCCTGCGGCAGTGTAAGTTGTATTACTTGAAGGCGAAACAACAATACTGGTAGTTGTTGGCCCTGTGTTCCAGGAATAAGTGCTTGCAGCCCCAACGATTGAGAGTGTTACGCTTCCTCCTGGACATATAATTAATGCGCTTGAATTAATAGTAATTGTTGGTGTTACAATGTAACCTATTGATAAAGTACTTGTTGTTGAGCAGAGCGAGGTTGTACCTATTACACTATAAACGGTAGCAGCTGTAGGTGTAGCTGCAAAACTTGCTGTGGGCGGACCATTAACCCAAGAGTATGTTGTGGCTCCTGCAGCTAATAAAGAGGCAGTTGTACCTGAGCAAAGTGTATAATGAGTAGAACTAATAAAAACAGTTGGTGTTGGTGTAACGTTAATTGAAACCGTTTTTGAGTTGGCGCATATTCCGTTGTATCCTGTTACCGTGTAAACTGAAGTTGTAGTTGGAGTTACATTTATTACGGAGACAGTTGAAGTATTGCTCCAAGAATAAGTGGTTGCGCCACTAGCCGTTAATGTTACTGTATTACCTGAGCAAATAGAATTTGAAGAAGTAGTTAATGTAGTGGATGGTACCGGATTTACCGAAACAGTGACTACAAATGGATATTTACATTGGGCTGTTGAAGTGCTTGCTGTTACGGTATAATTAGTTGGAGTGGTTGGAGAAACTGCAATTGAATTTGTGTTTGGTCCTGCAGTCCAGGTATAACTTGTGAAACCAGCGCCGCTATATGTAATAGTAGTAGTTTGCCCCACACAAATATTAGTAGAGCCCGTTATGGTTGAAGCAATATTCTGACAATCATACAATTTTGCAAGGAAAGCATCTTCATTGCCAGTTCCATAAATTGGTTGATGACTACCAACAGTGGCTATTGCTGTACCCCCACTCGTAGAGGTGTAGCCAGATAAATAAATTTCTGAATTGATACCAATTGCGCAATAACCAGGCCCTTCACTTCCGCTCCCTCCGTAAAAGGTTCCCCATTGCCTTACACCGGCGGAATTAAATTTTGCTACAAAAGCATCATTGCCTCCGCCAGAAACTATTTGATGACTATTTGGTGTTATTACATCTGCTATTGAAGATGTTTGTCCGCTTACATATACATTTCCAAAAGCGTCTAGTTTAGATGAATAAATATGAGCTCCACCAACAACATCACTATAATAGGTACCCCATTGGCGAACGCCTGCATTATCAAACTTTGCTAAAAATCCGTTGCCCGTTACAAAGTATCCCACACTTTGATGCGACCCTGGTGTTGCAATAACAGTTCCTGTATGAGAATCAGCCGAACCAGCTAAATAAACGTTACCCGTTGCATCTGTTATACAAGTATATGCACGATCAACATACTGTCCACCATAATAGGTACCCCAACTTCTTACGCCGGTTGTACTATTAAATTTAACCAAAAATCCTTCTTGAGCTCCATTCGCAGTTGGTTGATGCGCACTTGCAGTAGAAATATTATTTGGAGAATCCGTAATCCCAGCCATAAAAATATTTCCAAAACCGTCAGCACTGCAAGATCTGCCAATATCGGTAGAGCTAAGGCCACCATAAAACGTTCCCCATTGACGCACACCATTGCTATTAAATTTTACTAAAAAAGCGTCTGTGCCTCCACCGTTTGTTGGTTGGTGCGCGGCAGCTGTAGCAATTACAGTATTGCTTGATCCAGTAGTTTCACCGCATACGTAAACATCTCCGGCTGCATCCGTAGTGCATGAGTTAATAAGATCATTTCCCGAACCTCCATAATATGTTCCCCAAATTCTAGTGCCATTGGTACTATTTAATTTTACCAAAAAAGCATCATAAGTACCCCCTCCATTTACAGGTTGATGGCTTCCAGGAGTTGCCAGTAATGTTCCCGTTGAATAACTTAACCCGCTTAAATAAACTACGTTGTTTGAAAAGGTTGCAGCTGAAAGTCCTTGGTCTGCAGCTGTTCCGCCGTAATAAGTACCCCATTGTCTTACGCCAGCGCTATTAAATAAAGTAATAAATGCGTCTACGGAACCGCCTAATACGGACTGATGTGGGCCTACGGTTGCAATTACAGTTCCGGTGCCTGTTCCTGTAATGCCACCCATAAATACGTTTCCGTTAACATCGCTTTCACAAAAAGTAGATCTTTCAAAGGTTGTAGCTGGTCCTCCGCCATAATAAGTTCCCCACATGCGAACTACAGGGTCAATCACCAACGGAAAATTATGGTTGTAATTCCCAACATTAAACCTAACTGTATTATTTTGTAACATCCATTTTACGTCAATTTTTTCGCCTGATTGATAAGCAATTGGCGCTTTTTCGATAATGGTACCCAACGGGGTTTTAATTACCAACTCTCCTTTTTTATTGATACTTAATTTTTCAGCACCTTTTATTTCTAATTTTATTTGATCAACTGAGGCATTTGGGTTAATAATAAAATCATACTCTAATTGTTTATTTTTTTCGTACCACTTTAAATCGATGCCGTTATAAATATTTTTATAAGTTATCTCTTCATAACTCTTAACATTTGTGACGCCATTGGGGCATTGTTGTAGATAATAATTATCGTAACCTTCTAAAGCCTCTCCTTTTTCGATAATCACATTTTTATTCGAGTTTAACCAACTTATATCTACTCGGTAAACAGTTGATTTATCTACTACTTTCAGTTTCTCCTGAGTCTTAAAATCTTCCTCGATTTTCCAGGAATTTACCTTATTGATTTGATAAGATAAGCCATTACTTAATAAGTGATAGGTTAATCCATGGGCGTAACCGCTAAATAAAACATCTGGTCGTGGATTGTAAAACTGATCGCATATTTGACCTTTATTTTCTTTAAAAGTAATAGGTTGTGATTTTCTCTCATTCTGAGCTGCTAAGCCCAAGGCTGCAAATAATAATAAGCCAGAAACCGTGGTTGTAAATAGTTTTTTCATAAGATATAGATTTATTAAGTAAAATTACTTAAGCCAAATCCTATCTTTTGGGTGCTTATACAAGCGTTGGGTTTGAGTATACCCGTGTTTAATTTGGTTTGAGAACTGTATTAGCGTTTTATGAAAATTTTTCGAGCAAAGTTAAAAGACTCTCCTTTTTCCGATGAGAAACGGGTACTTTTTCATGGTTTTCTAAAATTAAAATGCCTCCATCTACTTTATCGAAACGAACAATCTTTTTTATGTTAACCAAGTGAGAATGATGGGTTCTAAAAAATCCGAAATTTTGTAAAAGTTCTTCAAACTCTTTTATTCCTTTTGATATTAAAATATCTTTATGGTCATTAATATGAAAAATGGTATAAGCGCCAGAAGCCTCACAACGAATGATATCTGATACTTTTATAAAGTAAATGGAATCACTGTCCTTTAAAGCAATTTTTTTATCGCTATTTTTTATTTCACCAAGGCTTTCCTGTAAAATTTGTAATTGTCTGTCTAGAGATTTGGTTTTAATATTTTTTTCAGCTCTGTTAACACTTTCAATCAATTCAGCAGAATCGATGGGCTTTAATAAAAAATCAATAGCACTTAACTTAAAGGCATCTATTGCATATTTATTGTGCGCAGTAATAAAAACAAGTTGAAAGTTAACCTCTCCGCTTAATTGTTTAATAAGGTCCATTCCAGTCCCATCATCCATCTCCACGTCTAAAAAAACGATGTCGGGGTTAACATTTGAAATTGCCTTAATTCCGTTTGCAACTCCATTTGCTTCGTCAATCGATTCAATTATTGGACAATGCTCAGAAAGTAAACCTTTAAGTTCAGTTCTAATTGGTTCTTCATTGTCAATAATAAGTGCCTTCACTACACAAAAATACACAAAAAGAAATTACGGGTATAAATCTATTAGCTAGAATAAATAAGTGGCAAAAAAATATCCACTTCTATGCCCACGGGTAAGCTGTTCTCTATTTCAAATCGGGCACTCGATTTATGTTGCTTGTTCAATAGAAATAGCCTGTCATTTACGATCTGCGTAGCTCTTGAAGGATATGTCTTTTGACTGAGCGAAGTACTTTTGAATCCAGCGCCGTTGTCTTTAATAGTTATCTTTAATTCGTTCGAAATTATTTCAAAACCAAGAAAGATCATTCCTTTTTCTGCAACATCTAAAAATCCATGTTCGATTGCATTCTCCACAAAGGGTTGTATGATCATTGATGGAAGCAACAATTCAGTCGTATCCACTTCACTTCCTAATTTTATTTCGTAGTCAAATCTTCCCGGGTATCGTAATTTTTGAATTTCAAAATAGTTATTCAGGAAGTCTAATTCGGTTTCAATAGTAATAAGTTCATTGTAGCTACTTTCCAATGACTGGCGCATGATTTTAGAATACTTAGTCAAATAATCTGCTGTTTTTACTGAATTGTTTTCTTTTAAAGCAAAGGCGCGTAGCGACGAAAGAATATTAAAGAAAAAATGAGGGTCCATGCGTGCTCTGTTCAACCGTTGCTCTGTTTCAATGGTTTTTAATTTGTTTTTGGTAATAGATTGGCGGTAAAAAAATATAATAATAATGATGGCGAAAAAAGACGAAATAACCGCCACTATTAAAAACTTTGTGTTGATGGCAGCAACTTCCTTCTCATTATTTAATTCCATTATTTTTTTCTCGTTTTCAACTCTGTTATATTTTTGTGCCAATTCGTTAATTTCTTTACTCTTATCAACGTTGTATAAACTGTCTTTAATGGCATTGTAATGTTCGATAGCATATAATGCCTCCGAAAAATTTCCCGCTCTTTTATTAACTTCGTAAGCTCTTTCATAATAAGAAAACCAATAATATTGAATGTTGAAATTTTTTAATTGATTTTTCATTGAATCCAGATAAACCAAAGCGGGCTTGCTTTGACCTTTTAACATGTAGTAGTCTGCGAACTTCGCATAACTCATAATTATTTCGCCCGGGTATAAATAATTTCTATACGTCAGAGCTTCCTTACCGTATTTAAAACCCAAATCAAGTTCATTTTTAACGTAGTAGTTGTCGGAAATAATGTTTAAAATCGGATAAGCTCTTGTATAGTAGCCATATTCCTTAATTAACTCGTAAGCCTCTTTAGCAATTGCAATTGAGCTATCAACATACGTAGGAGAAATCACCCGCAGATCCATATAAGCACGTGCAATGATATTACGGGCAAATATTTTAGCATAGGGTCTTTTTAGTTTTGGAAATAAAGCAATTGCCTTATTCTTATAGTCATTGGCTTCCTTGTTCTGTGAATCAGCAACCATTATGTCTGCCAATTTACAATAGGTTAAAACCAAACCATCCATGTTTGAAGTCTTTTCATAAATTGGGATTGCTTTTATAAAATACGCTAACGATGTTTTTTTATCTCCCGATCTATAATAAACAATCCCTAAATAATAATAAATATCGGCCCTTAAGGAATCGGGAACGTTTTTGTTCCCATTCAAAACACCTTCTAAAATTACTGTGGCCGTATCGAACTGATTTTTTTGCTGGTATCCAATAGCAACATACAATTTAGCTTTGTTTAAATAATTAATATCGTTTGTTTTTTCTAGTTCACTTTGAGCTCTTCCAGCATAAAGCAATACAGAGTCTGGCCTGCCATATTTTTCTATAT
Organism: Heterotrichella gracilis; assembly: GCA_032358255.1. NCBI lineage: Eukaryota > Xanthophyceae > Tribonematales > Xanthonemataceae > Heterotrichella > Heterotrichella gracilis. The sequence continues at coordinate 202,680 of JAULBX010006664.1, read as the reverse complement.
GTAACAGTGCTATCTTTAAGCATTGAACAGCATGATTTTTTCCGCTTAGGTTTTTTAACTCTAATTTCAGCTCTTCGAGCTCCTGAGCGTTAAAGTTAAAGGCGCTCAGCAGAATTATAAGAAATAATGCGCAATATTTATTGAAACGAAAATACATCTTTAACACGAGTCAAAATTAACTAAAAATATTTAGTGACAAGTACTAAAGAAAAAATAATAAGATCGATACACCTAACATCAATTATCTGCCAGCACCAAGTTTTCCATCCCTACCGTCATTTTCATCAAACCAAACTTAATGAACACTTTTTCATTTTTAATTTCTTCAATTATTCCGATCTCGGTGCCACTTAATATTTTTACCTTGCTGCCAACTTTTAGTTTAGGTTTTATATTAGCAATTTTCTTTTCAGAGAAATTATCAAGTTTATTCTGCTTTCGCAATTCGATTTGTTTTTTTGTTTCTGCGGTAATGCCATCAATAAATCGTTTTATCACCGTTTTGCGGTCGCCCTTTTTATTCCAATCATCCATCAAACGCAAGTACTTTTGCCCATAATCGGCCAAACGCGCTAATTCAATTTTACGTTCACGTTCGCGCTCTATTTTTTCCTGCCAGGTATCAAATAAAACATGATACTTTTCTTTGGCCATCTTTTTTAAGAATTCTTCGTGTTCTGCCTTCTCCAGTTGTTCATCCAGTTTTGTTTTTTGTGTCTGAACTTCTGCCAGCAAACGATTAAATTTCAGTTTATCCTTATCTACTTTTTGCTTAGCGCGTTCAATAATGTATTTAGGAAAACCAACCCGCTCGGCAACTTCAAACGTGTAACTACTTCCCGGCTCGCCAATACTTAAAATATATTTCGGTTCTAAATGTTCAATATCAAATAACATACAGCCGTTAAAAGTGCCCTCTAATTTTTCTGCCAGCAACTTTACATTACTAAAATGCGAAGTAATAACGCCTTTTGTTTTTGAATTCTCAATACTTTCTAATACCGCTTCCGCAATAGCACTTCCAAGTTCGGGATCGGTGCCGGATCCAAACTCATCCATTAAAACCAATGTACTTTCGTTTATCTCGTTCAAAATAGAGGTCATTGACTTTAATTTTGCACTGTAAGTACTCAATTCATTTTCTATACTCTGCGTATCACCAATATCAATTAATATTTTATCAAAAAAACAATACTTGCTATTCTCCTTTACCGGAATAAGCAAACCACTTTGCAACATCATTTGCAAAATGCCGATAGTTTTTAAAGCAATAGTTTTACCACCGGCGTTTGGGCCACTAATAACCAACACTCTATTCTCTGAATTCAATTCAACGGTTAACGGAATAGTTTTTCTGCCTGTTTTTTTGTTTTGCAAAAACAATAAGGGGTGATAGGCGGAAACAATGTGAAGATCAAAACCTTCTTTGATCTCCGGTAAAGTGGCATTAAGATCAACTGCAAAAAGCGCTTTAGCCTTTAAAAAATCTACAAAACTTAAAATTTGAAATCCTTTTTTTAATTCGGGAACATATGGTTTTATCAAAGCGCAAAGTTCGCGCAAGATCCTGTTCACTTCACGTTGCTCATCTATTTCTAGCTCCGCAACTTCATTATTAACGGCAATTGTAACACCGGGTTCAATAAAAATGGTTTTGCCACTTTCGCTTTTACTGTGCACAAAACCCGAAACTTCAGATTTGTATTCTACTAAAACCGCTAAAGTTCTTCGTCCGTTAAAAAAACCTTCTTCGTTCTCGCGTAAATAACCTTGTTTGCGCAGATCGTTCACATGATTATAAAAACGTTTGTCGCTCTCTCGTCTTTTTTCGATGATCTGCTTTCGTATCCTGTTCAGTTCTGCCGATGCAGTATTTTTAACCTGCGCTTCGGCGTCAACAATGCGGTTTATTTCATCTACAACAATTTCGCAAATGTTTGCGTCTTCAGCTAATCCATAAAGATAAGGCTGCGTGGCTTTTTTACCTTTTAAAAAACGAATAAGTGTATTTATTACTTCTGTTGTTTTTAAAACTTTGAGCAAATGTGTTTCACTTAAAAGAGAGCCTTCTAAATTCAAAACGGTTAACTCTTCCATCACATCTTCATGCTCAACAGAAGGAAAATACCCGTTTGCTGCAAGCAAAACTTTAATTTCGTTTGTCTGGTTCAGCTCAACGATCATTTCTTTAGAATAATTACCAGGGGAAATTGCATCACAGCGCAATTTTGCATGTCTTCCACAGCATTTCTGTTTAACAAGTTCTTTTACCTTTTCAAACTGAAGCAACTCACTATTTTTTTGATCAACCATTGATTTATAAGGACCCTTAGCTCAATTAAAAATTTTAATTAAATTTATAATTCATTTGAGACAAATTTATACAATAATTTTTTGCTGTACGTTAATTTTTGTTAGCTCTCAGACTAATGAGGTTGATTCTCTAAAGACTTTATTAGCAAAAAGTACGTCAGATTCAACACGTTTAAGATTATTATCAAATTTAAGCGAGGTTTGCAGCGAAAATGATATTGCAAAATATGCCAACGAAGCTGTTCTTATGGGTAATAAAATGATAGAATCTAATAATCTATCAAACGCAGAAAGAAAAAGAACAATAAAATTATTGGGAACAGCTTATAACAATTTAGGCTACTACAATGGTTTAAAAGGCAACACCACCCTTTCATTGGATCTTTTTAAACAGGGCTTAGCCATGATGGAACGATGTCACGATACATCTGGCATGGCCTCCTCATTTGGTAATATTGCCGCTATCTATTATAATCAGGGCAAGGTAGAAGAAGCATTAAAGAATTACAACAAATGTTTAACCCTGCGACAAATGATAAACGACAAGTTTAACATTGCACCATCTTTAAATAATATTGGAAATATATATGATGGACAAGGCCAACAGGAAAAAGCCCTTTCGTATTTTGAACAGAGTCTTAAAATCTGTTTGGAAATAAAAGATAGAAAAGGTGAAGCTATTTCTTTAAATGATATTAGTAGTATCTACATAAAGAACGGACAAACTGATAAAGCCCTTGAATATTTAACACGCTGTTTGAAGATCCAGGAAGAAATTGGGAGCAAATACGATGCTGCTTATACTTTAGAAAGTATGGGAAATCTCTATAAGTTATTGGGCAATACAAAACTGGCAATTGAAACCTTTAATAAAAGTCTTGATTTAAGGATTAAGCTGGATGATAAACAGGGTATATCTTATTCCTATAATTCTTTAGGCACCGCTTATATGGAGCAGAAAGAATATAAAAAGGCTGAAAATTTTGCCCTTAAAAGCTTAGAGATAAGTCAGCAAATTGGTTACCCAAGAAACGTTAGAAATGTAGCGCAGCTTTTATACCAGATCTATAAAAAAGAGAATAAAGCGCCCGAAGCGTTGAAGATGTTTGAACTATACATCAAAATGCAGGATAGTATTTTAAATACAGAAACAAGGGAAGCAAGTATTAAAAGTCAGTTGCAATACGAATTTGCTAAAAAATTTATTGCTGATAGTATTAAAAATGTAGAAGAGAAAAATATTTCTGCCACCAAGATCGCACTTCAAAACTCCGAACTTAAGCAACAACAAACCATGCGTTATGTGCTTGTATTTGGACTTATTCTTGTTGGCGCTTTTTTAATTTTCTTTTACAATCGTTTCAGAGTGACGAGGCATCAAAAAAATATCATTCAAACGCAAAGCCAGATAACCGAAAAACAAAGATCTGAGTTGGAAATAAAGAATAAGAATATTACCGAAAGTATATTGGTGGCTAAAGAAATTCAATACATTATTTTTCCATCAGAGGCTGAGTTAACAAAAACATTCCCACAGCATTTTATGTTCTTTAAGCCCTGCGACATTTTAAGTGGCGATTTTTTATGGCTAAAAACGGTTGGTCAAAAAACTTATTTGGTTCTTGGCGATTGCACAGGACATGGCGTTCCGGCGTCTTTGCTGACCATGTTCGCGAACGAATTCCTTAACAAGATCATCATCCAACAAAAAATAAATAAGGCTAACGAAATATTAGCCATGATAAATGAAGAGATCTATAATTATGTTCAACGCAAACAAAAAAATTCAAAAAGTTTGGATGAAGGAATGGATATTGGATTATGCATAATTGACAAAGAAAAGAACGAGCTTATTTTTTGCGGCGCCAAAACAAATCTATTTTACACTAACAAACAAGGCGAACTTTCTATTGCGAACGGCAACAAAATAAATTTAGGAAAAGAACTTATAACTAAAGAGTCATGTATTGAGCACGCTTTGAATATTGCGGGGATTGATACTATTTACATGACAACCGACGGCCTGACCGATCAACTTAAATATAAAACAAACAAAACAAAATTTGGTTTCAAGGGTTTTGAAAATTTTATTTTAAAGAATACTACACAGCCTTTAGCGGTTCAAAAAAACGAAATGCAATTAGTTTTCGAGGAGATCGTTACGCAACACGCTCAAATTGATGACGTTCTTGTTTTTGCGGGAAAAATATCCGGTTAATAAAAAAATAACATACTTTTTACGTAGAAAATATAATTTTTTTTCTTAGCTTTAAGAACCTTTGAAGCTGATCTACATATTCTGCTTTTTTTTAGTCACCGCCCTGCTTCATTCACAAAACAAGGAGCTTGATTCTTTAAAACAATGTTTAAAACTAGCTAAAGCTGACAGCACAAAACTGAGGCTTTATTCCCGCCTTTCTGAAATTTGTGACGAAAAAGATATTCCTTTATATACAACACCTGCAATTTCTTTAGCCGAAAGTATCTTTAAAACTACTAAATCAAATAGTCTTAATACAAATAGTTCAGATATTAATTTATCGGATCTTCCGCCTAAAGCAAAAAAAAGCATTTTAAACTCATACGGCCGCGCGCTCAATAGCCAGGGCATTTACGAAATTAGCCAGGGAAATAATCCGCAGGGCATAGCCATTTTTGAAAAAGCATTAAAAGTGCAAAGCGAAAATAACGACACACTTCTAATGGCTGCTACGCTTGGTAATATTGGCGCTAACCTATATTTTATTGGGCAAATTCAAAGATCAATGGATGCCTATCAACAAAGCCTTACTTTTTTTAATGACATAAACGATAAAAAAGGCATTGCGCAAACCTATAATGGCATTAGCATGGTGTATCGCAGTCAGGGCAATGTTTTAAAAGGCATCGATTACATGTTCAAGAGTTTAAAGATAAGCGAGGAGTTAAAAGACAAAGAAGCTATTGCCAACCAGTATAATAATTTATGTGTTTATTATCTGGATGTTGAAGATTTTCAAAAAGCAAAAGAGTTTGGCGAAAAAAGTTTAGAGATTGCTCAAAAAAATAATTTTAAAAGCGTGCAAAGCAACGCTTATAATAATTTGGCTTATATCTATAAAAAAAATGGTGATACAACTCGACTGTTACAGTACTTAAATTTAAGCTTAAACTTAAGCCTGGAAGCCGGTAATAAAAATGAATTGGTAACTGCTTACAATAATATGGGCGTTGTTTATAAAGACAAAAAAAGTTACAAAGAAGCCATAAACTATTTTGAAAAGGCCTTAGCCATTGCCAATACAATTGGCGCAAAAGACGGACAAGCCAACTCTTACACGAAATTAGGTTCGGTTTACCTAATATTGAATGATAAAACAAAAGCCCTTCAAAATGCTTTAAAGGCATACCAATTAAGTAATGAATTGGGCACGCCCGTAGACATACGAAATGCTGCAGAATTATTAAAGGACATTTATGAACGTACCGGTCAATACCAAAAAGCACTTGAAATGACCCATATTTATTATGCTACCCGCGATAGCATCTTAAATAATAACTATAAACAGGAAGCCATTAAAAAACAATACAAATACGAATTTGATAAAAAGCTTATTGCCGACAGCATAAAAAATGTAGAAGAAAAAAATATTACAACTACAAAAATAGCGCTTCAAAACTCTGAGTTAAAACAACAGCAATTATTTCGTTATGCGCTTATTATTGGTCTGATTTTGATCACCGCTTTTTTAATTTTCTTTTATAATCGCTTCCGGATAACACAAAAACAAAAAAATATTATTCAAACACAAAATGAGGTAACCGAAAAACAAAGGAATGAATTGGAATTAAAGAACAAGAATATTACCGAAAGCATTTTGGTAGCAAAAGAAATTCAGTACATTATTTTCCCGTCAGAGGCTGAACTTGCAAAAACATTTCCGCAACACTTTATGTTCTTTAAACCCTGCGATATTTTGAGTGGCGATTTTTTATGGCTTAAAACAATAGAACAAAGAACTTTTGTGATACTGGGAGACTGCACGGGTCATGGTGTTCCGGCATCTTTATTAACTATGTTTGCCAATGAGTTCTTAAATAAAATTATCATTCAGCAAAAAATAACCAAGGCTTCAGAAATATTACAATTGGTAAACGAAGAGATCTACAATTACATTCAACGCAAACAAAAAAACATAAAAACCCTGGATGAAGGAATGGATATTGGCATTTGTGTAATTGATAAACAAAAAAACGAGCTTACTTTCTGTGGCGCGAAAATAGATCTTTTTTACACGAGTAAACATGCAGGTTTAAATATTGCTAACGGTAATAAAATAGTTTTGGGTAAAGAACTACATCCTGAAAAAATTTATTTGGAACACATCTTACCCATCAACGGTATTGATACAATTTACATGACCACCGATGGTTTAAATGATCAGTTAAAGTACAAGACAAATAAAACTAAATTTGGTTTTAAAGGTTTTGAAAATTTTATCAAGCAAAATAATAACAAACCTTTAGACGAACAAAAACAGATTTTACAGAGTGTTTTTGACGACATCGTTGCCCAACAGGTCCAAATTGACGATATTTTGGCCTTTGCCTGTAAAATATCAAATTAAATACAAATAATACGACTAAAATCAGTAATTAAATATTTTGTCGTATTAATTCTATATCCTATTTTTGATAGTACCTATTTATAATAAATGAAAACTGAATTAATCGCTAAACTGGAAGAACTGCTATCGAAAGATGCAGGTGAAGTTGCTGCTAATGTGCGTGCTCTGCAGAAAGAGTATCAAAAACTTTGGACAACTGAATTTGAAACCGCAAGACAAGCCTTTGTTGACGAAGGCGGTAAACCAAAAGAATTTGAATATCCAAAACAGGCCGAAGACCTGCAATTTGAGAGTTTGATAGAAAAACACACACAAATGAAAAAGGATGGGGAAGCAAAAGTTGCAGCCGAACAGGCCAAGAACCTTTCTATAAAAAATGAGATCATTTCTAAAATAAAAGACCTTAGTAAATTAAGTGATAATGTAGGTGCCGCTGTTAAGATGTTGCAGGAGTTACAAAGCCAATGGAAAAACACAGGCTCTGTATCTTCCCATAAATACAAAGAAGTTCAGGCAGATTACAGTAAAGCTGTAGAAGAATTCTATTATAATTTAAAGATCTTCCGCGACCTGCAGGAGCATGATCTTAAAAAGAACTTTGAGCTGAAATCAGAATTGCTTGTAAAATTAAAAGCTATTCAATCGGTTGAAAATATTAAAGAAGCAGAACGTTTAATTAAAGTTTACCGTAACGAGTGGGATGAAATAGGCCCGGTTCCAAACAGTAAATGGGAAATTATTAAACAGGAATATAAAGCTGTTTTAGATGAAACGTATTCTAAAATAAAAACACATTACAACGGTATTGAAGAGAAAAAAGGAAACAATTTACAGTCTAAACTGGAGTTAATAGAAAAGGCCAAAGCGCTTGTTACTGCTGCCTCAGAAGGAAATGTAAAATGGAATGAAACTACCGACCAGTTAATTGCTTTGCAGAACGAATGGAAAACCGTTGGAAGAACCACTGAAAAAGATAACGAAAAGATCTGGGCTGAGTTCAGAGAAATTTGCGATACTTTTTTTGATAAGAAAAAAGAATTCTTTGCCGGGCAAAACGAAAAATTTGCGGCTAACCGGAAAATAAAATCTGATCTTATTGCTAAAGCAGAAGCTCTGAAAGACAGCACCGACTGGCAAAAAACAAGTACCGATCTTATTCGTTTACAAGATAATTGGAAAAAATATCCAAGCAACGGCGATAAAGAAGAACCAAAATTATTTGCACGGTTCAGAAAAGCCTGCAACCATTTTTTTGATGCCAAAAAGAAACATTACGAAGATGTAGATGCTTCGTTCGAAACTAATCTGGTTGCAAAAGAAGCTATTCTTGCGCGTTTTATGGAGCTTAAGTTAAGTGATGATAACAAGGCTAATAAAGAACAGCTAAAGGTCATTTCTGATGAATGGAATGCTGCAGGCATGGTTCCCATGAAAGATAAAAAACGTTTGAATGATTCTTTTTATAACCGTTTAGATGAATTGTATGAGCAAATGAATATTGATAAAACAGAGATCGCTGTTATACAATTCAGAACTAAATTAGACCGCATGGTTGCTTCTGAAAATGGTTTTGATCTTTTACGTAAGGAGTCTGATTTTCTTAAAAAAGCAATTGACGAAATTACAGCGCGCATTCGCACCTATGATAATAATCTTGGTTTCTTTAAAACATCAAAAGGCAACAATAGTTTTTTGAAAGAAGTAGAAGATAAAATTGCAGGCGAAAAAGCAAAAATTGCTGAGTTAACTGCTAAACGTAAATTAATTACTGAAGAGTTAAATAAATTGCGCGAGACGGATAAAACAAAAGCAGAAGTGTAATTAAATATTAAATTATCTTTAAAAGATCTCTTCGCAAAACGGGGAGATCTTTTTGTTTTAAGAAATTAGCCTTCTATTTGTAAGAATTCTTTTACCAATTCCTCTGCTTTTGCACAGGCTTCGGCTAAATTTTCGTTCAATATAAAAACATCAAACAATTCGGCGGTCTTTAATTCTTTTTCCGCTTTTTCAACGCGGCGGGCTATACTTTCTTTGCTGTCGGTGCTTCTGGAGTGTAGGCGTTCTTCCAGGATCTTAATGCTTGGCGGCATCACAAAAACGGCCAAAGAATCCTGTTTAAACTGATTTTTAAGGTTCAATCCCCCTTCTACGTCAATATCAAAGATAACGGCCTTGCCTTTTGCCCAAATGCGCTCAACCTCTGACCTTAAAGTGCCATAATGGGTTCCCGCATACACCTCTTCCCACTCCAAAAACTCGTTATTGCTTACTTTTTGTTTAAATTCCTCCTGTGTCAGGTAATGATAATCCTTCCCATTCTCCTCTACCCCACGTTTTGGGCGGCTTGTAGCCGAAATAGAGAATTCTATAAAGTCGGGAAATGTCTTTAAAATATGCCTCACCAGGGTGGTTTTACCCGAACCCGAAGGGGCTGAAAATATGATGAGTTTGCCTTTAAGCATTCGCAAATATAAAACAAATCGCCCGATTTCATATTAAACCCGGATTATGCATTGGGAATTTGTTATGAGTATCAAAAGCCCAATAAAATATGAACTTTTGCAAATGAGGCATAGTAAGTACTATGGTGAATGAGCAAAAGTTGCTAAGCCTCATATTTTGCAGGGCTTTTGGTACGGAATAGAATTCCTAATGGATAATCTTGATTAAAGTTAATATACCATAAAAACCCCTGTCATCCTTAACTGTTACCATTAATAAAATAAAGGCCATAAAACCTGAAAATCTCGTAATTTTGCCCTGTAAATACCATGAAAAAACTTTTACTTTTTATAGCCCTTATTCTTTCTTTTTCTTTTTTCGCCCAGGGACCTCCTAACGGCGGAAATAAAGATATGATGAAAGCACTTAAAGATATTAAGGGGCGTGTTTATGGAAAAATTATTGATGCCAAAACAAAAAAACCGGTAGAGTTTGCTTCGGTGGTTGTATTATGGTACAATAAGGATAGTTTGTTGGGTGGTTCCTTAACAAAAGAAAATGGCGAATTTAACATAGAAAACCTGCCTGCTATGGGCGGTTTTAGATTCAGGGCCACGCAAATTGGTTATAAACCTTACGAGACCAAGATCTATATCTCCATGCCAAATAAACTGGAGCAAGACCTTGGTGATATTGCATTTGAGATCGATCAAAAATTACTGAACGAAGTTGAAGTAGTAACAGAAAAAAGCAACGTTGTTATGTCAATTGATAAACGTACTTATAATGTAGATAAAGATATTTCGGTAAGAGGCGGCACGGCGGCAGACGTTATGAAAAATGTTCCCGGTGTGACTATGGATGCTGATGGTAACGCGCAATTAAGAAATCAAAGTCCAACCATTTTTGTGGATGGCAGACCAACCAACCTAACCTTAGTTCAAATTCCTGCAGATCAAATAGACCGTGTTGAAATTATTACCAACCCTTCGGTTAAATACGATGCCAACACAACGGGCGGTATCTTAAACATTATCATGAAAAAGAACTTAAAGCCGGGTTACAATGGCATGATAATGGCTAACGCCGGTACTGGTGACCGGTACGGCGGTATGTTGATGCTGAATGTAAAAGACGGACGCTGGAATTTTTCATCTATGTATTCGTTTAACCAGGCCATCAATAAAACACTAGGTTATACAAAAAGAACTCAGTTAGATAGCACAGGAAATCCTTCAGGTTATTTTAACCAAAACAACAATACTAATTTTAAAAATCAATTTCATTTTGGAAGATTGGGAATTGATTACGGCATCAATAATCGTAACACCATTTCGTTGAACGGCATGATCGTGGCCGGCGCCTTTGATACCAAAGATTACCAGGCTTATGAAGTATTGGATAAAAATTCTAAACAGGTATTAAATGGCGGACGTGTGAATTTACAAAACGCCGCTTTCCAAAATTATAACGCACAAATGGTGTATAAAAAAACCTATCCAAAAGCAGGAAAAGAATTAACTGCAGATGGAAGTTTTAATTATACCGATTCGCATAACGGTTATTTATTTACTACCGATACACATTTAAATCCAGATACGATCAGCATTCCAAACGATTATCAAAAAAATGTTGGTACAAGTAACGCACATCAATACACCTTTCAATTAGATTATGTAAATCCGATAAGCGAAACCAGAAAATTTGAAGCCGGTATAAAATCCTTTTATAAAAATTCGTTAAGCGAGAACAATACTTCTAACGCCGTTTCTAACCAGGATAATTATACACGCGATAGCATTATGAGTAACCGTTATGTTATTGATGATATGATCAACGCGGCCTATGTAAATTATAACGACAAGATCTTTTGGGATATTTCTTACCAGGCCGGTTTGCGCTTTGAGCAATCGTATTACAAAGGAAATATCACTGATAAAAAACAAAGTTTCTCTTACAATTATCCTTCATCACCGGATGATATTTTAAAATCGTTATTCCCCGGAATTTATTTTTCGAAGAAATTAAAAAAGAGCCAGGAAGTACAAGTGAATTTTAGCAGGAAGATCAACCGCCCTAATTTTTTCCAGTTAATGCCATTTGTAATGTTTGCCGATAAACAAAATTACCGTATTGGTAACCCACAATTAAAACCTGAGTTTAAAAATATTGCGGAGCTTAATTACAACAAAACTTACAGCAAAGGTAGTTACTTAGGTTCAGGCTATTTCCGTTACGAGGAGCAACCTATCACTGATGTCGCTTATCCTTCACAATTTGATCCAACGGTTTTAGTTAACACTACGGTTAATGGAAAAAACTCTGTGCGTTATGGTATGGAGCACACCGTAAAATATACCTTCTTTAAAAATTTAGATGCTACCTTAAATGCCAACATCTTTTACATTTATCTATATGGACAAGTTGTGCCAACCGAACCGGATGTAAAAGCAGAAGGTTATGCTTATAATACAAAAGCCACTTTATCGTATCGTTTTCCAAAACAATTAACCTTGCAGGTAAATGGAAATTATGAGTCGCCGCGTATTTTATTATTAGGTGCCAGTAACGAAGTTTACTCAATGGATGTATCGTTAAATAAAATGATAGGCACAAAATGGATCTTTAACCTGCAACTGAGCGATGCCTTTAATACACGCCGCATGGGCGCGCATTACGAAACGCCTTATTACACACAGGATCTTTCAAGAAGAAGAGAGGCCCGCTTTTTGAAATTCACCATCACGCATTTATTCGGAAAAATGGACGCCTCTATCTTTAAACGCGGTAAACAAATGAAAGGTCTTGGCGATCAAAACCAGGGCAACAGCGATGGCTTAGATTTTGGAAAATAATTATGACACATCAAATAAATATTGAAGGAATAAAATTGTACGCCTACCACGGTTGTTTGGAAGAAGAAGCAAGAATTGGTGCAAACTATATTGTAGATGTGTACATGACCACCGATTTTAGCGAAGCCGCAAAAACAGATGATCTTACAAAAACGCTTGATTATTGTACAGTTTACGACATAAGCAAAGCCGAAATGGCCATCCGCAGCAAATTAATTGAACAGGTTTGCGAGCGCATTTATACAAAAATAAAAGCAGAATTTAAGACATTAAAAACCCTTGAGGTGAAGGTCACCAAGCTGCTACCCCCTATGAATGGTGATGTTGAGAAGGTATCTGTTGTTATTAAAGACTAATATTTGCCACTAAGACACCAAGAGCACTAAGAAACACTAAAAATAAAGTCACGTAGGCTAGAAAAAATGTATCGTATTAAGGCTTTTCAACTTCCAAAACCTTCTAAACTTTCCAACTTTTTAACTTTAATATAAATCGTATCTTTAAACTGTGAGACCTAAGGCATATACACCAGAAGAAATTAAAACTGAATTCTTAAATTTAAAAGATTGGACTTTAAACGATAGATCCATCTCTAAAGAAATTACATTTAAAAATTTTGTACAGGCTTTTGGTTTTATTACACAGGTTGCTTTGGAAGCCGAAAAGCTGGATCATCATCCTGATTGGAAGAACGGTTACAATAAAGTTTCTATAACTTTGAGCACACACGATGCCGGTGGCTTAACAGAACTGGATTTTAAACTGGCAAAAAAAATAGATAAAATTTTAGCGAATGGATTTTGACAACACAGGAGACACCGAACTTTCTGAATTAGGAGAATTTGGTTTAATTAAACATTTAACACAACACATCGAACTATATCACGACTCCACCATTAAAGGAGTTGGCGATGATGCCGCTGTAATTGATAACGGCAAAATGGAAACCGTTATCTCTACCGACATGCTGGTAGAAGGTGTGCATTTTGATCTTACCTATGTTCCCTTAAAACATTTGGGTTACAAAAGTGTGGTAGTTAATTTAAGCGATATTTACGCTATGAACGCAGAGCCGCGTCAGATCGTAGTTTCCATTGCTATCTCAAACCGTTTTAAATTAGGTGCTTTAGAAGAATTATATGCCGGCATGTTACTGGCCTGCAAAAAATACAATGTTGATCTTGTTGGTGGCGATACCACCTCCAGCTTAACGGGTTTGGTTATTAGCATTACTGCCATTGGTGCAGCAAAAAAAGAAGACATTGTTTACCGCAGCGGTGCTAAAGAAAGTAATTTGCTTTGTGTAACGGGCGACCTTGGTGGTGCTTACATGGGTTTACAAATTTTAGAAAGAGAAAAAGCTGTTTATGTTGAAAATCCAAAATTACAACCCGACCTTGAAGGCAAAGATTATATTTTAGAGCGCCAGTTAAAACCCGAAGCGCGCAAAGATATTTTTGAATTATTTAAAAAATTAGAATTAAAGCCCACCTCTATGATAGATGTGAGCGATGGTTTGTCTTCTGAGATCTTACATCTTTGTACCCAATCTAATGTAGGTGTTGAACTATACGAAGAAAAAATTCCGATAGATCCGTTAACAAATGACACGGCCATGGAATTTAACCTGGATCCAACACTTTGTGTTTTAAGTGGCGGCGAAGATTACGAATTATTATTTACCATAGATATTGGCGATTACGATAAAGTAAAAAATTTACCCGACTTTACAATCATTGGCCATATAACCAACGAAGCCAAAGGCCGCTTAATGGTTGCCAGGGCAGGATCTGTGCATGACCTAAAAGCACAGGGCTGGAATGCTTTGTTGAAAAAGTAAAACAAGTAGCGTAAAGAAATATTAATACCGAGTCTATCTGTCCTTTATGAAATCAGAGGAATACGACATAAAAACCAACGTTAAAATTGGGCAACAGATTTTTGAGAACTTGCTAAACGATATCAAACCCGGTTGGGCTGGTTTGATTTTGTCTCGTTTTGACCATTATGTAAAAGACATTCCGTCACCGGTACAGGAATTATTTCCAATAATTGACAACAAAGAAAAATGGAAAGAAGCTCACTCACAATTTACCAAAATCAGAGTTTTCGGACTTGAAAACAAGAAGTATCAACCAGAATATTATTTGGCGCTTGCAGAGCTTGTTGCCAAAGTAACTTATAACTCATCAGGCGAACCAGGACCGTTTGATAGTGACAGCGGACATTACATTGCAAGCTTTGCTCTTAAAACGGCAGAAAATTTTGATGACAATAGGCTTGAAGAAGAGGTAAAATCCGCTATTCTATTATTTAGTCGCAACAAAAAATTCAAAGATAGCTTAACAGCAGCGAAAGATTTTTTGCTTTATAAAAAAATTGATGATATACTTTGGTTCGACTGGGATCCAATTGGAATTAATGAGATTGCACCAAGAGACGAATATCAAAGCTACGTCCCTGAAATTTTTGGACTTGTAAAAGCAAAAGCCGGCAGACAAGAAATTGCAAATAGACTTCATAAACTTGAGACTGATATTATGGGAATGGATGGTACAATTGAAAACTGCTTGACAATCGCTGACAAAATGCTAAATGCAAGGTGACAAAAAAGCGGCATATAACAGCAAATAAACGTAAGCGGGCGGACTCGGTCATCGCTCGGTGCGGAAAAGTGGTCGCTAACGCGTTTTTATTTTGCACCTCGCTAATAAACATTTATCTTCGATATAACCTTTTGTGGGTATTGACACAGGAAGCTTCGAAAGCCCGCCTAGGTCTATTTGCAGAACGTTATGTGCAATAAGCGCGGACAGACATCATGAAAAAAACATTTGTCATTCTACTTCTATTTATTCAGACAGGTTGTGATCAGACCGACAATTCAGAGAAAAAATCCAATACGACAATTATTGAAAATCTCCGCGTTAACACAACAGACCTTACCAATAAATTTGATGTTTCAATTTTGTTAGGCTGTGGTAACGCAGGGATAATTTCAAAGCAACTTGACTCGACAAAAACACTCGTATTTCATAAAAATTATCAAGCACTTCTTAATAATCTGAAATCGCCAGACTTGTTGACGAAAATATCAAGCGTTGTTGCTTTGGAGACTCTCGACAACAAAAATTTAATCAACCTCTCCATTGACGAAAAAGAGCAAATTAAACAAATAAAAACTTCTAAAAAGACTTGTTCAGTTTGTCAAGGTTGCACTGGACATTTTAGTGGTATAATCGCAGATATTTTTGAACCCAAAGATTCAAACAATATTATTCTTGACATTAAATACAAATTAGGACTTGCTGACAATCAACAAAAATAAAACTGTGAGGCGCTTAAAGCACATAACAGCGGTCTTGCCCAATGCGGGTTGACGGGTGGTTGCAAAGCAATATTTTGTCCCGGCGACGCGGGAACTTTTTTTTCATTTTGCTTTAGTAATAAACATTTGTACATTTAATAAACGTTTGTGAGTATAGGCAGTGGGTTTTCGAAAATGCCAACTAACGGTTACCGCAATAGGTTTGTTACAGTATTTATGAAGAATCTGACTTTTTATTTTATCCTTCTTTATTGCGGTTCTTTCGCTCAGTCAGACAGCTCCAAAATAACAGACAGAACAACTCCATTTGACCCAAAAGGGAATTATCAAACATTTGCTATTCGACTAAGGTTATTGCCTTGGTTTCTCGGAGACGACAATGGCTTTAACGCTTTGGGCGGACTTCAATTCAGTTTTTTAAAAAATCATTCATTATCAGCAGACGTAATGACGAGCCATAAAAATAACAATATAGATGCGCATTACAGAAATGACTCCCTTATTAGACCCACCCGAAACAGAAATGAATCAACCCTTGAATTTCATTTTGCATATAACTATCATTTTAATTTTGAATCATTAAGGAAAAACTCAGGTTTAAGCTTTTACGCTGGTATAAATTATAGAATTGGCAATCGACAACTCGTGTCGGACACAGCAATGTATATTGGTGACAATACCATAAGCTCTAACCGTCAGTATTATTCTTTTGGACCACAGGTTGGTTTTTTATGTAATCTTGGCCGAAGTAGGGTGTTTACTCTAAATTTAAATATTACGCCTTTTTACAACATTGCAAATGTCAAGACAACTACGATGGAAGGATCTAATTCATTTACGCACTACAACACTTTTAAAACTTATGATTTCCGAGTTGGACTTAATTTGATTTTGTGGCTTAAATACTTTAGACGGTAAGTACTGGAACTAACAGCAAATACACGCCGTTCTTGCGTGTTAACGCTCAAATGCTTAACTTGACAAAGCAAAAAACTGCAAGTAGCCGCAAAACGTTATAGGTAAAATAAAATTTGACTTTATGGAAGAAGAGGAAAAATACGGTATAGACATTGACAACGCACATCAAAAAGCAATTGAACTAATTCCAGAAGAATTTTTTTGGAGTTGTATTGACGAACTTGCCCCTTTTGGTTCAGACGAAGGCGACACGGCGTTAGCAGAATTTAGAGATTGGAGAAAAGAAAATCCAGCTACACCAACTCTTGACTGTTTAAAATGGGTAATTGAAGGCGTTGGCGAAATGGAATTTGCAGCCTACAATTCCGAATTGCTATCAAGAACTAAAATAAAATCTCAAATCGAAGATGAAGATTTTGACGACCAACAGTACATTTACACGTTAGACAATTCAGTAATTGCAACAGGATTTGCTCAACTTGTAGACGAAGGAATTATTGAAGCAGAGAACAAAAAAATTATTCAACTTGCTATTGACCGACAAATTATTTGGGCTGAGCTATCAGAAGATTGGGAACATTCAAAAGAATATATTTCAAACTTAAAAATACTTGACAGAGCATTGAAGGCTGCATAAAAAACCAGAATCTAAAACTAATGATCTTAAGAAAAGCTACTTTTTTGGAATCGCCTGTTATCTGGCAGATCTTACAACAAGCAATAGCGCAAAGAAAACAAGATGGGAGCACGCAATGGCAAAATGGTTATCCAAATGAACAAAGCATTCATGATGATATAACCAAAGGCTATGGTTATGTGCTAGTTGACAATGAACAGATAGTAGCTTACGCTGCTATTATTTTTGATATTGAGCCTGCCTATACAGATATTATAGGAAAATGGTTAAGCAATGGTGATTATGTTGTGGTGCACCGTGTAGCAACATCCAATGCAGTTAAAGGAAAAGGTGTAGCCACCTATCTCTTTAAACAAATAGAAGAATTAAGTATTGAGAAAAAAGTGTATAGCATTAAGGTAGACACCAACTTTGACAACATCCCCATGCTTAAAATTGTAGACAGGTTAGGCTATACCTATTGTGGTGAAGTATTTTTTAATGGTTCGCCAAGAAGAGCTTATGAAAAAGTGTTACAAAAAACCGATCAACTCTGATGAAAAAAACATTTGTACATATTTTAATTTTTATTCTTCTTTCTTTTAGCGGGCTTTCTCAACCTTTTAATCTTGCAGATACAAATGTTAACGTAGGGCAGTTTCAACATTTATACGATATAAAATTCGAACTTGGCTCCTCAAATATATTTATTGCTGATGTTTTTCAGTTAGACAGCGTTTATCAATTTCTTAAAAATAATTCCACAGTTAATATCGAATTGGGCGCTCACACAGATTTTCGTGGAGATGATGCTAAAAATCTTCAACTTTCAAAAGATCGCGCAGCATCTGTAAAAAAATATCTTGTAGACAAAGGAATTGCAAGTGACAGAATTAAAGCTATCGGATTTGGCGAAACAAAACCCGTTTTTGAATATGAAGATTGGAAAAAAATAATGGACACGCACCGTTGCGGCTATTATGGACGGGGTAATAGGCGCGTTACAGTTGTAGTTACTTCAAAAAAATAAGTGTTACTGTTTACTTTTCTCTATTTCAAATCCAAAATCCATTATTAATGGCAATGGATCTACACGCATAGCCTGCTCAAACGAGAATTGATATTTTCCTGCTAAAGGAAAACGTACATTTTTTTTGATAGGGACTTTAAAGTCAAAAATATCACCGGCACCACTCCCCTGCCATTTTCCTTTATCATCAGATAAAATAACTTCCATGGTATCGGTCAGTACTTTTCCATCAGGATATTTTGTGGTCACAAAAACAAATAAATTCCTGTAAGGATAAGCATCCGCATGGCGCACCATTAACGAAATATTATTTAAAGTAAGTGTATCGGTAATTTCAAGATCAAACACCGCCTTGTCTTTGGCATACCATTCGTTCTCGTTAAACTTTTGATACTTAGAGTAAACTACATTATTGTTGCAGGACGACAATAAAAAAATTGCCAAACAAAATAATGCAGCTTTATTAAGTATCGGTCTTTGGAGGATCGTTCTTAGGTGTGTTCTTGTTGTCATTATTGGGTTTGTTAAATTTTTTGTTCGGGTTATTGTTATTCCTGTTTGGATTATTGTTCTTGTTGTTTGGATTATTATTTGGTTTGTTATTGGGATTATTATTTCCACCACCCTGCATTTTTGGTTTTTGGTTAGGGTTTTGGTTTGTTTTTTGATTAGGATTAGTAGTATTTTTTTGGTTCGGATTGTTGTTCGGCTTTTGGTTAGGATTGTTATTTGGCTTGTTGTTATTATTCCTGTTTGGCTTATTGTGTTGTTTAGCTTTTGGTTTTCTATCAAAACGTGTTAAACTATCCTGGCCAACTACATTTTCAAAAACAGGTTGATCTACCGCTTTCGCAAGCGCTTCGGTAACTATAGCCGATTTAATATCGTCCGGCAGATCGCCTTTTGCATTGGCTTCTAAAACAGAATGAACCGTTTTTACATTTAAGGGAATAAAAACACCCGGATCGTGGCGGTAACTAAACCACATCATACGACGGAAAATATCTGTCTTCTGTAAAAAAGCCTCTCCTTTTTTGGTCAGTAATTTTTTACCGTCCATATCCGGAAATTCTTTTAACGCGTCAATATAACTATCCAGCTCGTAATTTAAACAGCATTTTAATTTACCACATTGTCCGGCTAATTTCAACGGATTTAAAGATAACTGTTGGTATCTTGCCGCAGATGTACTCACGGTTCTAAAATCAGTTAACCAGGTACTGCAGCATAATTCACGTCCGCAGGCGCCAATTCCGCCCAAACGTGCAGCTTCCTGTCTTGCCCCTATCTGGCGCATTTCTACGCGCACTTTAAATTCTTCGGCTAACACTTTTATCAGTTCCCTGAAGTCAACACGCGCATCAGCTGTATAATAAAAAATAGCTTTTGATTTATCTCCCTGAAATTCTACATCACTTAACTTCATCTCTAAACCAAGCTTTAAAGCAATGGTTCTTGCACGAAACATGGTATTAACTTCCAACGACTGTGCTTCTTTCCATTTATCAATATCGCTTTGTTTTGCTTTACGATAAACTTTGCGAATTTCTTCGCTGTCAAAATTTACATTTCTTTTCTTAAGTTGAAGTTTTACCAATTCACCGGTTAAAGAAACAGTTCCAATATCATGTCCGGGAGATGCTTCCACAGCAATTACCTCACCAACACTTAAGGATAAATTATTGAGGTTCCTGAAAAATTCTTTCCTGGAATTCTTAAAACGCACTTCTACTATATCAAATTGACTTTGGCCTTCGGGTAAATTCATGTTCCCTAACCAGTCAAAAACAGTTAACTTGTTACAACCATCGGCAGTACCACAAGAACCGTTATTATTACAGCCAGCCGGAACTCCATTTTTTTCAGTTCCGCATCCGCCACTTCCACATCCCATAGTTCAAAAATTTATGTCTAAAGATATAGATTTTAGTAGTTAAATCCAAAAGGGAGGAATAGCCTATGTTTTGGCCATTTGTAAGCGCTAAAGCTTTGGCTTTTTTCATATCTTTGAGGGGTTGAGGCATTTATTCCTATATATACTTTTTCTTTTTGCATTTGTCTTAAAAAGTCAGGATAAACTCTACTTTTTAGATGGCACTACCAAAAAAGGGAAAGTTACTGAAATCGGTCCTGAGCAAATTGTGCTTAAAATTGATTTCGAGAATAATGAATTCCCAAGATCAGCTATACTGCTAATACAATTTGCCGATGGTTCGTTCGAGAAAATTAATGATCCTGAAAAAAATGTAATTGCTTCTCCAGACAAAAAAGAGAATTTTCATTTTAAACAAAAAGAAAAAGAGATCTATAGTTACAACCATGCTTCCATAAATAGCCTGGCATTGTGTAATGCAGATATTTCTGCTTTTTACGAACGCATTTTACCATCAAAAAAAGTTGGGCTAGGTGTAATGGGAGCGTATAATTTTAATTTGTATGCCACATTTCCAAATGCATTCTTTGCTGTTTTAACCAACGCAAAAAAACATTACGACCTTGGGGGTTATATTAATTTTTATCCCGGCAATACAGAAAAAAGAACCTACATGCATTTTGGCGTAATGGTAAAATATACGTCTTTCAGTTACAGCAGCGTGAAAGAAGACAGTGTAAAAGTTGGTAATGCGGTGGCTGTAACAGTTAACTATACATATACTAAGGGCAGTCAGTTGGCTACGATATTTACAATTGGTACACATAGCGATGTGACAAAGAATTTTTTCATAAAAACTATTTTTGGTCTGGGTGCATTTAAATTACGTGGTGATTATAGAGATCAATACAATATGGTTTTAAATCAGAATAACACTTCTAACTCTGGCAAGCCGGCAGACCCTTTGAACGTTAAATTTTTACCGAAATTTTATTTTGGGATAAATCTTGGATTTAAACTATAATGCAAAAAATATACATATTGCTATTTATTTTTTCGTTGAGCTTAAATGCGCAGGATAAACTTTTCTTTAAGAACGGAACATCAAAAAAAGGATTTATTGTCTCTATATCTAGCGATGTTGTTTATTATAAGAACTCCGATACCTCTGTAAAAACACAACAGATCCCTAAAACAGAATTACTTTTGGTAGAGAATTATAAAGGCGAGGTCTTTATTTTTTCCGGAGAGAAAAAAACTGTTGTAACCAGGAAAGCCGATACCACTGTTTACAAAAGAAATGCTGTAGGCATCCAACCCCTTGGCATTTTTATGGGACGTGTGAGCTTTGTTTATGAACGTTTTACGAAGGACAATAAAATTGGTTTTGCTTTTCCATTAATATTAACCTTTGATCCTAGTGGAAGATTATACAATTCAACAATTGATACCAGCGCAAATGCACCCAAAAGATTAAGCGGCGTTAATTTTATTGGAGGCGTGGATGTAAATTTTTATATAGGAAGAAAAACAAATTCAAAGTTCTTTATCGGTCCGAGAATAAGATATGGCACCGATATGTTTGCAGAAGGAATAGAGGCTTACACCATACAAACACAATTTGGCTGGAAATATGGAAAATACGATAAACCCGGCATACAACATTTGTCTTTTGGTTTTGGTGTGGTTCGAATTTTATCATCGCCGGCCGGCGCGCAAATAAGTCCGAAACAATCGTATGCTGCTTTTAGTTTAAATTACAGGATTGGGGCAAAGTGGTAAAACTTAGTTAAAAAGTTTAGAAGGTTTAGAAAGTTCTATTAACTCAAATTGTATCTCGCTTCAAAACCCTTATTACCCTGCAAACCGCCGCTATGAATAACAAGCAATTTTGATCCGGGTTTTACTTTTTTTAAATGAATAAGATCGAAAACAGCATAAAATAATTTTGCGGTATAAACATGGTCTAAAGGAATTTCATATTCCCTTTCGAAATCGCTTTTAAATCCGATCAGACCTTTATCCATTTTAGCATAACCGTTAAAACAATACTTATTGGTAATACAATTATTTTCTATTTGGGTTTTATCTAATTCATCATTTCCATTTATCAAAATATTTTTGTCAGGAAAAGCACTTTGCAATTTTTCGTTCGTTTCTTTTACCAAAACATTTTCTCCTTTTAAGACAGAAATACCTACAACCTTTTGCCCCGGCTTACATGAAGCTACAGTGCCTGCGTAAGTAGTTGCTGTGCCACAAGCGCAGAATATAAAATTATGATCCCATTCGGGTCTCAAAATTTCCGCGCAACCTAAGATCCCTTCCAGGTTATTTCCACCTTCGGGGATTAAATAATGTGGGCCAAATTTTCGGTTCAAATGTTTTTTGAAATCAATGCTGTCTTTTGTTGAGTATGTTTCACGATCAACAAAATAAAACTGCATTCCTTTTTCTTTAGCCGTTTGCAAAGTTGGATTTAGAATTTCCGTTTCTTCACCACGAATAACTGCAATACCATTTAAGCGTAATGTTTTGCAAGCTGCAGCTGTTGCTGCAATGTGATTAGAGTAAGCGCCGCCAAAGGTTATAATTGTTTTTTGTTCGTCCTGCCTGGCCTTTTTAATATTCTTTTTTAGTTTGAACCATTTGTTACCGCCAACTTCCGGATCAACCAGATCCAAACGAAGAACATCGATCTCAAAATTCTGGTAATAAATTTTATTGATAATTGGTTCGTAGTTGATCATTTGGGATTATTTACTGTCAGTTCGAGTAACGAAACGAAGTGGAGTGTATCGAGAACAGTTTACTCATTTGATCGCTTCTCGATACGTTCCTCCTATGGTCGGAACTACTCGAAGTGACAACGGTATTTAAACTGTCATACTTTAACATTCTAACTTTAAATTGTTAATTAGCTTTCTCTTCCCAAATGCTTACCAAATGCACAATTGTCTCTGTTGCTTTTTGCATGTCAGAAACACTCACCCACTCCTGCTTGCTGTGAAAAGCATGCTCGCCTGCATAAATATTAGGACAAGGTAAACCCATAAAAGACAAACGCGAACCATCGGTTCCGCCCCTGATGCTTGATAACACAGGCTCTACACCTGTTCTTTTGATAGCTTCCAAAGCATACTCAACTACCTGAGGACAGGTATTCAATACATCTTTCATGTTACGGTATTGTTGTGTTACCACAAATTCGTAAGAACATTTATCGTAATGCGACAATACCTCAACCGTTATCTGACGAAGTTCTTCTTCTAAAGCTAAAAGTGTTGGCGTATCAAAAGCACGGATGATAAATTTAATTTCAACTTCTTCCAAACCGCCATTAATGGCAACCGGGTGCATAAAAGGTTGTTTCTTTTCTGTTGTCTCCGGCGTTTTATGGGCTGGAATTTTATTTACTATTTGAGCTGCGATTTTTATAGCGTGTTGCATTTTGTCTTTAGCAAAACCCGGATGTGTTGGAAAGCCTTTGATCTTAATGCTTACACCGTCGGCACTAAACGTTTCATTTTCTACATGTCCTAACGTTTCGCCATCCATTGTGTAACCAAATTCAGCGTCCAGTTTTTTAATATTTACTTTATCTGCGCCTCTTCCAATTTCTTCATCGGGTGTAAATAAAATTCTGATCTTGCCATGTTTTACTTCAGGATGTAGCATTAAATAATGAGCCGCATCCATAATTTCTGCAAGGCCCGCTTTATTATCTGCACCAAGCAAAGTCGTGCCATCGGCTGTTACAATATCATTTCCAATTTGCGCAGCCAACGCGGGATGTTCACTAAATTTAATTACTTGTGTATTATCGTTCGGTAAAACAATATCCTTACCATTATAATTTTTATGGATCACCGGATTTACATTTGTACCACTGCAATCAGGTGATGTATCCATGTGTGAACAAAAACAAATTGTAGGAACTTTTTTAGAGGTGTTGCTTTCGATGGTGGCATATATGTAACCATGTTCATCCATCTCTGCATCTTTAATACCCATTTGTTTTAATTCTTCCACTAAAACTTTTCCTAAGTTCTTTTGCTTTTCAGTGCTTGGACAAGTTGAAGAAGTTGGATCGGATTGTGTATCTATTTTTGCGTATTTAACGAAACGATCGGTTACGGTAAATTTGTAGTTTTTGAAGTCCATAATATTAAGGTTAGACTTTAAAAATACAAAATATTGGGAGGTTTTACAATCTATTATTAAATGTCAGTTCGAGTGATTTTTGCGTGCCTCTTGCAAAAATTGTATCGAGAACAATAAAGCGTCTCGATACGAAAATTCAAAGAGACAGAATTTTCTACTCGACGTGACAATAGTAAAAACGAACAAAACTCAAAGATTTAACAGTTTAAAATTTGAATTGCAGATTTCATTTTACAACTTTAATAAAAATGAAATGATGAATAAATTCAAACTTTTAAATCGAGTCGCCTTTGTTTTATTACTGCTGTTATCTATTTCTTGCAGTAACGAACCTACAAAAAAATGCTCATCATCATATGAAGTTAGTCCGGCAAAAGATACAGTTAATAGAATAGACTGTGGGTTAAAGCAGGGAATATGGGTTCCAACCCCATCAAATAAATTAACGGATACACTTTATTACAGAAATGATACTTTGATTACCAATAATTAAGCAACTTTTAGCTGACTTAATTTTGCTTTTTTGAGTTTATCTAAAGCGTAATCCATAGTAACGGTAAATTGTTTTACCGGCTTTTCTTCGCTTGGCAAACTGTACATGATATCTGTCATGATAGCTTCGCATAGACCTCTTAAACCACGCGCGCCTAGTTTAAATTCAAGTGCTTTATCTACAATTAAATTTAAAACATCATCGTCAATATCCAGCTTAGTGCCTTCCATTTTAAACAATTGTTTGTATTGTTTAATCAAAGCATTTTTTGGATCGGTTAAGATCTGACGAAGTGCGCTTCTATCTAACGGTTTTAAATACGTTAACACTGGCAAACGACCAATTAATTCAGGGATTAATCCAAAAGATTTAAGATCCTGCGGAGAAACGTATTGTAATAAATTTCCTTTATCAAACTCTTCATCATTAACCGATGAAGCGTAACCTACGGCTTGTGTATTTAAACGTTGCGCGATCTTTTTCTCGATACCATCAAAAGCGCCACCACAGATAAATAAAATATTTTTTGTGTTAACCGCTATCATTTTTGCATCAGGATGTTTACGACCACCTTGTGGCGGAACATTTACGATCGTGCCTTCCAATAATTTTAACATCGCTTGTTGAACACCTTCACCACTCACATCACGAGTGATTGAAGGGTTATCGCTTTTACGTGCTATCTTATCTAATTCATCAATAAACACAATTCCTTTTTCAGCTGCCGCCACATCGTAATCAGCCGCTTGTAACAAACGTGTTAAGATACTTTCAACATCTTCGCCCACATAACCTGCTTCCGTGAGAACAGTTGCGTCTGCAATACAAAATGGAACATTTAACATAGTGGCAATGGTACGGGCCAACAATGTTTTACCGGTTCCGGTTTCGCCAACTAAAATTAAATTTGATTTATCTATCTCAACTTCTTCTTTATTGTTTTTTTGAACGTGAGCAATTCGTTTAAAATGATTGTAAACGGCAACAGCTAATACTTTTTTAGCATCATCCTGCCCTATTACATACTCATCCAATTTTTCTTTTATGGCTGCCGGCTTTAATAAATTAAGTGCTTGCTGAAGTTGTTGCTTCTGCTCGCCCATTGCTTCTTCTTTAATTAAGTTAAATGCCTGATTAATGCAATTATCACAAATGTGACCATTGATGCCGGCTATCAAAATTTTCGCCTCTTTTTTATCTCTTCCGCACATTGAGCAGCGCAGAGCTGTTTCTTTTGCCATTATATTAAATTAATAGAGAACCGTTTTGTTCTTATTTGTCAAAATATTTTTTCATGTAAGTAAAGTAATGGTCTTTCCATCCTTTCTTATAATTCTCTCCCTGGTCGTCAGGAATATTTGTATGCGTTATGGTCAACAATGTAAAATCATCCTTATAAGTAAAAAATAATTCTATTGTCGAGTCCTCATCTGTTTCTGCAAAATCGGTAGTGCGCCATTTTTGAATGATTCTTTTATGTGGGAAGATCTCTACATTTGTTCCTGTAATATACCCATCCCATGCTGAAAATTTTCCACCCTCACTTTTACTCGTTTTTGCTGCAGCACCGCCCGTAAACTCCGAATGAATCTTATCATCCAACCATCCCGAGAACACTTCTTTTGGAGTACAATTTAATTTTACTGATACCTTTATCTTTTCCACTTTTCTTTCTAAATTTTATGCGTGATTTTTTAGATCTTCTTTTTTCTCTTTTAAAATTTCAATTACAGAAGCTGCGATCTTATTTGGAGAAAACCCACACTCCTCATACAACTCCAACTGCTCGCCATGTTCAATAAAATTATCGGGAATTCCCAATCTTACTAATTGAGCTGAGTAATTATTGTCTGCCATAAACTCTAACACTGCACTTCCCATGCCACCCATTATGCAACCATCCTCTACAGTAATTATTTTTTTGTATTTGCTAAATACTTCATGTAACAAGGTTTCGTCAATTGGTTTTACAAAACGCATATCGTAATGTGCAGGTTCAATCCCTTGCTCTTTTAATTGTTCAAGCGCAGTGGTAACCAAATTGCCGGGGTGACCAATTGATAAGATAGCAACTTTTGTTCCATCTTTAATTTTTCTGCCTTGCCCAATTTCAATTTTCTTAAATGGCGTTTTCCAATCAACCATTACACCTTGGCCACGTGGGTAACGAATACTAAACGGACCTTTAACCTCATCCAACTGCGCAGTGTACATTAAATTTCTTAACTCTTCTTCGTTCATGGGCGCGCTCACGATCATGTTTGGAATGCAACGAAAATATGCAAGGTCAAATGCACCATGGTGTGTAGGGCCGTCAGCTCCAGCTAAACCTCCCCTATCCAAACAAAAAATAACTTTTAAATTTTGTAAAGCCACATCGTGTAAAACCTGATCGTATGCTCGTTGCATAAACGAAGAATAAATATTGCAATAAGGAATTAAGCCCTGCGTTGCTAAACCTGCGCTAAATGTAACGGCATGCTGTTCTGCAATACCTACGTCAAATGCACGATCGGGCATGGCTTTCATCATAATGTTTAACGAACAACCTGATGGCATAGCCGGGGTAATACCTGTAATTTTTAAATTCTTTTCTGCCAATTCTACCATGGTGTGACCAAACACATCCTGGTATTTTGGCGGTTGCGGAGTTTTTGGAATTACTTTTATGATCTCGCCTGTCTCTTTATTAAAAAGACCCGGAGAGTGCCAAACCGTTTCATTTCCTTCTTCACTAAACTTATAACCTTTACCTTTTTTGGTAAGAACGTGTAATAATTTTGGGCCGGGAATATCTTTAAGATCGGCCAATACTTTTGTTAAGCGCACTACATCATGTCCATCAACCGGACCAAAATAACGAAACTTTAATGACTCAAATAAATTACTTTGTTTTAGCAACGATGTTTTAACCGCGTTCTCTACTTTACTTGCAATTTCCTGTGCATTAGGGCCAAACTTGCTTATTTTGCCAAGTAATTCCCACACTTTATCTTTTGCTTTGTTGTACGTATGTGACGTTGTTATGTCGGTTAAGTATTCTTTCAATGCACCAACGTTTGGATCGATGCTCATGCAATTATCGTTTAGAACAACTAAAAGATTTGCATTTGTAACGCCCGCGTGATTTAAACCTTCAAAGGCCAAACCCGCAGTCATAGAGCCATCGCCAATTACAGCGATATGATTTTTATCTTTTAAATTATTGTACTTGCTGGCAACAGCCATACCAAGCGCTGCGCTGATAGAAGTAGATGAATGACCTACGCCAAATGTATCGTACTCACTTTCGCTACGCTTTGGAAAGCCGCTAAGGCCTTTGTAAATACGGTTTGTGTGAAAAATATCTCTGCGCCCGGTTAAGATCTTATGCCCATATGCCTGGTGACCAACGTCCCAAACCAATTGATCATAAGGTGTATTAAAAATATAATGAAGGGCAACTGTTAATTCAACAACGCCTAAAGAAGCACCAAAGTGACCGCCTTTAACAGAAACAAGGTCAATAATATATTGACGAAGTTCTGTGCTAATTTGCTCTAGTTGATCTTCGGTTAATTTTTTTAGATCGGAAGGTGAATTTATCTTAGCTAGTAATTCTCCTGGAATAAAACCTGAACCTTTTACAATTTCCATTGATACAAATATAAAAAAAATATTAAAAATTTAACGGAAAGCTGCCCCTGAAATTGCTTAAAGTCTTGTATAATTAACGTTTTTTCTACCAATTTGGATGTTATTTCGATTAAAGCTTCAAGGTTTCCCTTAATTTGGAATATCCTGTGCGGCTGAGGGGAATTTTTGCCCCGTTTTTAAGCAGAGCTAAATTGTTGTTTTTGTCAAGCGCTTCTATTTTTGTAAGGTAATTTAAGTTTAAAATAAAGGAGCGATGAACCCGAACAAACTGATCGGGATCCAAAACTTCTTCATAATAACTCATGGTCTTCTTTTTTAAATAGAATGTCTCGTTATTGAATATTTTTACGTAATCATCGTAAGCCTCGATATAAATAATTTGCGAAGTTGGTAAAATAAGAATGCTTGTTCCATTTTTTACAACCACGCGATGAGCTTCTTCGGTATGTTTTTTTGAAACAGATTCAAGTTGCTCCATTTTTTTATCGGTTTCTTTTTCGGGAACATTCTCAATGAATTTTTTCACAGCTTTTTCGAAGCGTTCCTGGTTAAAGGGTTTTAATAAATAATCTACTGCGTTTTGCTCAAACGCTTTCAATGCATATTCGTCAAATGCCGTAGTAAAAATTACAGCAGGTTTTTTTTCCAATAATTCTAAGGTCTCAAAACCATTTATTTTAGGCATTTGAATATCCAAAAATATCAAGGCCGGATCGTGCTGTTGAATTGCTTTTACAGCTTCAAAACCATCGCCACACTCGGCAACAATTTCTACCTGTTTAAAAGCAGAAAGATATTCTTTCACAATTTGTCTTGCCAGTGGCTCGTCGTCTATTAAAATTACTTTTATCATTACTGTGGGATTAAAATAATAGTTGTAAAAATTGAATTGTTTTTTTCGATCACTAAAAGATCTGTTCTATGGTAGATCAGTTGCAAACGTTTTTGAATTAAAGATAAACCAAAACCCTCGCCTTTGCGCGATTGCGACGTACTTTCATCATAAGGATTGGTAATGGCAATAGCCAGCAAATTATTTTTTATTTGAGCGTTAACCGAAATTTCAACATTATCTAACACGTTGTATAAACCAAATTTTATAGCATTCTCTACCACGGGTTGAAGTATTAAAGCAGGGAGTTTTAAATTTAATGTGTTTTCGTCAACATTAAAATTAACCGTTAAGCGGTGACCAAATCTTACTTTTTCAATTTCAAGATATAATTTTAGGAGATTTATTTCTTCGCTGAACAATACATTCTTATTCTCATCTTTTTTTAAGGTACCACGTAAAAAATCAGAAAGATTTTGGATCATTTTGCGCGCCTGTTGTGGTTCAGAAACAACCAAAGCATTAATGGAATTTAAGCTGTTGAATAGAAAATGTGGTTGCAGCTGTTGGCGTAATTTTATTAATTCGGCCTGACGCAAGGTGTTCTCAGCATCAAATTTAAGTTCGTTACTTTCTGTTTGCTTTTTGATAAAATACAAAAACCACAATATTATGGAGAAGAAAGAAATTTGCAGAAAGGCAACTACAATGCGTATAAGTATGGTCTTATTGAACATTACGGCAAAGTCAGAGCCATAATAAAACTCGGTAAGAATAATTTTTTCGGAACAAATTACTCCGGCAATAATAGCGCTTATAAAAACAAATCTGGTTGTATAATGGCTGATATAACTACCACTGTACTTTTGAACAAAAAAGATAATAGTAATGCCCGTTAAAATAAGACCAAGTGAAATACTGGAATCAATAAAAGCAAAACTTAAATTATTGAAGATCTGAAAAATTACAAAGCACTGCAACCCCCACCAGATAATGAACCAGGCAATTAGCGCAGTAATTAACTGCATACGCGACGGGAGTTTGTCTATCATATTTTACACTTAGTAAAAGCTTAAATTTTTGGCCTGTATACCCATTGCTTTTTGTAACACCGAATTTATAAAACTTTCTTTTTCTTTTGTTTCAATTGTGTTTGAATATATTTCAACACCATCCGAAAGTTCGTTAATTAAATTCAATTCACTCGCATCTATAAAACGCCAGTTAACTAAATTGTTTTTTGCGTTATAAAACGAGCTCTGCAGGCTTTTACCCAAGCTTTTTGCTTTGTAATAAGCTTCTTCTTCGTTGCTTGCTTTTATTAAACGGAACTGCTCATCAAATTCTGCTTTTACAGTTGATTCGCTTACTTCGATGCTGAAAATTAATTTTGCTAAATACCAATTCATAATTTTATTTTTTAAATATTAATAAGAAACTATTTCTATACCCGACATAAAAATATGTCCGTTAAGGATCAATGTTTTTTTCTGGTCCATGTCATTCACATTAAGTAATGGACGTTTATCTTCAATCCCGGCAAACACGCACTCAATATCAGATTTAATTACCCAATTGGGAGGAATTACCAATTTAACGCCACCAAATTGTTGTTTAATTGTAAGCACTGCTTCGGTAACAATTTCAGCCTGCATTAAATTTAATTTACAACCGCCAAAGGTATTTTTGATCTCTCCACCCTTAAAATCCTTACTAAAAACATTTTTATCTGTACCGGCAAAAACATTATTCGCATAAATATAATCTTCGTTACTGGTTGTTTGTGTTGTTTCGCTTGCGAAGCGGTTAAAACGGTTCTTTTGGTGTCCGAATTTTCCATATTCGCGGTATTTATTTTTTGGTTTAAAAATTAAAACGATTCCAATAAGAAATAATATAATAGGGATCTTGTAATGGATAATTGCAAAATCAGGAAATGCGTGGCTCGCTAAAAATAAAGCGCCAATTAAGATCAATATGAGGCCTTTTACACTGCGAAAATTATTTTTAATTAAAGCAATAATACCAATGCCAATTAATATGGTCGGCCAGGTAAAGAACCATTCGGGAATAAAATATCCCATTTGTTTGAACATATAAACAAGACCGGCAATTATTATAAAAATACCAGCTGTTACATGGCCTCTTCTTTGGTTCTTTTGCCAATTATTAAAGTCTGGATCGTTCTTAAACTGTTCTTCTAAAGTTGTCATTGTATTTAAATTTTCATCAAATGTAATAACACAGTAAGAGCTGTAAAACAGCTAATCGGTGAGCGGAATTAAACAGGGGGTGAACGAAGAAAGTAAGGGGTAAATAAAAAAGCCGCAGAAGTGAGTCTGCGGCTTTTTACTATTTTTTAAGTAAGTATCCTTTTTCGAGTGAGATAGTTTCTTTATCGCTTGTTTTAAGAACTATGTCTTCAGAGATCTCTTTAAATCCTTTTTTATTAATGGTTAGTTTGTAGTTACCTCCTTTTAATGTAAAGAAGTATTCGCCATTTTCGTTAGTTGTAGTAGAAGAAACCTGCGTTCCTGCAGCGTCTGTTAGAACGATCTCAACATCAGGCAGGCCATAACCTTCGTAACCATCACGCACGGTACCTTTTAAGATACTTAAACCATTGCTCTTTATTTTTTTACCGTCTTTCTCAAGAATGGCGTAATCTTTAAGGTCAATTTTGTAAATATCACTTTCGCCCAATCCACCGGCTCTATCGCTTGAAATATAAGCGTATTTGGCATCGGCACTTAAAGTTAACTGACCTTCTTTACCAATTGAGTTAATTGGGTAACCAACATTTACTGGCGAGCTCCATTTTCCACCCTCAAAAACAGTTTTAAATACATCGTAACTACCCATACTTCCCGGGCCGTCGCTGCAAAAGAAAAGAGTTTTACCATCCGGCGCTAAGAACATTCCAGCCTCGTCATACCCTGTGTTTACAGTTGGACCAAGGTTTACAGGCTTACCATATTCTTTTTTATTTATTTTTTCTACCATGTAAATATCGCTACGTCCCATGCCACCATCACGTTCACTAAAGAAAAATAATTTTTTTCCATCCGGTGAAATACAGGCTCCACCCTCCCAATAGCTTGAAGCTACCGGCTTACCAATTGGCTCAGGTGTTTTCCATTTACCATTATTTATTTTACTTACAAAAACATCGCCACCGCGTGACTCTTTATCCTTGATATCGTTCTTGTAAATAAAAATTTGTTTTCCATCAGGTGAAATACTACTTACCGCATCGTGTGCTTTTGTATTTACAGAGCCCGGAACCTCAGCAGCTTTTGCAAAATTCTTTGAGGCAGAATCATAACTTGCAATATAAATATCTTCAAAATATTTACCGTCACCTTCAACATCCACAACAGCGTTTGTTCCTTCCGGACGGTTAGTTGTAAATACTAATTTTGTTCCATCAGCAGTCAGACAAGGGTTTTTATCGTTGAATTTACTGTTGATCTCAGTCCCTAAATTCACAACTGTAACATCTAAAGGCGCCGTTGTCATTGCCTTTGCGTTTTGCGCCTGTTTCAAGTAAAGATCAGCATCTTCTGCATTTTCTTTATCAGGATTTGGAGCCGATTTAAAGGCGTTGATCTCTTCAATAGCTTTATCAAAATTACTTTCGGCATGATAGATCCTTCCAAGTGTAATATGCGCTTCCGGTTTTTCGGCAGCATTAGCTTCTATGCTTTTTAGCAAATATTCTTTAGCCTTATCATTTTGTTTTAAATTAAAATGACAAAAACCTATATAATACAGTACGGATGCATTTTTTGGGTTATTCTTCTCAACCTCGCGGTAAGTATTTATGGCGCCAACAAAATCGCCGGCATACATTTTTTGTTTTGCGATTACCATTTTTGCAGCATCGCCGGCATCAGTAAAGACATTGGTTTTTTTATCCTTTTTGTCTTTTTTTTCTGTTTCGGTTGTTTGAGCAATTGACACGAACGAAAGCGCCAGGAATATTAGTAAATATTTCTTCATAATGTTGAATTTGTAACGAAATCTAAAATACAAATAAAATTTTAACGGAAGATGTTATTTTATAGAAAAGTTTTTTTAACTTTATCTTGCAAAATCATAGAAAACATGAGCTTGCTATAAAATTTTTATCAAAACAAAACAATTTACCATTCATGAATAAGATCTCATTTTTATTTAAAGGCCTTTGTTTAGCTGTATTATTAGTATCCTGCGAGAATAAGATCGGTAAGCTGGAACCGAAAGCCCCACCAGTTCCTGCGAACGCCTGTGATAGCGTTAAATTTTCAACATACATTCATCCCGTTATTATTGCAAAATGTGCCCAAAGTGGTTGTCATAATTCAGGATCTCCTAACGGAGATTATACAACTTATGCAGGTATATCTGCGAAGGTTAGCAATGGTTCATTTAAGAACAGGGTAATAAGCGGCGGTTCGCCAATGCCGGCTTCGGGAAGGCTTGCGCAAGCGAAACTAGACAGCATTCAATGTTGGTTAGATAAGGGTGCGCCAAATAACTAAAAAATGACTAAATAAGAAAGCCGCTAATTTTTAGCGGCTTTCTTATTTTATAAAGAAGCTAACTGCTCTTCAATAGATTTTATTTTATTTAAAGCATCGCTTTCTTTTTTGCGCTCTACTTCAATAATTTCGGGTTTTGCATTTGCAACAAAACGCTCGTTAGATAATTTTATCTGTACCGACTTTAAAAAACCTTTATTGTATTCGAGCTCTTTTGCCAGGCGTTCTTTTTCTTCAGCAACATTAATATTACCGGTTAATGGTACAAAAAATTCTGCATTTAAAACCATAAAACCAAAGGCGCCTTCCACTTTATCTTTTGTATAAGAATAAGACGATAGATTTGCTAATTTAAGGATCACAGAATCAAAGCGCGAGAATTCTTCACCAACATCTGATCTTTCTTTTACCTCCAGTTTTTCTTTTGGAGAAATGTTTTTTTGCTGACGAATGTTACGCACTTGCGCAACAACTTCTTTTACAACTTCAAATGCTTTTAACGCTTCCTTGTTTTGCGCATTTACTGCAGGCCATTCAGCAACAATAATACAATCCATCTCAGCTCTTTCTTTTGTTAAGTGCCAGATCTCTTCTGTTATAAATGGCATCCAGGGATGCATGATCTTTAAAAGCGATTCTAAATAGTTGATGGTTGCATCAAATGTCATTTTATCAATTGGCTGTGCTTTACCATCAATAAATTCCGGCTTAATAACTTCTAAATACCAGGCACAAAAATCGTCCCATACCAGCTTGTATGTTGCCATTAAAGCATCACTCATTCTGTATTTAGAATAATGGTCGTTTATAATTTCTAATTGCTCTGATAAGCGGTTACCGAACCATTCAATGGCCGTTTTACTTGCTTCAGGTTGCGAAACGTTAGTACCAACTTCAAAACCTTGAATCAATCTAAACGCATTCCAAACTTTATTAGCAAAATTCCTTCCCTGCTCGCAATAACTTTCGTCAAATAAAAGATCGTTTCCGGCAGGTGAGCTTAATAACATTCCCACACGTACACCATCGGCGCCATACTTGGTAATTAGCTCTAATGGGTCGGGCGAGTTACCTAAACTCTTACTCATTTTACGACCTTGTTTATCGCGTACAATACCCGTTAAATAAACATTGCTGAATGGTTTTAAGCCTGTGTATTCTTTACCAGCAATGATCATACGCGCCACCCAGAAAAATAAAATTTCGGGTGCAGTTACAAGATCATTTGTTGGATAATAATATTTTAGATCTGCATTTGCATTCTCCCATCCTTTTTTAATAATATCCGGATCAAAAACCGTTAGAGGCCATAACCATGAAGAGAACCAGGTATCCAGTACATCCTCATCTTGTTTAATATCTAAAAATTTAACCTCAGCATTTTGTTCTTTTAATTTTTCAAAAGCCTCTTGTTTTGTTTTGCAAACAACGGTATTTCCTTTATCATCGTACCATGCAGGAATCTGTTGCCCCCACCACAACTGGCGGCTAATGCACCAATCGTGTACATTTTCCATCCAATGTTTGTAGGTATTAATGAATTTTTCGGGAATTAATTTTACATCGTTATTTAAAACAGCTTCTAAAGCGGGTTTGCTAATGTCTTCCATTTTTAAGAACCATTGCATGCTCAAACGTGGCTCTATAACCGCATCTGTACGTTCGCTATAACCAACTTTATTTTTTATCTCTTCTATCTTCTCAACTAAACCTTGTTCCTGCAGATCTTTTATAATTTGTTTACGGCAAGCGAATCTATCCATACCAACATATGCGCCGGCCGCTTCACTAATTTTTCCGTCTTGTGTTAAGGCATCAATAACAGGTAATTTATATTTTTGTCCTAAGTTAAAATCGTTGATATCATGTGCCGGTGTTACCTTTAAAGCACCTGTACCAAAGCTTGCATCAACATATTCATCAAAAATAATTGGTACTACTCTATTCACCACGGGTACAATAATGTTCTTACCTTTTAATTTTGTGTAACGCTCATCGTGAGGATTAACACAAACCGCGGTATCGCCCATGATGGTCTCCGGGCGTGTAGTAGCAACGGTTATGTATTCATCAGAATTTTCTATCTTATATTTTACATAAACCAATTTGCTATTGGTCTCTCTATGAATAACCTCTTCATCGCTCACAGCAGTGAGGCCTTGCGGATCCCAATTTACCATGCGTACGCCGCGATAAATTTGCTTTTTATTATAAAGATCAATAAATGTATCTATAACCGCGTCGCTCAAAGCAGGTTCCATTGTAAAGCGGGTGCGGCTCCAATCGCAGCTGGCGCCTAAATATTTTAGCTGTTCCAAAATAATTCCTCCGTACTTTTCTTTCCATTCCCAGGCATGTTTTAAAAAATCCTCACGTGAAAGATCAGCTTTCTTAATACCCTGATCAGCTAAAAGCTTAACAACTTTAGCCTCAGTGGCAATACTAGCATGATCGGTGCCGGGTACCCAGCAGGCATTGAATCCCAGCATACGCGCACGACGGATCAATACATCCTGAATAGTATTATTAAGCATATGCCCCATGTGCAACACGCCGGTAACGTTAGGTGGCGGGATCACTATAGTGTATGCTTTACGATGATCGGGAGTTGATTTAAAAAAGTTTTTCTCTGTCCAGTACGGATACCACTTGCTTTCAGCCTCCTGGGGGTTATATGTCTTTGCTATGTCCATGTTAAACAATCAAAAATTATTATGTTAAAAATCGCAAAAATACACAAACAATTGGGTTGATGTTATATCTTTATGGCACGATTTATGGTATAAATTTACAACAACAAAAAAACATTATTATGAAAAAATTAATTTTAACATTAGGATTAGTAGCAGGCTTATCTGCATTAACTATTGCACAAGAGGTGCACAATGCAAATGATGGTCATGGCCATGGTGCAGCAACAGAGAACACACAGCCTACTAGTTTAGCTGATATTAAATTAGACAAAACTACCCATGATTATGGTAACATTAAACAAGGTGATAACGGTGAATGTGAGTTTAAATTCACAAACAACGGTAAAGAGCCTTTGGTAATTACTAATTGCATGGGAAGCTGCGGTTGTACTGTACCACAATGCCCTAAAGAACCAATTTTACCGGGTAAAAGTGGTGTAATTAAAGTAAAATATGATACCCAACGTGTTGGTGGCATTTACAAAACTGTAACTGTTAACTCAAACGCAAAAAGCGGTACTCAAACTTTAACCATTAAAGGTAATATTGACGCAAAACCTGTTGATGTTGCTTTTCCTGAAAACCAAACACCTACTGGTGCTCCGGTTGAAAAGAAAGGTTAATATTTAAACTAAAAACAACATGAAAAAGCTATTTTCTATATTAGTAATGGTATTCGGCTTAACTTTTGGGTTAAGCGCTCAAGAATCTACTATTCCTAACCCGGACCCTAATGCTCCGGACATTAAGTTCGAGAATGAAGTATTGGATTACGGTGTTATTGATTACGATGCTAATGGAATTCGTGAATTTAAATTTACTAATACAGGAAAAACACCTTTAACTATTACTTCGGTTACCGGAGAGTGTGGCTGTACAGCTACTACCATTGATGGTAAACCAGGTTGGCCTACAGAACCTATTTTACCCGGAAAAAGCGGAGTAATTAAAGTAAAGTATGATACCAAACGTGAAGGTCGTTTTGAAAAGAACGTTACTGTAGCTTCTAATGCTAAATTCTCATCAAAAAAAATACGCATTAAAGGTGAAATTAAAGCTAAACCTGCAACGGGTGAAAATTAATTTCAATAAATTCTTAAAAGATCCTCTTGGTAAAACCGAGGGGATTTTTTGTTTTAAAAAGGCCTTGTTGTTTATACTGTGTCTTATTACATCATACGGTTTTACGCAAGCTAAGATCGAATTAAAAGATGCTAAACAAAGCTTTGGAACTGTAAATAAGGGAGAGGTTGTAAAACTGGATTATGAATTTACTAATACCGGTAACCAACCGTTAATTATAACCGAAGCCGAAGTTAGTTGTTCCTGCACCACTGTAGATTTTCCAAAACAACCTATTGCTCCTAATCAATCTGGGAAAGTTGTTGTGAGTTTTGATACCAAAACTGTGTACGACAGACAAGACAGGGTTGTATTACTGAAAAGCAACGACCCGAAATCGCCGGCAAAACTCAGGTATAAAGGAAATGTTCATAGAAAATGATCAGGCGTTTGTTTTTAATTGCCTGTAAAACTCCGAAACAATAATTGATGTGGCCATTGCCGCATTTAAAGATTCGGTACCATTACTTTGGTGCGACGGAATAGTAATTGGTTTATTAATGAGCTTTAAATTGGCATCGCTAATACCGTTAGCCTCATTGCCAATAATTATTAAGCCATTGTTTAATTTGTTATTGTAGATAGTACTGCCATTTAAAACTGCCCCATACACATTTTCGATCTTTTCTTTTTTTAAGAGTTCATCTAATTCGCTATAAATAATATTTACCCGTAAAAAGGCGCCCATTGTGGCTTGTATCACTTTTGGATTATATTGATCGCAACTTGCCGGTGAACAAAAAACATTTTTTATTCCGAACCAATCTGCCAAACGCACGATGGTTCCAAAATTTCCCGGATCGCGAATATCATCCATGTACAATGTAAAATCCTTCTTAAAATCAAAAGCACCGGATCTATCATTAAAATAATTGCAGAGCGCCAATACCTGGTTAGGGTTATTCTGCAAAGAGATCTTTTGTAACTCTTCCTCTGTTATTTCTATATGATGGATATTAAATTG
The DNA here is from genome assembly GCA_032358255.1 of Heterotrichella gracilis. NCBI lineage: Eukaryota > Xanthophyceae > Tribonematales > Xanthonemataceae > Heterotrichella > Heterotrichella gracilis. The sequence continues at coordinate 164,268 of JAULBX010006664.1, read as the reverse complement.
TTGTAATTCCTTCTTGTAATTTAAAAGAAATTCTTTTGTAGCATATACTTTTGAAACAAGCTCGCTTTTCTGTAATAAGACCTCCGAAACTGATTTAACACCTTCAACAATAAATAATCTTTGGTTATCCCTTTGTTTTTTCAGGTGTAATGATTGTATTTCTTTTATTTGATTTTTACTAAGCATAATTTACCCTAAATTAGCATATTTATTAAGAGCTTGTTTAAGAGATTTGAAATTATTTACAAAAATACCTAACAGACCGTATTTAAAAAAAATAATACCTGCGTTTTTAGTTTTTTTGCTTGCTCAAATTTTTATTTCGTGCCATCCAACAAAAAAATTACTACCGCACGAATATTTACTCAACAAGGTAGAGGTTCTTAACACTAAACAAACCAACCAGCCAAAAGAAAATTTTGAAGCGTTTTTCAGACAAAAACCAAACCGTAAGTTATTATTCGGAAGTGTTCATTTTTTTGTGTGGTGGTATAACTTGTTTGATGATGAAAAGATAAGGCAGAAAAAAATTGAACGAAATTTAAAATATGATAAGATAAATTCCGACAGGGTTTTGGCTGCCGAAAAAAAGAACGAAGAAAGGGCAAAAAAAGGAAAAAAACCTAAGACGCCTAAATTGAAAGATAAATCAAGTCAACTTGTTGTAGAAAGCATCCGCGACATTGGTGAGCCCGCCGTAGTATTTGATTCACTCTTAACTGAGCAAACGCGACTGCAAATGGTTAAATTTTTATTCAGCAAAGGTTATTTTAATAATAGGGTCACCGATACAATTGAATTTAGCAAAGATTCAAAACGCGCAACAACAAAATATATTCTTTATCCAAAAGATCCATACACAGTAAATAAGATAACTTATTTAATGGAAGATGAAAAGCTCGGAGCGTTGATCTTAAAAGACACCGTAAACACATTGCTTAAAGTGGGTATGCAGTATGATACTGATAAATTGCAAGCCGAAAGACAACGCATAACAGAATTCGCCTCAAACAATGGTTATTTTTATTTTGAAAATGCTTATGTAAATTTTGATGTCGATTCTAATTTCAACAACCATTCAGTATCGGTACTCATTAACTTAAAAAAATATGCAAAGTCTTACAGTTCTTCAAACGATTCTCTGATCTATGTTAATCATCCAAGAATGAAAGTTGAGAACGTGTATATTATCACCGAACCAGTGTATACCGATATTAAAGAAGCAAAATTTAAAGACACGCTTAAAACAAAAAAAGAAGGTACCGTTTTTTTACTGAATTCGCGACTTGCCTATAGACAGCCAATCATTATTAATAATACAGACATATACCGAGGTCAGTGGTTTAGAAAAGATACTTCCGAGCGAACATATAAACAATTATTAGGTTTGGGTATATTTAAAAATGTAACTATTAAATTTTTAAAGAATGAAGATCATTCTAACCGTTTGGATTGTTACATAATCTGTAATCCATTATTTAAACAATCATTAACTGCCGAAACGGAAGGAACCAACACCAATGGTAACTTGGGTATTGACGGAAGTATTTTGTACCAAAATAAGAATTTTTTTAGGGGCGGCGAATTAATTGAGTTAAGATTGCAAGCCGCCATTTCAGCGCAAAAACAATTTGCTAATGATACAACAAATAATATTAATTCCGTTGAAGATGTCGTTGACCTTCAACGTTTACAACGTACATTTAATACGATACAATTTGGACCTGAGTTTACATTTTCTGTTCCCCGCGCCTTCTTCCCATTTTCATTATTACCTTTTAAAAAAGATATGTTGCCGCGTACTTACGTTAAAACTTCGCTTAATTACCAGGCAAGACCGGAATTTAGCAGGATAATTACCAATATTGATTATGGCTTTAGTTTTAGAAGTAATAAAGGAAGGTTAAGGCATGATTTTATTCCGTTTGAGGCTTATCTTGTTCGCGCAAAATTATCAGCCTTGTTTGAAAAAGATCTGAACAATCTTAACGATGCGTTTTTACTGAATTCGTTTCGTGATCACATCACTACTTTAAGTAAATACAGTTTAACTTATACGTCAAAAGAAAATTCAAACACCAGCCGTAAAACCGTTCACTACATAAGATGGACAATTGGTTCTTCAGGCTCTATACTTCGCCAGTATTTTATCGCGCGCGGAAAAGAACCTGATACTTTAGGTCGCTACCTTTTATTTAATATTCCATTTGCGCAATTTTTAAAAACAGACATTGATTACAGGATCTATATTCCTATAAGAACGAAAAGTAGAATTGTTTACCGTGTGGCCGGTGGAATTGGTAAGCCGCTTAAAAATTTAAGTGGTTTGCCTTACGAGCAAAGTTATTTTAGCGGTGGTCCGAATAGTGTAAGGGCTTGGCGTGCGCGCACCCTTGGCCCCGGTGGATATGACCCAAGCAACAGCTCTACTAAATATGATAAAATTGGTGACATATTATTGGAAGGGAATTTTGAATACCGTTTCCACATTATTAAATCATTTAACGGCGCCTTTTTTGTAGATGCAGGAAATATATGGCGCTTGAAAAAAGATGAAACAAAACCTGAAGGTGAATTTGTGGTTGAAAAATTTGCCGATCAAATTGCTATTGGTAGCGGTCTAGGCATACGCTGGGATCTTGGTTTCTTCGTGTTACGTATTGATCTCGCAGTACCGGTAAAAGATCCTAAATATGAGGTTGGCGATAGGTGGACCTATGATAAAAAACCACACAAACAAATTGTTGCTAACTTTGGTATTGGTTATCCATTCTAAAATTATTTAATGAAAGTTGCAGGTTTTACTATAATACGAAACGCTTTAAAATTTGACTACCCGGTAGTGGAAGCTATCACTTCTATTTTACCCATTTGCGATAAATTTTTTGTTGGTGTTGGCAACAGTGATGATGATACAAGGAAATTAATTGAGAACATTGCCTCTGATAAAATAATAATTATTGATACCGTTTGGGATGACAGTTTACGCGAAGGCGGTAAAATTTTATCTATTGAAACGAACAAAGTTTTCGATGCGATCCCGCAAGAATTTGACTGGTGTTTTTATATCCAGAGTGATGAGTGTGTGCATGAAGCAGATCTGCCAAAAATTAAAACCGCTATGGAATTTTATGAAGATGATGTTGCTGTTGATGGCTTATTATTTGAGTACAAACATTTTTATGGTCAGTATAATTACATTGGCATTGGCAGAAGATGGTACAAAAATGAAATCCGCATTATTAAAAACAACAAACACATTCGGTCGTATAAAGATGCCCAGGGATTTAGAACAGACAGCGATAAAAAATTACGCGTTAAAAAAACAGGCGCTTTTATTTACCATTATGGTTGGGTAAAACCGCCTCAGGCACAGCAAGCAAAACAAGCCAGCTTTCACAAAATGTGGCATGATGATGAATGGATGAAAAGCAATATTCCTAAAGTAGAAGAATTTGATTACAGTAATATTGATCTGTTAGGAGAATACAAAGGCATACATCCAAAAGTTTTTGAAGAACGCATTAAAAAAGCAACCTGGAAATTTGTTTACGATAAAACAAAAGTAAAGACCAATTTTAAATATCAGTTCTTATTTTGGGTTGAGAAATTAATCGGCTGGCGGGTTGGCGAGAATAGAAATTATAAAGAAGTTTGATTTAGGATCTTACTTCTTAAATACACTTAAAATAATCAAAAGCCTCTAAACAATCGTCACATTTATAGAGGGCTTTGCAGGCTGTGCTGCCAAACTGAGATACCAAATGTGTTTTAGTGCTTTTACACCTTGGACAGGTAATGTTCTTTGTTTTACCGGTTAAAAAAGATTTATCACTGGTTGATTCCTCCGGAGGAGCGATACCGTATTTCTGCAGTTTTAATTTTGCTTCTTCGTTTAGCCAGTCAGTAGTCCACGCCGGATTATAAACTGTATTAATTTTTACAGTTTCAAAACCGTTCTCTAATAATTTTTTCTTTACGTCGTCCTCCATTTGTTTCATAGCCGGACAACCACTATACGTTGGCGTAATTGTAACTTCAATAGTTTTATCATCTGCAAACTTTACATCTCTTATTACACCTAATTCCACAATAGAAATTACAGGAATTTCCGGATCAGGAATTTCTGAAAGAAGGGAATAAATATTTTCTTTTGTTTGCATTTTGTTTTGCCGCTATGGCAAGATAGGTCGCTAAGAAATTTCTAAAGTATCCAAATGGCAGCAATGATCATGATCACAATAATTACAAGATATTGCCAAACGTCAACAAAATAAGGAGACAGTTTTTTCCACATATTTTTACTTTGAATTTATTTTACCACTTCGCAGTTGGGTGCATGCGAGGCAACGATTGCATTTCTGCTAAAATATAACTTAAATGTTCGCCATGTAAGCCTCTACGGCTGCCCGTTTGCACATAAGTATTTTCAGGTGCTACCAAATTAGCTTTGGCCAACAACTGATTAATTTCTTTTTCCCAATTTACTTTTAATGCACTTAGATCAACCGCAACGCCCTCTTTTATTAAAAGTGCATCTACCTCGTTCATCTCAAACAATTCGCCGGCAAAAGGCCAGATCTCATTTAACCCTTTTTGCAAACGATTAAAACTTTCTTCTGTACCATTTCCAAAACGGTTTACCCAAGAAAAACTATGACGTTTGTGGTAAGTAATTTCTTTTATTGATTTAGCTGCAATACCCGCTAAAGTTTCGTCTTTACTTTTTGCTAACTCAGTGTAAAAAGCAAGGTCAAAACAATCGATCAATGCTTGTCTGATAATTGTTTTTGCATAATCACCATTTGGTTGTTCGGTAATTAGTGCATTAAAATATTCGCGGTCGTTCCTAAAAAAAGCAATATCATCTTCTGTTCTTCCTTTACCTTCAATTTTTGCCGCATATTCTAAGAGCGCTTTTGCGCGGCCAAAAATATCTAATGCAATATTTGTAAGTGCAAGATCTTCTTCTAAAAAAGGACCATGACCTGTCCATTCACTTAAACGTTGCGCTAAAATTAAACTTGTATCGCCTAATCTTAAAGTATAACTAAATAATGCTTCCTGTGATGTCATAAATTACATATGTCCGACACCGTCGGGAATTTGATAAAATGTTGGGTGACGATAAATTTTATCGTTTGATGGCTCAAAGAATGAACCCATATCTTCAGGACTGCTTGAAACAATAGCGCTGCTTGGCACAACCCATAGGGCCATTCCTTCGCCGCGACGTGTATACAGATCACGTGCATTTTGCAAAGCCATTTCTTTATCGTAAGCGTGTAAGTTGCCGCAATGTACAAACGGTTGTCCCGCTTTTTTTTGTACAAATACTTCCCATAATGGGCCTTGAGAATCGTTACTCATATTATTTTTCTGGTATCTAAACCTTTTCTTTTAATTAATTTTTATGCTGCTTGGTAATTCTCGTTTTGTTTTTTTGCGTAGGCAGTTGCAGCTTCTCTTACCCAAGCGCCTTCGCTGTGCGATTTATTACGCGAGGCCAAACGTTCTTTGTTACAAGGTCCGTTACCTTTTATCACCGCCTTAAACTCAGCCCAATCCGGCTCACTAAAATCGTATCCTTTTTTTGCTTCGTTCCATTTTAAATTTTTATCAGGAACCACTAATCCTAAATATTCTATTTGAGGCATGGTTTGATTTACGAAACGCTGGCGTAACTCATCGTTTGTTTCGCGCTTGATGCGCCATTTTAGTGCGTTTTCACTATTCGGACTTTCAATATCTGGCGGGCCAAACATCATCAAGGTTGGATACCACCAACGGTTTAACGCATCCTGTGCCATTTCTTTTTGAGCAGGCGTGCCAAAAGCTAAATGCGTCATTAATTCGTATCCCTGGCGTTGGTGAAAACTTTCTTCTTTACAAATGCGCACCATTGCACGGGCGTAAGGCCCGTAAGAAGTACGTTGTAACATCACCTGGTTCATAATAGCAGCGCCATCAACCAACCAACCCACTGCCCCAACATCCGCCCAGGTTAAAGTTGGGTAATTAAAAATAGAAGAGTATTTTGCTTTTCCTGTAAGCAATGCATCTAACATCTCATCACGGCTGGTGCCAAGCGATTCGGCTGCTGTGTATAAGTATAATCCGTGTCCGCCTTCATCCTGCACCTTAGCTAAGAGTACCAGTTTGGCACGCAAGCTTGGGGCACGGGTAATCCAATTCCCTTCCGGCAACATCCCAACAATTTCGCTATGCGCATGCTGCGATATTTGACGTATTAAATGCTTGCGGTAATTATCAGGCATCCAATCTTTTGGTTCAATGATATCGTTTTTAGCCAATTTAGCTTCGAAAAGATCTTCAAAATTTACAACTCCCATGATTTTATAAGGTAATAGTTCCTACAAAGATAGGATTTATGCGGTTTTTATCCAAAAAATTGGTGGTTTTATATGGCCTGCCCGTCGTATTCTCAAATAAATTTTTTTATCCCTCTTAAAGCCCTATTTTTGCACACTATTTATTGAATTATGGCACGTTTTCACACCCTAAAAGTTAAAGATATTAAACGCGAAACGGCGGATGCTGTTTCTGTGGCTTTCGAAGTTCCCCCTCAACAACAACCAGAATACCAGTTTAAACAAGGACAATATATTACCTTAAAAATGAACATTGGTGGTGAAGAAATTCGCCGCTCTTACAGTTTGTGCTCAAGTCCCTACGAAAAAGAATTGCGCGTTGCCATAAAAGCTGTAAAAGGCGGTAAAATGTCAACCTACATTAACGGTGAGTTAAAGGTTGGCGCAAGTATAGATGTAATGACGCCAATGGGTTCGTTTTATTCTGTTCTTTCAGGTGGTAATAAGAAAAAATATGTTTTGGTTGCCGGAGGAAGTGGAATTACACCCATGATGAGTATTATCAAAAGTATTTTATACGTTGAAAAACAAAGTACTGTTACTTTAATATATGCGAATAAAGACGAAGCTTCAACTATTTTTAAAGCTGAATTAGATACGTTAGTTAGTAACAATCCAAATTTAAAATTGGTTTACGTTTTTGATCAACCTCAAACTAAAATTTCTGATCTGCAAAGCGGAATTATTACAAGCGATAAAGCAAAAGCGTTAATAGAAAATTTTGGAGGCGTAAATGCTGACGACTATTTTATTTGTGGTCCGGGACCAATGATGGAAAATGTAAAAACTACTTTGGAAAGTTTAAAAATTGCGAAAGAAAAAATTCATATTGAATATTTTACTGCGGTAATTGATGCCGTAAATAAAGCGGAAAATAATACACTTGGCGCTGATGTAAAATCAAAGATCACCGTTCTGCAATACGGCATTGAAACTAATTTTGAATTAAAAACCAGCAGCATCACTATTTTGGATGCTGCGATAGAAGCCGGTGTTGACGCGCCATTCAGCTGCAAAGGAGCTGTTTGTTGCACTTGCCGCGCAAAAGTTTTAGAAGGTAAAGTAAAAATGGACGCTAATTTTGCGTTAACAGAAGCAGAAGTAGAAGAGGGTTTTATTTTAACCTGTCAATCACATCCAATAACCGAAAAAGTGGTTATTGATTATGATGCTTAATTGATCTTATTTATAGATCTCTAATAAAAATCTTCCCAGATCATAATTTAATTCAATTGGTTTATTCTTACCAAGAGAAATGTTTATTCCGTTTTGAGTATTGGTAACATCATTTACATTCTTTTTACCCGACGGTAAAATATAAAATACCGAAGCTGCATCTTTTGGAAAACTATGATTTTGGCGTTTTGACCGCTTGTTTGTAAGCGTAACATTATACAATTTGTATGGTTCGGTTGTTATCGAATAATATTTTTTAGGATCAAACTCTATCTTTTTTTGATTGAGATAAAAATAAGCCGTATCGTTCTTTGCGCGATTTTGATTAAAAATAAATATTCGGTTCTTATTGTTCTTCTTTTTATTCTCTTTTATATAATTAACGCCAGTAAAATACATTTTTACGGTTACCGAAGAGTTGCTCTCATCCTCAAAAACGTTTTCAATAAAATATAAATTGGCTCCAACTGTTTTTGCTTTCGCTTTAAGAAGATTGTACCAATGATCCAGCAAGATATTATGGTGCTCGCCTGAAATTTTAACCGATGCCATGAACTGTAACTTAGCAGTGTCATTAACATCTTCTATATACTGCATTTCTGTTACAAAATAATCGTGTTTATAATTAGATTGACTTAAAACTTCTATGTTTTGAGAGAAACAAAGAGAAAAGAAAAGTTGAAATATAAAAACACAAAAGTATTTCATGTATTGAATGTACTACATAAAATAAAAAAAGCCAAACATTTCTGCCTGGCTTTAAATTGTTTACTCTAATAATTAGTGTTTGCTTAAATAATCTGCCACACCAGCGTGCGTATCCTTTAATCCTTCAGCGCCTTTTGTCCAATTAGCAGGACAAACCTCACCATTTTCTTCAAAGAATTGTAAAGCATCAACCATGCGTAGGGTCTCATCAACATTACGGCCCAATGGAAGATCATTGATCAGTTGATGGCGAACTGTACCTTCTTTATCGATCAGATATAAACCTCTGAAAGCGATCATTGGCCCTGTTGCTACAAGGTCGCCGTCTTCATTCACATCATAATCACCAAACAAAGTACCATAACTCAGCGAAATGGTTTTTGTGGTATCGGCAACAATTGGATAAGTAACACCTTTAATACCGCCGTCTTTTTTTGCCATTTGCAACCAGCCCCAGTGACTCTCTTCTGTATCTGTACTGCAACCTACTACAGCACAATTGCGACTTTCAAACTCTTTTAATTTCTCCTGAAAAGCATGTAATTCTGTTGGACAAACAAACGTGAAATCTTTTGGGTAAAAGAAGAACACCACGTGTTTTTTTCCAAGATATTGATCTAATGAGAAATCTGATACGATCTCTCCACCTTTAATAACTGCTCCCGCTCTAAAGAACGGTGCTTTTTTTCCTACTAAACTTGACATATGTATAATTTTTAATTGATTTAATATATTGTGTAAAAGTATAAATTACTTTTTAAACGGATTTAAAGTATTATTGTTTAAAATTAACCAAGTTAACAATTATTAGTATGAGTATAGAAATTAATAGGCCCGCCCCAGAATTTAAATTATTTAATACAGTAAAAAAAGAAGTTACTTTAAGCGAAAACAAAGGAAAGAACGTGCTTTTACTTTTTTTTCCGCTAGCCTTTACCAGTACTTGCACGGCAGAATTGTGTAATATCCGCGATAATTATGCAATGTATAACGACTTAAATGCCGTTGTTTATGGCATTTCAAACGACTCTTTGTTCGTTCTCGGTAAATTTAAAGAAGAACAAAAGTTAAATTTTGACCTTTTGAGCGATTTTAATAAAACAGTTTCGGCCGCTTATGATAGTTTATATCCTGAATTTATTTTTGGAATGCAAGGCGTAAGCAAACGTGCCTCATTTGTTGTAGATAAAACCGGAATAGTTAAATATGCTGAAATACTTGAAAAAGCATCAGATCTGCCCAATTTTGAAGCCATAAAAGCCTGCTTAGAAAAATTACAATAACTCTTGCTTAAATCATTCTTTGATAAAAAATTAACAGAAGCCGGCTGCGATGAGGCTGGCAGGGGTTGTTTAGCTGGCCCAGTGTACGCAGCAGCGGTAATTTTACCTAAAAACTATAAGAATAAATGGCTAAACGACAGCAAAAAATTAAGTGATGCCGATCGTTATGAATTGCGTCCAGAAATTGAAGAAAAAGCTTTGTCCTGGGCTGTAGGTTTTGTAGATCATAAAGAAATTGATGAGATAAATATTTTAAACGCGTCTTTTCTTGGAATGCATCGTGCTGTGGATCAATTGAAAATAATCCCCGAATTGTTATTGATAGACGGCAACAGATTCAAGGCTTACAAAAACATTCCTCATCAATGCATCATTAAAGGCGATGGAAAATTTTTAAGTATTGCTGCGGCAAGCATACTCGCAAAGACTTACCGCGATGATTTTATGAAATCTGCTGCTTTGATCCATCCGGAATATTTTTGGGAAAGTAATATGGGTTACCCAACGAAAAAACACCGTGAAGCAATAAGACAGCACGGCGTAAGCCCTATACACCGGTTAACTTTTCAGCTATTGCCACGGCAGTTGGAGTTAGAATTGGAGTAATCCACAGTCTTTTATGTAAAACTCCCGCTTTTAGTGATATTTTGAAATACTAAAATCTGTACTTTAGTTAAACGTGACCCTTTTAAAAAAAATACTTTTTGGTTTATTTGTTGTTTTAGCTTTAACGTTTGCCGTTTGGGCGTATTTTAATTTAAAGAACAGTAAAAAACCAACCGTAAATGCACTTTCAGTTCTACCCGATAATTGTTTAGTGTATTTAAACACTAACGATTTTTTTGAATTAAATAAGAAAATAAATTCTCAGAGTTTAATTGCAGATAAATTAAAGTTGTTTGGCGACGTAAATTTATTTTGCAATACCCTTCATTCATTTGATTCGGTTTTTACTGCAAATACTTTGCTTGAGGAAATGGTAAAAAAAGGCAGCATCCATTTTGCTCTGTACGAGAATTTAAATTGGATATCAACTTTTAATATTAAGCGTCTGGGAAACCAGGAGTTAATTATTGGCGAACTTGTTAAACTTTTAAATGCACAAAAAGTAGAAAATGATATATACATCTTCATTCTAAACAAACAAGATAAATTTTATTTCACTTTAAACTCAGGTGTTGCAATTATTTCAAATAGTTCTGCTGGCATTGATAATGCATTAAATAAAACAAATGCTAAGCTTGATAAGAATAAATCGTTCCTGGCTTTTAAAAATACATTAGACGAAAATAGTCTTCTTTCAATTTACCTCGATCATAAGCTTTACGCAAAAAGTAAAGCAGCAACAAAATTAAACTTAACGCTTGCTTGCAAAACAGGGTATTCGTCAGGGAGTTTTAATATTGAACCTTCAGAATTAACGCTTAATGGCTATTTGAAGCCAGATAGCGGTGAAATAATTTCAGCTTTTTACGATCAGAAGCCACAAAGCCCTGACTTTTTAAACTTATTACCAAATAATACTTCTTCTTTTAAATCTTACGGCTTTAGTTCGTTCGAGAACTTAAATAAAACCATAAATAAAATAAGCGCTAACCCGAATAGTAAATTCTGGAAACTAGTAACCGATACTGCCCTTTTTAATATTGAAAATGAATTTTATCAAAATGCTCAAAGCTACCTTGTTAATTTTGAATCGAAGATACCCGGAGAAAAATTTGTGCTCCTAAGAATTACTGATACTACAAAGGCGTTAGAACATTTGGGTTTTATGAGCGATTCATTGATCAACGACGATTCAACCTTTATTTACAAACTAAAAAGTAAAGGCCAAAAACAACCTTTAAAATTATTCGCTACTTTCTTTAATGCTTCAACGAATTATGCGGCTCTTTACCGGTCGCATTTGATCTTTTCTGAGAATAAAGAAGAACTAATAAGATTATTAACTGATCTTAAAAATGAAGCTTCAGTCTCAAAGAACGAAAGTTTTATCGTCTATAAGAATCAAAATCTATCTGAGGATTTTAATTATCTGGTATATAATTCGCCGAATAAATATAAACGTGAGATCAGTAGCTTTTTTAATTTTGAATTAAAGGGCGAAAAAAATCCCTTTGATAATTTTAAACACTTTTCTTTCTCTATCAGTAACAATAAAAATAATTTCAAATTTCGCTGGCAGTTAATGAATGAGGCCGAAATGGTAAACAAAGAACAAAATGTATTGTGGACCCTTAATCTCGATGCCCCATCTGCGATGCAAGCCAATGGGTTTATTAATCACATCACAAAAGAAAATGAGTTAGCCATACAGGATGAAACAAAAATGTTTTACCTCATAAACGCAAAGGGAACTATTCTTTGGCAGAAAAAACTGAGTGAAAAAATCATGTCCAAGATTTTTACAGTAGATATTTTTAAGAATAATAAATATCAATTATTATTTAGTTCCGAAAATTATCTGCATTTAATTGATCGCAACGGTAATTATGTACAAGGTTACCCGGTTAAATTGCCTGCAGCAGCAAGTTCGGGGTTATCCGTTCTTGATTATGATAACGATAAAGATTATCGCCTTTTTATTGCTTGCAAAAATAACATGATCTATAACTATTCTATTTTTGGAGTAAAGGTAGATAAGTTTGCCACCGTTAAAACTGACGCGGAAGTTACATTACCTGTTCAATATGCGAAAGTAGGGTTAAGCGATTATTTAGTTACTGCCGACAAAGCGGGCAAGATCTATACTTTTAGCCGTAAGGGCGAAGCCCGTATAGGATTAAAGAATAAAACAATAGAAAATTGCTCGGCGTTTTATGTTGACGCTACAAATAATATTAATTCAACGTATTTAATTTATGTTGATGATAAAAATAATTTGATCAATAAAATATCTTTCTCGGATAAAAAAGTGATAGAGAAATTAGGTAATGATATTGAGCTTGCTAGTATTAAATTCAGTAATGTTGACGACAACAAGGCTATGGACGTGATCATTACAAAACCTAATGCAATTTATGCTTATAACTTAAATGGCAACTTGTTATTTGAAAAAGCGGTTGAAAGCGAATTGACTGAAACGGATTTTTATAGCGACGAAAGTCATTCTTTGTTTTTGTCGTTCAGTAATACAAAGCAAGAATTAATATTATTAGATCAGTTAAAACAAAAATTAAAATCAATTCATGCTACAGCGCATCCTTTAATAAGCAATTTATTTAACGACAATAAAAAATATTTAATTGTAACCGACGGGGCTAATTTAAATTGTGTGGCGCTTTAGTAAACAAAAGTACCAAACTCTGTGTTAAGCGTTACTTTTTTACCCTCGCCCTTCTCTACCCTGCCAATTATTTTCGCATCAACATTAAAGCTTTTGCTGATTGCGATAATTTTTTCAGCAAACTGTTCGTCAGCATAAATTTCCATGCGGTGACCCATGTTAAATACCTTGTACATTTCTTTATACTCAGTATGGCTTTGCGCTTGTATGGTTTTAAATAATGGCGGCACGTCAAATAAATTATCTTTTATTACATGTAAACCATCATTTAAAAAATGTAACACCTTGGTTTGAGCACCACCACTGCAGTGTACAAGCCCATTGATATTCTTACCAAGTTCTGAGATAACTTTTTTAATAACCGGTGCGTAGGTTCTAGTTGCAGATAGAACCAGTTTGCCAGCATCTATCTTTTCTTTTATTTGTTTACCATTACTTTCGGTATAACTGACTTCAATTTTATCTGTTAAGTTTAATCCGCCGGTATAAACCACACTTTCGGGCAATGCAGCATCAAAACTTTCGGGAAATTTTTTTGCAAGATTTTTATTGAACACATCGTGTCTTGCACTTGTTAAGCCGTTACTTCCCATGCCACCATTGTATTCAATTTCATAGGAAGCTTTGCCGTAACTGCATAAGCCTATAATAACATTTCCTGCTTTTATGGTATCGTTAGAGATTACTTTATTGCGTTCCATCCTGCAAATAACCGTGCTATCTACAATTAGAGTTCTTACAAGATCTCCAACGTCTGCGGTTTCGCCGCCAGTGGACGAAATAGAAATTCCGTTCTCCCGTAAATTCTTTAAAACATCTTCGGTACCATTTATAATTGCTGAGATAACTTCTCCCGGGATCAAATTTTTATTTCTTCCAATAGTTGATGATAATAAAATATTATCGGTAGCACCAACGCAAATAAGATCATCAAGGTTCATAATAACTGCATCCTGCGCAATTCCTTTCCAAACGCCCAGATCGCCAGTTTCTTTCCAATACATATAGGCTAAAGCCGACTTAGTGCCTGCACCGTCAGCATGCATCACCAAACAATGATCTTTGCTACCACTTAAATGATCGGGCACTATCTTGCAGAATGCCTTTGGGAACAAACCTTTGTCTAATTTGGCAATTGCCGCATGCACATCTTCTTTAGAGGCCGAAACACCACGAAGATTATATTTATCATCACTCATAATTCAATGTCAAAGATAAATATTTGAATCTATATATATTGTTTATTTTTGCACAGTCCTAATAAGCTAATGATAAGAATATCCATTGTTAATTATACCAATACTTTACCCTTTAAATGGGCGCTAAAACGCAGCGACCTTATTGGGAAGATAGAGCTGCATGAGGATATTCCAAGCATTTGTGCCCAAAAACTAAAATTCAAACAGGTAGACCTGGCTTTGGTGCCGGTAGCACTTTTAGCCGAATTAGATACTTATTTTATTGAGACCGGCTTTTGTATTGGCGCCAACGGCAAGGTTGATAGCGTAAAACTATACAGCCAGGTGCCTTTGAAAGAAATAAAGACCGTAACGTTGGATTATCAGTCAAAATCATCTATCACTTTAACAAAGGTATTGTTCAAGTTTTTCTGGAAAGAAAAGGTTGATTATTTAGATGCAAAACCTGGCTTTGAAAATGACATAAAAGATACAAATGCCGCAGTTGTAATTGGTGACAGAACTTTTAGTTTGAATGGCAAATATAAATACGAATATGATCTTGCCGAAGAGTGGAAAAAATTTACGGGCTTACCGTTTGTTTTTGCGGCTTGGGTAAGCACAGAAAAATTACCCGCTACATTTATTAATACATTTAATTCTGTTTTAAAATTTGGTGTGGATAATATTTTGGATGCGATAGAAGAAGATAGCAGCGTAAAAGATCTTTCAAAAGCTCAAACAATAGAATATTTAACGAAGAGAATCGATTATAATTTAAATTCCGAGAAACGAAAAGCTTTGGAATTATTTTTAACTTATATTAAACAGCTTTAAAATTATCACCAACAATGGCTTTCATTGCATTTGGCCGGCATTTGAAAAAAACATTCCTTTCGGCAAGCGCCGGCTCGCCGTCCATGTGAATAAAATCTTTCTCTTCTCTTTCAATACTTAACTCACTGCAAGCAAAAGTTTCAATAAGTTTACTGGTATCAGCTTTACGTCTCATTATTTTTAAGAGCAGTCCGAATACTTCGTAAAATTTAAAAGGTCTTAATATCGAAACGTGAAAAAGGCCGTCATTCATTACCGCCCCTGGAGCTATGTAAAAATCATTTCCATACTGGCCAGCATTACCTACTGTAATTAAAAAAGCAGTACGTTCAATTTCAACATTATTATATTTTAATTTGTAAGTTTTAGGTTTATAAGACGAAAATTCTTTCCAGATTATTTTTACGTAACTCTTTAAACCACGTTTAACACTTGTAGCAAATAAATTTCCAATGTGGGCGTCAAAACCTACACCGCTAGTGCAAAAAAATGGCATATTGTTTACCTCACCGCTATCAATTACCCGCGTTTTACCTTCAATGATCTTATCTAGCGCTAGTTCTGTTTTCACAGGAAGTCCAAGGCTACGAGCTAAACCATTACCCGAACCGGCAGGAATAATGCCTAAAGTAAGATCTTTATTAAGAATGGTTTTTGCTACCATATTCACAGTTCCGTCGCCACCAACAGCAACTGCATCTGTAAAATTTTCAGAAAAAAGTTTTTGGGATATGGCATTAAATTCGTTAATATTTTGCCAGATAGCGATCTCATAATCAATTTTTCCTTTTAACTTTTGTTCAATTAAAGGCAATAATGTTGGCCCCAGTTTTTTACCGGCTTTTGGGTTTATAATGAACAACAGCTTCCTTTTCATGCAAGCACGAAAATAGCAATATTATACAAGTATATTTAAGAAGCTTTTTGAAATGTGTGCATTTTTTACAACAAATAATAATTATATTTAAGCCTTTAAAATAATTCTATGCAAAACACATTAAAAGCCTTAGGCTTAAAAGAAATAAACGAAGGTTGTTCAACAGGAAAAAACTGGTTCGCTAATGGCGATATACTTGAATCTTTTAGCCCCGTTGATGGAAAATTAATTGGTAAAATTAAAACAGCAAACAAAGCAGATTATCAAAAAGCTATTTCTGCAGCTTCTGATGCATTTAAATATTGGAGAAATATTCCTGCACCAAAACGTGGAGAATATGTGCGCCAGTTTGGTGATAAATTACGCGCTAAAAAAACCGAACTTGGTAAACTGGTTTCTTACGAAATGGGTAAATCGTTCCAGGAAGGTTTGGGCGAAGTGCAGGAGATGATAGATATTTGTGATTTTGCGGTAGGTTTATCTCGCCAGTTGTACGGTTTACAATTGCATAGCGAACGCCCTAACCATCGAATGATGGAACAATGGCATCCATTAGGAATTGTTGGTATAATTAGTGCGTTTAATTTCCCTGTTGCTGTTTGGGCATGGAATACAACTTTAGCATGGATCTGCGGTGATGTTTGTATCTGGAAACCATCTGAAAAAACACCTTTGTGTTCTATTGCCTGCCAACACATCTGGAATGAAGTAGCAAAAGAAAATAATTTACCTGAAGGAATTTCTTGTTTGGTAAATGGTGATTATAAAATTGGAGAATACTTAACGGAAGATACGCACGTTGCTTTAATTTCAGCAACAGGCTCTACGCGCATGGGCAAAATTGTTGGCGCTAAAGTGGCAGAGCGTTTTGGAAAAAGCATTTTAGAATTGGGCGGCAACAATGCCATTATCATTACAGAAAATGCCGACCTTGATACAACCCTTGTGGGCGCTGTATTTGGAGCGGTAGGTACAGCTGGTCAACGTTGTACTTCCACACGAAGATTAATCATTCACGAAAATATTTACCAAAAAGTAAAAGATAGTTTAGTAAAAGCTTATTCTCAATTAAAGATCGGCGATCCATTGGATGAAAAAAATCATGTTGGTCCTTTAATTGATAAAGATGCAGTTAGAGGTTACATGGGTGCTTTAGAACGTGTAATTACCGAAGGCGGAAAAATTATTGTACCGGGTGGTGTTTTAGAAGGTAAAGGTTACGAAAGTGGCTGTTATGTAAAACCAGCTATTGCAGAAGCAAAAAACGAAATGGCTATTGTGCAACACGAAACATTTGCACCAATACTATATTTAATGAAATACAAAACTTTGGATGAAGCGATCGCTCTTCAAAATGGCGTGCCACAAGGTTTGTCGAGCGCTATCATGACCTTAAATATGCGCGAGGCAGAATTATTTTTAAGCGCCTCAGGAAGTGATTGCGGAATTGCCAACGTAAATATTGGAACCAGTGGTGCTGAAATTGGTGGTGCTTTTGGTGGCGAAAAAGAAACAGGTGGCGGACGTGAAAGCGGTTCGGATGCCTGGAAAGCTTATATGCGCAGACAAACAAACACCATTAACTGGGGTAACACGTTGCCATTAGCACAAGGGATTAAATTTGACTTAGGGTAATTATTTCTCTTTCTCTGCACCCTCTTCCTTAAAAGGATTCCGCGGGATCCATTCTGAGGGTTGTAGGAATGAGATGAAAGGTTTTTGAATTAATTTTGAAATTGTATTCTGAGGTTTTATATAGCAGATCAAATTTTCAGCTTTAGCACCAACAGTTGTTTTAATTTCGGCAGCGGTCCTCCCTAAATTTACTTTATTACGTTTGTTCTTGATAGCTTCATCTATCATGGCATATAAAATGTTTTGATACAAATTATATTGATTATTCAATTCATAGTCAAATCCGATATAATGCGCTTCCAAAGATCCGTCCGGCATTAAAAAACTACTTGCAAAAGCAATTATTTTGTTCTCGTAAAAAAATGCCTTAACGGTAAAATCTTTTTCAAAAATGCTTTTAACGCTGCTAAAATAGTTCTTTGGCAGTTTTATTAATTTAAATTTAGCTTTTTCAAAAATACCTTCGTACAATTTATATAATTGTTTTTCATGAAGTTTAATTTCATCAGCATTTAAATATTTTACTTCAACCCCTTCAGAACTTTTGAAGATAGATTTTGCCCTATTGCGGTATTTCTTTGAGAACAGGCCAACATAAGCGCCTACAGAGTCAATATTAGCAGGGATCTCCACAATTAAATTAGGTTCTACAAAAAATTCAGAATAGTTTTCTTCTTCAAATAACGCCTTCGGTTTTAGCGGAACATGAAAATCTTTAAGCAAAATAGCAGAAATAGTGCGGGCTAGTTTCTCTTCTTTTGAAACAAGATCAATGATGTTCAGCAATATTTCATGTGCTTGCTCCTGAGGGATCTTTTTATCAAACAAAAAACCATACTCACCGCTTACCAAATTATTACCACAGGTAAATAGACGCAACAAAACTTCGTCTTTATTAGAATCAATATACTTTTCAAATAAATTTAAACGTTTCGACTTTATGGTCTCTACCTGGTGATCCAACAGCTCGCCAAAAACGGCGGCCTTAAAATCTATAATTTGAAAATAAATAATACCGCAGGGTTGTTCTTTACAATAAACAATAACATAACGTGATGTTAATTTTGTGTGCTCGCCGGTCTCAACTATCTTTAAATACTCTTTCTCTAAAAAAATAGTGTTTTTTTTGCCTATGGCATCCCAATCCTTTTCAGGTAAAGCAGCTGCTTTTTCATAAAGAGAAAAAGAAAAGTCCTCATTC
The DNA here is from genome assembly GCA_032358255.1 of Heterotrichella gracilis. Lineage (NCBI taxonomy): Eukaryota > Xanthophyceae > Tribonematales > Xanthonemataceae > Heterotrichella > Heterotrichella gracilis. Next base: position 145,695 of record JAULBX010006664.1, on the reverse strand, counting down.
AGGCGGCGGAATGGTAAGAATCTTTTTTTGGAGGAAACCGGTTTACAAAAGGCGAACATAATTTAGTTAAAATTACTAATTTAATTCCTTTTGGTAAGCTAAACTGTTTATTAAAAACATTAAATATTTTTAAACTCAAGTTTTAAAATTGAGTATATTTAAATCATCAATTATGAAGTTTGACTTTAAACATACACCCAGCATTGATCAGGTTGGAATTGAAGAACGTGTGGCTCGTTTTAATACCCGAAGTATAAAAAAAGAGACAAAATTAAGCGGCTTAAAGCTAGCTTTGAACATGATAGACCTTACTACACTTGAAGGAAAAGACACCGACGGAAAGGTAAAACAAATGTGTATTAAAGCCATGCATGTTTCTGATGATCTGCCGGGTTTACCAACAGTGGCAGCAGTTTGTGTGTATCCCAACCATGTTAAAACAGCCAAACTGGTTTTAAAAGATAGCAAGGTAAAGATCGCTTCGGTGGCAACCGCTTTTCCAAGTGGGAATTCTACTCTAGAAATTAAGTTAGACGATACTAAACTTGCCATAGATAGTGGTGCTGATGAAGTGGATATGGTTATTAGCCGTGGTGAATTTTTAAAAGGCAACTACAATTTTGTATTTGATGAAATTGCAGCAATTAAAAATGCCTGCGGCAAAGCAAGATTGAAAGTTATTTTAGAAACAGGAGAACTCTCTACGTTGGATAATGTTAGAAAGGCTAGCGATATTGCGATTCTTGCCGGTGCTGATTTTATCAAGACCTCTACCGGAAAAATTCAACCTGCTGCAACCATGCCGGTTACATTGGTTATGCTGGAAGCAATTAAGGATCATTATTTAAAAACAAATGTAATGATAGGCATGAAACCTGCCGGTGGAATTTCAACTGCAAAAAGTGCTTTACAATATTTGGTAATGCTTAATGAAACCTTAGGACCAAAGTGGATGACGAACGAATGGTTTAGGTTTGGTGCCAGTAGTTTAGCCAACGATATTGTTTTGCAATTAGTTAAAGAAAAAATGGGCGTTTATTACAGCAAGGATTATATTAGTATTGACTGATTTAAGAATTTTAGGAATGAAAACAGAAGACACAATAACAGGTTTTGATTGGAAATATGATCCAGCGCCGGAAGCAAGGGACCACATTAAACTTAAATCGCAATACGATCTTTTTATAAATGGAAAATTTGTAAAACCAAATAGCAAAAAATATTTTGATTCATACAGTCCCGGCTCCGGAGAAAAATTAGCAAGTGTGGCGCAGGCTAATGCTAAAGATGTTGATACCGCTGTTATCGCCGCAAAAAACGCTTACGATAAAGTTTGGAAGAAAATGCCGGCCAAAGAACGTGCAAAATATATTTTCAGAATTGCAAGAGTAATACAGGAACGAGCCCGCGAGTTAGCGGTTATTGAAAGTATGGACGGTGGTAAACCCATTCGTGAAAGCAGGGATTTTGATATACCAACAGCAGCTAATCACTTTTTTTATTACGCTGGTTGGGCCGATAAATTAGAATATGCTTTTCCAAACCGCAAACCGGAATCGCTTGGTGTTGCGGCGCAAATCATTCCATGGAATTTTCCATTATTAATGGCCGCCTGGAAAATTGCACCTGCTTTGGCTACAGGCAATACTGTAGTTTTAAAACCTGCTGAGAGCACATCTTTAACTGCATTAAAATTAGCCGAGATAATACAGGAATGCGATCTGCCTCCGGGGGTTGTAAATATTATTACAGGCTTTGGTGATACAGGTGCAGCAATGGTTGCGCATCCTCTAGTTAACAAAATTGCCTTTACAGGAAGTACTGATGTTGGAAAAATTATTCAGAAAGCAATCGCAGGCACAAATAAAAAAGCAACACTAGAATTAGGCGGAAAGGCTGCCAATATTGTTTTTGATGACGCGCCCATTAACCAGGCGGTTGAAGGAATTGTGAACGGTATCTTTTTTAACCAGGGACATGTGTGTTGCGCAGGTTCACGTTTATTTGTTCAGGAAAATGTTGCTGAAGAGGTTATTCAAAAATTAAAAGCACGTATGCAAACGTTAATTGTTGGCGATCCTTTAGATAAGAATACAGACATTGGCGCTATCAATAGCAAAGAGCAATTGGATAAAATAAATGAGTATTTAAAAATTGGTGTCAAAGAAGGCTTAGAGTTATATCAAACATCAGCAGCCATTCCTAAAAAAGGCTTCTATTGCAAACCCACTTTATTTATTGGTGCCGCGCAAAGTAATCGCGTGGTGCAGGAGGAAATATTTGGGCCGGTATTAACCATTCAAACGTTTAGAACAATTGAAGAAGTTATTGAAAAAGCAAACAACATACCATATGGCTTAAGTGCCGGAGTATGGACAGACAAGGGTTCTAAGATTTTTAACCTTACATCTAAATTACGTGCAGGTGTTATTTGGGCAAATACATATAATAAATTCGATCCAACATCACCTTTTGGTGGATATAAAGAAAGTGGCTTTGGCAGAGAAGGCGGCTTACACGGACTAATGCCCTATTTAAAGTTTTAGTGTTTTGATAATTCGTCAAAAACAAACTAGTACTTTTCTTTTTTGTGCAGTTGTTGCATTTTTTCATTTCATCATCGGCCTCATCGGAATTCTCAATCATGAAATTTGGTCAGATGAAGCGCATCATTTTTTGTTAGCGCGAGATAGTTCCAGTCTTTCTGAACTTCACAGAAACGCTGCTTACGACGGCCATCCGTTACTTTGGGATGGTTTGCTATTTTTAATTACCCGCTTTAGCTCTTCCGTAATATATATGCAACTGCTTAACATTACAATTATGTCGGGTACTGTATTTCTATTTTTGAAACATGTCCCATTTAAAAAAGTTGTCTCAGTTCTCATTGTGTTTGGATATTTTTTTATTTACGAATATCATATCATCAGCAGGAATTACGCGATAAGTATTTTCTTCATTACCCTTGTGTTTATTCAGTTAAGTAAACCGATAAAAAATCACTTAATGATTACCACGTGCCTATTAGGCTTATCCTTCACACATATTTACTCAATACTAATTGTGATTACTTTGTGCCTGGTTTTAGTATTCATAAATAAAAACTCGGTTATTAAATATCTTTATCTTTCTTTAATTGTTATTGGCTCACTGATCTTGTTTTCGTTAAAGGTGCCTGCAGATCATATGTTATTTAAATATGATATTGACCCTCTGTTTAGTTTTAAACGTTTTGGCAAAGCTTTCTCTATTTATTTAAAAGGTATATTACCCCTACCCGATTTCACATCTTCTAAAGTTTGGAATTCGAACCTTATTATAGCATGGTCTAACCCTATTGCTGTAGTTCTTTCTGTTGTTTTTGCGTTGTCCCCTTTCTTTGTCTTTAAAAAAGAAAGGCTTGTTTTATTCTTTTTCTACTTTTCTACAGTACTTATTTGTCTCTTCATTTATTTTTCACCGCTTATAGTTGCCACAAGACATGCTGGTTTTATATTCGTAATACTTATATTTTCTTTTTGGCTGCAAAATATTTTATACCCTCTTAAAAGCGAAAAAAACAAGTTGTACCAAAAAATTGCTTTTGGTTTTTTAGCACTTCATGTAATATCAGGTTTCTATTTATTTATTACAGATATAAAACAGCCCTTTTCAAATTCAAAAAACCTGGCTATTTATTTACAAAAAAACAACCTACAAAATAAAGCAATATTACTTTCTAATTTAAGCTCGGGCCCTCCGGTTTCTGCCTACTTAAATAAAAAAATAACATATCTTGAGACTGGTGAAAATAGCTCCTTCTGTAAGTGGAATACATGGCCTTTTATTATCACAAAACCCGATTTTGAGACAAAACTAAAAAGCTTGGCTAAAAACGATACATCTGTTTTAATATTAAATACTTTTTATTTAAAAAAAGATCTTGATAATTCGATTGATAGTTTACCTGGTTTTAAAACCCTAAAACTCGCTACTTTTGATAATGCTATGGTTGATGTCGAGAACTACAATGTATATTACCTTATAAAAAATAATTAATTTTACAGAGCACTTGAATTTATTTAAGAACATAAAGCAATTAAACGCCAACTGGGTAATTCTTATTACGCTTATAGCGATTACCTGGGTTAATTTTAATATCGTACGCTATCAAAAAGGCAACATTATAACAAATGATGTAATTAGTTACTATTGTTATTTACCCGCTACTTTTTACGAACACGATCTTTCACTTGCATTTACAGACGACTCACTTAATCGCGAATTAGAAGGAAGATACTATTGGCCAAGTATCGATGCCAATGGAAATAAAATAATTAAAGTAAATATGGGCATGGCCGTAAGCTATCTTCCATTTTTTGCTGCCGCCCACATTTACTGTAAGTTATTTAATGAAGAAGCGAATGGCTTTTCAGATCCTTATCATTTTGCAGTTCAGTTCTCATCTCTCTTTTATTTTTTAATCGGGCTCTTTTTTTTATTAAAGATCTTAAAACTATATTTTAGTCAAACGGTGGTTTTTATTACTTCGCTTGCCATCATTTTTGGAACTAACATAATTTATTATCTCACCAACGGCGCAGGCATGGCCCACCCAGTTGATTTTGCGCTTATTGCCGCATTTACTTATTACACTATTAAATGGCATCAAAACCAAACGTTTAAAATTACATTATTAATCGGCTTACTTGGCGGCATGATCACTTTAGTTAGGCCGATAAATATTTTTATATTTTTTGTTTTCTTTTTTTATAATATAAGTTCGTTCAAAGATGTAAATGCTAAAATAAAATTATTCCTAAAAAATTATAAGCACGTTTTTTTAATTGCTGGTTGTGGTATCCTTATTTATCTTCCTCAGCTTATCTATTGGAAATATGTCACAGGAAATTATTTTGTGAATTCGTATATGGGCGAGCGTTTCTATTTTAATAACCCGCACATTATTGACGGGCTTTTTAGTTTTAGAAAAGGTTGGTTGCTATATTCTCCAATTATGCTATTTTCATTGGTAGGCTTTTATTATTTACGAAAAAACAACAAGCCCTTTTTTATTACTTTATTACTATTTACTTTATTCTATTTTTATATTGTTTTTTCCTGGTGGTGCTGGTGGTATGGGGGTTCTTATGGTCAACGGGCTTTAATAGATATTTACCCGCTTCTTGCCATACCATTTGCTGCATTTGTTGCGCATATTCAAAATTCCGATAAACTAAAAAGATCTATTGTTTACACTTTAATGGTGCTTTGTCTCCTTTTAAACATCATTCAAACTATGCAGGCTAAATGGAATATTATTCATTATGACAGCATGACAAGGGAAGCTTATTTTGATGCCTTTTTTAGGATAACCAAAAACCCGGAGCGTGAAAAATTCTTAAAACACCCTGATTATGATAAAGCAAGGCGGGGTATTGATGAATATTAATTATTACTTTTGCTTTAATGATCAATCGCTTATTTATCTTTTTATTTATTTGTTTTTTTGCTTTACCCGTTAGTGGTCAAAAACAGAAAAATGAAATAAATGATTTTGCTGTTGTATTACATGAAGAAGCGGTCAATAAAGTTATTGCTGCTGTTGGCGACATAAAAGGCACTAATGATTATGAAGTATTACTTATTAGCGGTAAATATCATTGGACTGTTCAAAATCCAAAAATAAATATTCGACCGGATAGTAGTGATTTTACCTGCGACGCGTTAGTAAATGTTGGTCCATTCGACTACAAGACAAAAGTAGTTGGTAATGTTAAAATCACATATGACAACGAAAAGAATCTGATCTTCATTAAAATATCAAGAGCAATTTTTGAATTATATACAATGATCTTCAATAAAAAGATCCATATTAAAGACATACATTTAGAAGATTACTTTAAAGAGCCTTTTGCTTTTGAGGGCCCTAAAACCATGGCAACAGATATGGAATTTATGATGCCCGATAGCACCATGAAAAAAATATATGTTCAGCCAACAGCGTGCAAAATGGAATTAAAATGGAAGGAAATTTGCACCTCATGCGAAATTGTGGCTGCCGACAAGCCTTTTAAGCCTGTTTTGAAATTAATGCCCCCAATAGAAGCCACAAAAACTTCTACCACCGCGGTTCCAAAAGCTACCCCAACTTCTACTATTCCGACTCAAAAAAAATAAGTAAATTTATGCTTACTTATGTACAGACTTTTTAAGCTGTTTTGGCAATATAATTTACCTCGCTGGTCAATTCTTTTTATTGACACTTTTGTTTGTGCGTTTGCCTTATCATTGGCCTTCTTTATCCGTTTTTATTTCGACTCAGTGATGTCGGCAATTGATAAAGCAAATTTGCCCTTTGATTTTTTGATCGTTCTTAGTATCCGTTTTCTTTCTTTCTTTATCTCCAAAACGTATAAAGGCGTTGTAAGGTATACAAGTACCCGAGATACAACCCGCATTTTTTTAGTTGTACTTGCAGGCAGTTCTTTACTTTTCATTCTTAATGTTATTTCTCTGAATTTTGTTCTTGGTTATTATTTTATACCAAACTCAATTATTATTATTGACGGTCTTGTAACATTGTTCATCATGATAAGCTCCAGACTCGCCGTTAAAGCTTTGTATTTTGAAATTAAGAACCCAGCCAAAGAAAAAATGCATGTCATTATTTACGGCGCCGGTGAAGCGGGGATAATTACCAAGCGTACACTTGACAGGGATGCGGCCATAAAATACAAGGTGGTTGCTTTTATTGATGATGATGAGGAAAAATTAGGCAGGAGCCTTGAAGGGATATTTGTTTATCCGCAAAGTAAACTTCCGGAACTTATAAAAGAGAATGAAATAGAGTTAGTGATCATTTCCATTCAAAAGATCTCACCAAAAAAGAAGAACGAGATAACCGATATTTGTTTAGAGAATAATATCAGAGTATTGAATGTACCGCCGGTGACCAGTTGGATAAATGGGGAACTGAGTTTTAACCAGATCAAAAGCATTAAGATCGAAGACCTTTTGGAACGGGATCCTATCAAATTAGACGACGATCTAATTAGTACCCAACTTAAGAACAAAGTAATTTTAATTACCGGAGCCGCCGGAAGCATAGGTAGCGAATTGGCAAGGCAATGCGCCAATTATTCTCCAAAAAAAATATATTTGCTAGATCAAGCCGAAAGTCCTTTACACGAGCTTGATCTGGAGTTTGCTGAAAAATTTAAAGACACAGCTTTTGAGGTTGTAATGGCTGACGTTAGAAACAACGAACGCATGAAACATGTTTTTAATACCTTTAAACCTCAGATTGTTTTTCATGCCGCCGCGTACAAACATGTACCTATGATGGAAAACAATCCCTCTGAATCTATTTTCACAAACATACTTGGAACAAAAAATACTGCTGATCTTGCCAATGAATTTAATGTTGAGCGTTTTGTTTTTGTAAGTACAGATAAGGCTGTAAACCCAACCAACGTTATGGGTGCCAGTAAACGTATCTCAGAAATATATATTCAGAGTTTAGGTAAAACATCTAAAACAAAATTTATTACCACTCGTTTTGGAAATGTACTTGGGTCTAACGGTTCGGTAATTCCAAGATTTAAAAAACAAATAGAATCTGGCGGACCAATTACAATTACACATCCCGATATAACACGTTATTTTATGACCATCCCCGAGGCCAGTCAGTTAGTTTTGGAAGCTGGGAGTATTGGCAAAGGCGGAGAGATATTTGTATTTAACATGGGCAACTCTGTTAAGATAGTAGACCTTGCAAGAAAAATGATAATGCTGTCGGGTTTAAAAGAGAACAGGGATATAAAAATTGTTTTTACTGGATTAAGGCCGGGAGAAAAATTATTTGAAGAGTTATTGGCGGATAATGAAAATACATTACCAACTCACCATAATCAAATATTAATTGGAAAAGTAAGGGAGTACGATTACGCCGAAGTAAAAGGCATTATTGAAGAATTAATAAAAACGTTTAATACTCAAAACAATGAGTTGATCGTTCAGCGCATGAAAGATCTTGTGCCGGAATTTAAAAGTAATAATTCTGTATTTCAAAAACTAGATTAACATGCAAAAACTCTTTTTACTTTTTATTTTTATTCTATTCTTAAATCTTAATTCCATTTTTGCACAAAAAGTGACTGCAGGAAACACAAAACCAAAACTTGTAGTTGGAATAGTCGTTGATCAAATGCGAAACGATTATATTTATCGTTATTGGGATCGTTATGGCAATGGTGGTTTTAAAAGATTAGTGAATGATGGCTATTATTTTAAGAATGCCCATTACAACTATATTCCCACCTATACCGGCCCGGGACATTGCAGTATATATACCGGAGCAACGCCCCGCGCGCACGGCATTATTGCAAACGATTGGTTTGTAAGAAAAATAGGCAGAGAGGCATACTGTTGCGAGGACACTTCGGTTAAAACAATTGGCTCGCAAAGTAAATATGGATTAATGTCGCCACGCAAACAATTAAGCTCAACAATTGGCGATGAATTAAAAATGAGTTCTAATCACAAATCAAAAGTGTTTGCTGTTGCATTAAAAGATAGGAGCTCTATATTTCCAGCAGGACACTCAGCCGATGCTGCTTTTTGGCTTGATGATTCTACCGGAAATTTTATTTCGTCAAGCTGGTATCTTAAAGAACTACCGCAGTGGCTAATTGCCTTTAATGCAAAAAATTATGTAAAAACATATTTGGAAAAAGGCTGGCAAACATTATATCCGCTTGAAACCTATACTAATTCAATAGCTGATGAAAATAGATATGAAATTTCGCCAAACAAAAAGGAAAAAGCTGTTTTTCCTTACAATTATAAATTACAATTAGAAAAAAATAAATACGCAATAATAAGAGCAACCCCTTACGGAAACTCTTTAACAAAAGACATTGCCATTGCCTGTGTAAAAAATGAACAATTAGGCAAAGATGACGAAACAGACCTTTTTAGTGTCAGTTTTTCAAGTCCGGATATTGTTGCTCACTCCTATGGCCCAAGATCAATAGAAGTGGAAGATATTTATTTAAGATTGGATAAAGATATTGAAGAATTGTTGAATGAACTGGATAAAGAAGTTGGAAAAAATAATTACACTGTCTTTTTAACTGCAGATCATGGGGGCGCTGATGTGCCGAATCATTTGATTGATAATAAAATTCCCGCGGGTTACTTAAAAGATAATAAACTGACAAAAAAAATAAAAACTTATTTTGAGCACAGTTATTGCGATACTTTGCTATTTACATGCGTAACTAATGAGCAGGTATATTTGAATAATAAAAGAATAGAAGAAGAAAAATTAAATTTAGATGAGATAGAAAAAAAACTGTCTGATTTTTTAATAACCGTTTATGGCATTTCAGAGGCATATCCGTCGAAGGTTTTAAAAAACGAATCGTTTGATAAAAATGATTACAGAGCTTTATTACAAAACGGATATAATCATAAATTAAGTGGTAATGTGTGCTTCATATACAATCCGGCCTGGATGGATTATACAGAAAAAGGCACGACACACGGCGCTGGTTATAATTACGATACACATGTACCCATTCTGTTTTATGGCAACGGTATAAAAAAAGGTGAGACCTATATTTATACTACTATTACACAAATTGCGCCAACTATTTGCGAATTATTAAAGATCAATCAACCAAATTCGACTTTAGCTGAACCATTAAATAATTTTTTTAAGTAGTTATTTGTGCCCCAAACTTAATTTTAATTTTTTGGGGGGACCCGAGTAATTAAGTTTTAATCCTTTAGAATTTTCGGCTGTTTGTCCGCTGCTTACTGGAATATAATTTTTACCGCGTTTCTTTAAGTTACTCCATGGCACCAGGATGTTTATATTTGAGTTTTCCTTGAAATGATATTTACCAAAAACAAATAAATTTAATACGTTCGAAGCTATCTCCATTTCCTCTATCTGCATCTCAAAACCTTTTATTTGGCAGGTCTGGTTTATCTCGCTAAAAGAAATATCTTTAAAATCCCGGTTCCTAAAAATGTAGTCTGATATGTTTTGCAACGGCTCAAAATTTAAAAGGTGCCCTTCCTTTAATTTTAATTTTACTTCCCCATCCATGGTATTACCTATAACTTCCATTTTATCATCAAGGTCTGTTTTAAATTTAGCATCAATAAAAATGTTTCCTTGCAAATGTTTACTCTCTATTGCTTTTTGACCAAAATTCTCAAAGTCATTGAATAATAAATTCACATCCATACCCTCTATTTTAACCTCAGCAGTTATTTTGCTAAGATCATAAATTGTGCCTTTGGCAAATAATTTCCCATTACAGGCATTCATATTCACCGATCTAACATCCAGCAACTTGTTCTTATAAACCAAATTAATACTTGCATTTGTAGCTTTAACATTTCGTACAAACATCTTTTTTGCCAATAGAGAAACATTAAACTCAAAATTACTTTGCTCGGCTTTTATGGTTTTTTTAACGGCTTTTTCAGTTGCTTCCGCTTCTATTTTTCTAACAGCACTATCTTTTTTACTTGTTTTAACTGATAAGTACGGATTTAAGTTAAAGCTTTCTGACCTTGCCGATAATGTTGCTTTAAATCCCTCGGTATAACCCAAAACAAAACTGGTAAAATCTTTAACATCACCTTTTAAAGTAACATTGCCTGCATCGGTCTTTAAATATAAATTTTCAAACTGCAGGTCTTTATTCTGCAGATTAGCATTACCAACTATCGTGTATACATAAGGTTTATTTTTTTCCTGATAACTTAAATTATTAAAAAATAAACCTGCATCTAATTTCATAGGGGCGTCTAAAAACTCATCTTTGTTTAATTTTTGGGCTGGACCACTGTATTTAATTTTCGCCACACAATTGCCTTTTAAAATAAAATCTTTGCTTGGCTTAAAATCAATTTTTGATGCTGTAATAAATAAATTGGCATCAATATTAATATGCGGATCATCAAAATTAACAACCGTAACAGATGCCGTAAATGGAAAATCGTAAAGGTTACCGGTTATTGAATTAAAAATTACCCTTGCATGTTCGGTATCACCTTTTTGTTTTGAGGAATCTAAGCTTACAATTGTTCCGTAAAACGATAAATTAGAATATGGAATTTTGCTGCGACCAATTGTTACATCATTATTTTTACCACTTAATTGTGCTATAATAATAGGGTCTTGTTTTATGCCAAGTTTAGTTATGATTAATATTTTAGCATCAATATTTTTATTGACATTAAAATTTGCTAATTTTTTTTGAAGATTAGTATTAAGAAGACTCATCCCTTTCTTATAATCAATATTTTCACTTTGAATGGACAATACTAATTGTTTTTTTTCTTTAAGATCTAAGAACGAACTAATGTAGTAGGGATGATTTCCTATAGTTATAATAGAGGGTTGATGAATAAAAACAGATTTACTTTTAGTAAAAATGCTTATACTTAAATTAAGATTGGCATCAGTATTCTTTAAGAATGGGCCTTTTTTAGGCTTAAACAATAAACCACCTATATTAACATCGCCAATAAATTTTGCTTCAACACCATCTAATTCATTTTTTAACTTAATTATGTTATCTATAAAATGAACATCAATATTTTGCCCTCTTTCTTTATCTAAAAAATTAAATTGCGTATTTAAAATGGTTACCTTATTTATTTCAAACGTTATTGGTTTTGCCGAAGCGTTCGCTGCTTTTTGTTTCAACTCAAAATTATTAGAACCGTCCTTATTCTTTATTAAGTTGATTGTAGCATTTTTAATAGATACAGAACCAACACTAAATTTCTTTTTAAATAGCTTTAATATATCGAGTGAAAGAGAAACTGATCCAGCTTGTAAAATTGGTTCGTTTTTATTTGGAGATAGGTTACTCGAAAGAGATATGTTCTTTAGTTGAATAGATGCGTCAGGCCAATTACTAAAAAATGATACATTAAGATCTTCTATTTTTAATATCATTCCGTGATCCTCCTTTAAATTATCAATTAACGTTGTAGCAAGTTCTTTTTTATAAAAAGTAATTAAAACAAAAACAGATGTAGTTAATAATAGAATTAGGGCAAGAAGCCCTATAAAGAAACGTTTAATATATTTTTTATATCGCACTAAAATGATCAGGAAATAAAAAGGTAGGTAAATTTTTGTAATGCCACATGTTTGATAACAAATATCTGCAAATTTTGTGCCAGCGGATTGTAATCAAGGATTAGGTGCGCATTGTTTATTCACAGGGATTAGTTGCACTGATTCCTAGGGAGGAACACAACCAACAAATTTAAACTCTTTCAGAGTTAATTTTTATTTTATGATCCGTCTCTTGAAAACAAGTTTTCTTACTAGGGATTAGCTGCGCTGATCCGCTGAGGGGGAGCACCAAAGTAAAGCGAAGCAACATCTTGTTTTTTATTTTCGCACTCTCGAAGAAAACAAGTTTTCCCACGAGCGCTCAAAATAAAAAACCCCCACTAGTGTGGGGGTTGCTTCTACTTTACTTGGGTAAATGATGGGATTCGAACCCACGACCCTCGGTACCACAAACCGATGCTCTAACCAACTGAGCTACATCTACCATTTAGGAGGGCAAATGTAATAATTTTTTAGATAATTTTAAATAAGCCGGCAATAAATTTGAAATTATTGGCTTAACGGATGAGTGTTACGTTTCCTTTTTTGAAGTTCTCTTCGCCATTAATGCATTTTACTTTCAAATACCAGCCAAAAACGCCAACATCTGCCGGCCGGCTTTTATAGATACCGTCCCAGCCTTTTGATTTATCGGTAGTTTCAAAAACCTTCTCGCCCCAACGATTATAAACGGCGAAGAAAACCTCATCCACCTTTAAACCTCTGACAAATAAAATATCGTTTTTCCCATCGCCGTTAGGTGTAAATGTATTTGGCACAAAAAAATCATTGTCAATACATCCCGCTGAAAAAGCCTCTACACTCACTTGTACCTGCTCTTTGCAAGCTCCCAGAGTTGCAACAGCGGTATACGTTGTTGGCCTGTCAGGATAAGCGGTTACAGTATACCCAAATGCCGGTGTGGTGCTTCCTGGTGGCAACCACGTTACAATTGCTCCCGGATCGCCAACATAAGTTAAGGTGGTGGCGCTTCCGGTTGTAACAATTACAGGATTTGCAAAGGCGCTGATTGGAGTTGTTGAAAGCTGCGTGACATTTACACTAGTAGTTAATAAAAATGCGCAAGCGGTTGGGCCAATTGTAGCCGTTGTTGTAATTACCACTGAATATTGTGTACTTATAGTTGGCGTTGCACTAGGATTGGCTATGTTTGAGTAGTCTAAGGTAAGTGATGGCGTCCACACGTAAGAAGTGCCACCTGTTGCCGCCAACTGAGCGCTGTTTCCTTTACAAATTATTTTTGCCGGATTTACTGTAACCGGTGGCGGCACCGGAACTGTGATGACCTGTTCTAAAGTATCTTTACAACCATCCGTATTTATTGCTATTAAAGAAACGGTATGCGTACCTCCATTATTATAAAAATTATAAGGATTCTGAATGGTACTTGTAGCAGTTGCAGATAAGGACCATTGCCACGAAGCAATATTAATAGTAGAAAGGTCGCCAAAATATACACCACCGCCACAAGGATTAATAGTAAAATTAAAATTAGCTGTAGGTTTTGGGTTTACAGTTACATTGGTTGTTAGTGTTCGTAAACAATTATTACCTCCTGTATTATTAAAAATTGTGACCGTATAAATAGTAGTGGTAGTTGGCGTAACCACCGGATTTGCAATACTTGTGTTACTTACCTGAGAACTTGGCGACCAGGTATAACTTGTACCGCCACTGGCAGCAATAGTTGCAGATTCGCCAAAACAAATAACCGACCCACTTGCAACAGCTGGTTGAAAATTAAACATGGAAACGGTATTTGTTTTTACATCAGTGCAACCATTAATATCTGTAACGGTTAAACTAACCGTATATGTGCCGCTTACTGAGTAGGTATGAGGCGGATTTGTGGCTGTGCTTACGGGACTGCCATCACCAAAATTCCAGGAATAAGGGTTTGTAGTAAAACTTCCGGTAGATGAATTTGTAGTTGCGATAGTGTTGGTGCAAGGTGTTGCGATCAAAGAAAAATTAGAAACAGGTTTTGGATATACGGTTATAAATGTAACTGAACTATCTTTTATATTACAAGACGCAGGATCAATAACAACAAGCGACACTGTAAAGTTTCCTGGAGTTGTATAGGTAACAATAGGATTTATAGTTGTTGAAGTTGTTTGCCCATTGCCTAAATACCAAATATATGACGTGTTTGTACCGGTAGGAGGTGTTGCATTTGTGAAGGTTACAGTTAAAGGTAAACAACCGCTTACTGTGTTTGTATTAATAGTTGATACAGCCAATTGCAATTGAAAATCTAATTTAATTACGCCATTATTACAATTAAAATTATCGGTATTATGATTTGGATTACCCGGTGTATTTGGCCATGCGCCAGGTGTTACTGGAAAATCCTGATTGGCACCGGTAACTGAATTACCACCACAGCCAGCGCAAACGGATTGATATATTTTTCCCTGTGGATCAAAACGAGAAGTTCCTCCATCAACATGTTCCTGGCTAATTCCGCCTCCAAAATAAGAACCGTATTTTAATGCCGCTGCATTTGAATCCAATCCCATAAAATAAAAATCAAATCCATCTGTTGTACTTTGTGTAGGTAACAATAAAGGCATATTGCTTAATGATACACTAGGTAATAAAAAGTTTGCACCCCAACCTGAAATGTAAATGTTATTACAATTATCAACTGAAAAGGCAGCAGGTGATATGTCGAAATTGTTTGTGTAGTTTCCAAACACGGTAGACATATTCAAAGTTGATAGATTAAAATTCAATCTCGAAATAAATTGGTGTGTACCCGGAACATTAAATACGGTTGGCGATGTAGCGGCCTTTAATACCGGTATATTACCAAGTGATTGGCCATAGATATAAATGTTATTTTTTTTATCTGCCTGAATAAAAAAAGATTGATCATATTGAGACGTTCCAAAATACGTTCCATTTAAAACAGCGTTACCGGCAGGATTAACTCTTATAATATAACCATCGGCATTACCACCCTGGTAAGACGATTGATAGCCCCCTGTTGCATAAGGAAAATTATTACTGCTTGTTCCGCCGGTAACATACACTTCAAAATTATTTTTAACTATCAATCCATAGCCTGCATCAGTTGCGCTACCACCAATAAATGAAGAATAAATAAGGTTGGTAAGACTGGGATTAAATTTTGCAAGAATACCATCCTGAGTACCGTTTAAACTATTATCAAAACCATTTACTGTAGGAAAATTTGACGAACGTGTAGAGCTCGCAATATAAATATTGTTGTTTGCATCCACCTGTATCTCACCCCTGCTTTGATCTCCATAATTAGTTTGTAAGCTATCATAATCTGGTTGATAAATAGTAATGTTACCGGTTGTTGGGGGTGTTGCCGGTACAACAAAACCATTTGAGTATTGGTCTGTATGATTAAGTCCATCATTACCGCTTCCGCCAAGGTAAGTAGAAGCCATTAAAGTATTACCTGCATTATTTAATTTCCCAATATAAATATCTGTACCATTATGAAAACGTAAGCCGTTGTAATAGAACATTAAAAAAGTACCACCATTAAATGAATTATCAAAAGCATTAGTTGTTGTCGGAAAAGTTGTACTGCTCGTTGAACCAAAAAAACAAAGGTTATTACTCTTATCAACGATCATACTATTTATAGATTCGGTATAATTACCGCCAAGATAGGTAGAGTATAAAAGATTAGTACCTGTAGAATTATACTTTGTTATTACAACATCTGTATTTCCATAATAAACCGGGCCATTAAATAAAGCGCTATATGCGCCTGGTGTTACCGGGTATCCAATGTTAAATATTGTACCGCCTGAATATAAGTTACCTTGCGGGTCAAATGTAGCTGTCATCCCAAAGTTGTCTGCGGTAGAGCCACTCTGAGCTGCAAATACAAGAAGAGGATCAATAACAAGTTCGTAATTCTTATTATAGCCATTTGGGAAATCAAAACTCAAAACTTTGTTTTTTAACACGTAATTACAAACAACCTGTTTTATTTTTCCGTTTATCAGCTGATAAGCGTAAGGCCTTTGTTCTTTGATCTCATTTACTTCAAGCTTTAAATATATTGCTCCGTTTTTTAAAACAATTTTATCAACGCCTTCGTACTTCAGGTTAATATCACTTGTATTTCCATTTGGCTTAACATGAAAATTGTATTTTAAACCATTAACTGATGTTATTACTTCATAATCAATTTTATTATATAAATTTCTTAACCATACTTGATGATAGTTACGCACGTTACCTTTCCATTTACTTTGATCATTTCCAATAAAAAAATTCTCATAATCGCTACCTTCCTGTAATTTTTCTGTGATCACATTTGTATTACACCCCACAAAATGAATTTTATAGGCGTGAGATCTTATATCAAAATTTTTATCCTTACCCTTTAATATACCTCCATGATGAATACTGCGGAATTTCTTTTTGTCATAAAAATTAAAAGTAAGGCAGTTTTGTTCTAAAAATAATGCACCCCCATCCAATTGGGCCCTAAATAAAATTTTAGAGTCCCATTGTCCTTTATTTTCGGTAAATTTTAAGGTAGGGCTTACAAATGGGGAAATTATACTTTTTAGTGAATCGCTTTGAGAAAAAACGTCCACAAAGCTTCCAATAAAAAAAAGTAGTATAAGGCCTTTTTTAAGCATTAACCAAATATACATTAAACTAGTTTATTTTACAAGAGGAGTATAGCTCGATTTTTAGTACTTTTGCAGCCTTATGCCAAATATTGTTGCTATAGTAGGAAGACCGAATGTTGGAAAATCGACACTGTTCAATCGTTTAACAGAAACGCGCCAGGCCATTGTTGACGAGGTTTCGGGCGTTACACGCGATCGCCATTATGGAAAATCTGAATGGGGTGGTGTTGAATTTAGCTTAATAGATACTGGCGGGTATATTAAAGGAAGTGATGATATTTTTGAAGGAGAAATTCGTAAACAGGTAGTTATAGCTATTGAAGAATGTTCGGCCATTTTATTTGTATCGGACGTAACTGAGGGTGTTACCCAATTTGATACAGAAGTTGCCAATATTATAAGAAAAAGCAAAAAACCTGCTTTGGTTATTGCCAATAAAGTAGACAGCCACGATAAAGCAGCTTATGCAGCAGAGTTTTACCAATTTGGCCTTGGAGAAGTGTTCCCAATTTCTGCCATTACAGGCAGTGGTACCGGCGATCTTTTAGATGCTTTAATAAAGATCCTTCCAAAAGATGAAAGAGCCATTGAAGATGCTGATATTCCTCGTATTGCCATTGTTGGCCGCCCTAATGTTGGAAAATCTTCTCTAACCAATGCGCTTTTGGGCGAAGAACGTAATATTGTTACTCATGTTGCAGGCACAACCCGAGATACCATTAACTCGCGCTATACAAAATTTGGTCACGATTTTTATCTGGTAGATACTGCGGGTATGCGCAAAAAGGCCAAAGTACACGAAGATCTTGAGTTTTATAGTGTATTAAGGACCATTAAAGCAATTGAAGATTGTGACGTTTGTTTATTAATGATAGACGCTCAGGATGGAGTTGAAGCACAGGATCTGAGTATTTTAAGTCTTATTGAAAAGAACCGTAAAGGCCTTGCTATTATTGTAAATAAATGGGATCTGATTGAAAAAACCACGCAAACCGCTAAGGAATACGAAGAAAAAATTAGAGAACGTATTAAGCCATTTAAGGATATCCCTATTATTTTTATTTCTGTTCTGGATAAACAACGTATCATGAAAGCCGTGGACGTGGCCATGATGGTGTATGAGAACAAAATGAAACACATTCCTACCCGTCAGTTGAACGAATTTTTACAAGGTGTGATGGCAACTTACCCGCCGCCTGCAGTAAAAGGCAAATACATAAAAGTTAAATACATTACACAACTAAAAACTGAGCCTTTGTTTATTTTCTATTGCAATTTACCGCAGTATGTAACAGAGTCGTACAAACGTTTTTTAGAGAATAAGATCCGTGAAGAGTATGATTTTAGTGGCGTTCCTATTGTAGTGAGTATGCGTAAAAAGGTATAGGTTTTTGCCTTTGATCTCTATTTTATTTCCTGATTAAGAAAAATTAACAGAATTGGTTTTTGTTACGTTATCCTACATGGATTAACGCGCTGCGCTCGTTGATTCAGAATGTCTTTCACACAAGCCGGCTCAAAAGCCTGCCAGGCTTTTGCCTTACTCAACAAAACCATTTTTGTTTTATCTCTCCACAGAAAGCAAGCTTTCTACTTTTGGATTAACTCGCTGCGCTCCTTGATCCAAAGGTAATTCCTTTCTCCTTTCCACAACCTATTCTGGATTAGCTCGCTTCGCTCACTGATCCAGAATGGAGGTTGAAGCTCAACAAAACCATTTTTGCAAAGCAAAAATTGGGTTTTTTGTTTTATCCCTCCTCACCGAAAGCAAGCTTTCGTTCGTTGGGATAAAACAAAAAACCCGCTTCTTACGAAGCGGGTTTTGTTGTTGCCCGAGCTGGATTCGAACCAACATAGTCGGTACCAAAAACCGAAGTCCTGCCATTAGACGATCGGGCAATTAAATTTAAGACTGCAAAAATACAACTTTTTTAGTTCTATCAAATATTTTTTCGAAAAAAACGTTCTAAAACAAACCAAGTAAAATACTATCTTCGCAACACTATTTAACTATGATGACAAAGGAGTTTATAAAACTAAATAATATCATTGGCTGGCTGGTTTGGGCCATTGCTACGTACACCTATTGCTGCACAATAGAGCCAACAGCGAGCTTTTGGGACTGTGGCGAGTACATTGCCTGTTCTTATAAATTAGAGGTTGGTCACCCTCCGGGAGCCCCGTTTTTCCTGCTTTTAGGTAGATTTTTCTCTTTATTAGGCGGTGGCGATCCTTCGCATGCAGCTATGATGGTTAATATCATGAGCGCCCTGTCGAGCTCATTTACCATCTTGTTTTTATTTTGGACAATTACCCGTTTAGCTATTAAAGTATACGGTAAAAAGGTAGCAGATCTTGCAAAACCGCAACAATGGGCAGTTTTAGGTGCAGGTATTGTTGGTGCGTTGGCTTATACATTTTCAGATTCGTTTTGGTTTAGTGCTGTAGAAGGTGAGGTTTACGCTATGTCGGCCTTATTTACTGCTATTGTTTTTTGGGCTATTTTAAAATGGGACGAGGAAGACTCGGTTAACCCAACAAGCGCCTTGCGTTGGTTAATATTGATCAGTTATTTAGTTGGTATCTCTATCGGGGTCCACTTACTAAACTTACTTGTTATTCCGGCTATCGGTTTTGTTATCTATTTCAAAAAATACACATTTAGCTGGAAGGGATTTTTTGTTGCAGGTATTTCATCTGTTCTACTTTTAGGTTTTGTGCAAAATCTCATTATTCCTAAAGTTGTAAAATTTGTGAGTGATTATGAAGTGTTCTTCACTAATAAAATGAGTTTAGGTTTTAGTACTGGAACAATTTTCTTCTTTTTACTTTTGATCGTTTCTCTTACATTTTTAATTCTTTACACCTTAAATAAAAAAGAACAACATTATAAAATTGGTTTTTATGCCGGCGTTATTCTCTCTTTATTTGCGATAATTACTGCGCCAAGTGGTGGTGGCATGTTCACACGTTTATTAGTGCTTGGTGGAATTTTATATGCCATTCATAAATTCAAATCAAAAACAGTTACACTTCACGCTGTTTTCTTAAGTTTCGCTACTTTATTAATTGGTTATTCTTCTTTCTTTGTATTGGTAATACGTTCGCAGGCTAATACGCCAATGGATGAGAATGATCCGGAAAACGCACCAAACATGTTATCGTATTTATTACGTGAACAATATGGCGACTGGCCAATTTTATACGGACAATATTACAACGCACCAACAGTTTCAAAAAGTGAATTCGGCAGTGGTGACCCTATCTTTGCTAAGGATGAAAAAAATAAAAATTACAAAGTAATCGATTCAAGAAAAAATTCAATTCCAAAATATCAAAAAGAATTTTGTACTGTTTTCCCACGTATGTGGAGCGGGCAAAGTCACCACGAATCTGCGTACAAATATTGGGGTAATATAGCAGAGCATCACAAAACAAAAAATATCGAAGGGCGTGATGGCGAACCTCAAACCGTTGAGATCCCAACCATGGCTGCTAACCTTATTTATTTTAAAGATTATCAAATTACGTATATGTATCTGCGTTATTTTTTCTGGAACTTTATTGGCAGACAAAATGATGTGCAGGGTTTAATGCGCAATACCATGGAAGGAAACTGGGTAACCGGTATAAAAGGTTTTGATGATTTTATTTTAGATACTGATACTTCACAAAAGATCTACCGCGATAAAAATAATTTTGCGCAAAATCATTTTTACGCATTGCCATTTATTTTAGGTTTGTTAGGAATGATCTTTCATTTTAGACGCAATAAACCTGATGCCTGGATCGTATTAAGTTTCTTTTTACTAACCGGTTTGGCAATTGTAGTTTATCTTAACCAAACACCTTACCAGCCGCGTGAGCGTGATTACGCATATGCGGGTAGCTTCTATGCTTTTGCCATTTGGATTGGCTTTGGTGTACTATTTATTTACGATCTTTTAAGTCGCAAAGCAGCAACTATGGGAATTGCTATTGGCTCTACTGCTTTAAGTATGGTTATTCCTGGTATTATGGCTAAAGAAGGTTGGAATGATCACGATCGTTCATTAAGAACTATGTCTCGCGATTGTGCCATTAACTATTTACAAAGTTGTGCGCCTAACGCGATCTTATTTACAAATGGTGATAACGATACTTTCCCGCTTTGGTATGCACAGGAAGTTGAAGGTATTAGAACCGACGTGCGTGTTGTGAATTTAAGTTTATTGCAAACAGATTGGTATATTAAACAAATGCGCAGAGCAGCTTACGATAGCAAACCTGTGCCGTTCACTATTCCTGAAGAAAAACTGGAAGCATCTAAATTAGAGTACCTTGTTATTAATAGTCAGAATACAAAGCCAATGAGCATGAAGGATGCTCTTGACCAGGCGATAAGTGATGATCCTGCAAGTAAGTACGATAATGGTGGCGAATTAATAGACGTTATTCCAACAAAGAATTTTTACATTACTGTGGATAGTTTAAAAGTAATGCGCAATAAAGTAATAAGCGTAAAAGATACAGCGCGTTTAGCAAAACGAATTAGCTGGGATCTTGGCGGCAGAAGTTACATTACAAAAAATGATCTGATGGTACTAGATCTTGTTGCACACACGAAATGGGATCGTCCAATTTATTTTGCTGTAACAACCGGCGATGAAGCTTATGTTGGATTAAAAAAATATTTTCAGCTTGAAGGTTTAGCATACAGGTTTGTGCCTATCAAACAAACTGAAATGGAAGAATCGCAAGGTGGCCGTGTTAATACAGATGCTATGTACGATAACATCATGAATAAATTCTTGTGGGGAGGAATGGATAAAAAAGGAATTAATTTAGACGAGAATTGTATTCGTATGACAGGTAATTTGCGTATGCAAATGGGTGTGTTAGCAGGTGCATTAATTAACGAAGGCAAGGATAAAAAAGCAAAAGCAATTTTAGATAAGTGTTTGGAAGTTATGCCTGATGAAAACATCCCGTATGATGCAACCATCTTTACAATTTGCGCAGGTTACTACCAGGTTGGCGAAATGAAAAAAGCGAATGATCTTGCGAAAAAATTATTTGATATTTTTGAAGGCGACCTTAAAATTTATAACGCTCAAAAACCTAAGCACAGAGTTGCTTTTGGAAGAGAGGTTAATCAGTGTAAAGAATTATTGAAACGATTAACAGGCATGGCGCAATCATTTAAACAGGAAGAATTAATGAAGGATTTTGTTAAACGCATGTCTGCCATTATTCCACCAGAAGAATTAGCTCCTGAAGAACAACAAACATTGCCGCAAATGCAATAAATGTTTAACCACGAAGAGCGCTAAGAAAGCGCGAAGCGCACAAAGGTCTACTTTTTTTTGTGAACTTTGAGTAAACTTGGTGACCTTTGTGGTTAAACTTTACATCTAAAAATATTTAGATTGAAAAATTTTTTGCTCATACAGCCAAAATCATTTTTAAAATTGATCTATCCAAAAGCTGTATGGAAAATTAATACAACAGAAAAGATCATTTACTTAACATTTGACGATGGCCCCATCCCGGGCCTGACAGAGTGGGTTTTAGACGAATTAAAGAGATTTAACGCCAAAGCTACATTCTTTTGTGTAGGCTCAAATATTCATAAAAATCCGGCTATTTTTGAACGTATAAAAGCAGAAGGCCATAAGGTAGCAAACCACACTATGCGCCACCCAAAGGGCTTTAAGACCGAAACTGTAAATTATATAAATGAAGCGGAAGAGTGCCGCAAAATTGTTAAAAACGACCTATTCCGTCCGCCTTACGGGCAGCTGAAACGTACGCAGTACAAGGCTTTGATCGATAAAGGCTTTAAAATTATTTTCTGGGATGTGATAAGCTATGATTATGAGAAAATAAGCGAAAAAGCCTGTCTTAATAACGTTATTACCAATACCAAACCCGGTAGTATTGTGCTGTTTCACGATAATTATAAGGCTGAAAAAAATTTACGCTATTCTTTGCCGTTATATCTGAAACATTTTGCACATTTGCACTACCAATTTAATGTTATAGAATCATGAGGCGAGTATTACAGTTTACGTTCTTTTTTGCTTTTTTGCTTTTTATATCATGCGGCTCAAATTCTAACACCGTTGTCGAAAAAACTTTTCACGTTTGGGGTAATAACGAAATTTGCAAACACAATATTGAAAAAGCCTGTAAACTAAATGGCGTATCTGACGCTAACTGGAACCAGGATTCAAAACTTCTAAAATTTAAAATTGACACAGCTATTTTAAACACGGATGCTGTTTTAAAATCGGTTGCAAGTGCGGGTTACGATAACGAATTATTTTTTGGTAACGATTACGCCTACTCTAATTTACCCGAAGCCTGCCAATACGAAAGAAGGGATAATTAATTTTCTTTCTTCTATTTATTCTGAGGTACATTAAATTCAACTTTCCATTGTTGTACATAATACTTTAAAGGGCCCATGCCTAAGGCAGCTCTTCGTTTATCAACATTCGAAGGATCTTCAAGTGGTGATAATTCATATACTTTTAGTTTTTCATTGTAGGACAACTGTGAACCATAGATCTGCGGTTTTTTTTCATCAACTAGTATCCTGTCTTTCATTAAAGCATAACTTTCCCACCCGGCTTCATTATTTTTGCAAGCCGCTTCTAATAATGGTAAATATTTTTTTTGGGTTTCATATTCCGAATGCTGAATAACCAAAAAAGCAGCATTAGCTGCGCCACGCCCAAATACTGAACCTTTTGGCCAACCATACTTATCAATTATATTTTTTACGCTTTGAAAATTTGCTTCATTCAGCTTCTCTTTTAATTTCCATAGGGAATCTGATGTTCTGCATTTATGCCCGTACTTTTTTTCTGCAATGGCAATTTCTGAATAATACGCCTGGTCATTCATAACTATTCTCCAAAGTTCTTTAGTCACCGCTACATTTTCATATTTATGGCCTCTTTTTGTCTCCATTTTTTTTATTTGCGCATCTTCTATTTTTATCCAACGCGCATCATTGCTTAAATTGTAAAAGTCAGGATCAGACAAAATGTGCATACCGGCATCGTTTTTTGTAGCAATAGCTATATATTTAAAGGCTGAGTCTTTTTTTCCGCTAAGAGAATAGATGCATGCGAGACTATACAAACTATTTTCGTCGGAAGGATCACTCGCACACATTCTTTTATACTCTATAATTGCTTTCTCGAATTCGCCATCATCTCTATATTTATCAGCAATACTTGGTTTTTGTATCCAAATGGTGTCGCCATCTGGGCGTACAGACAGAAACATCCATTTTGTTGTATCCATTTGAGAATAACAATCAAACAGAGCAAACAAAAAGCATAAATAGAAAATTATTTTTTTCATGTCAGATTAAAGATAATCAATTTATCGGAGGAACAAACTTTACAAACTATCCTTTAGCTTTATAAAGCGGTACAGTACTGCAAGGCTCACCATACATAATACTTTTAGCAAGTGGCTTTAATAAAGTAGTTAGTTGCACATATGCATTGGTTGGTAGTTCTTTTTCGCCGCAACCTTTTATAACTACACGGGCGTCTTTAAATTGAGAAGTATTTAAGGCATTTAATTTTTCTGAAAATAAAATATTTTCTATATCTTTTAAATTACCAAAAATAATTCGTTTTGCATAAGGCTCTAATGCCAAAGTCAACAACATATATGCCCAGGTGGGCACAATAGCATCTGCTGTACAAACTAATCCTATAACTTTATCTTTGTAAATAGTCCAATCGTTTGTTTTAATAAATTCCCTGAAATCTTTTTCTTTCAGAATTTGCTCCATAAATAAATGTGGTTTAATATCAAATAAAACACGCTCGCCCGGAACGTAAAATTCTTCCAGATCGATGGTAACGATGCCGCTATTAGCTACTTTATTTGTTATTTCGTCCATTTTGTTTTTTACATAAATCCTAATTCCAACTGCGCCACTTCACTCATCATTTCTTTTTCCCAGGTTGGCTCAAAGGTTAATTTTAATTCAACCGATTTTACGCCTGCCACCAATTTACATTTATTTTCCACCTCA
The DNA here is from genome assembly GCA_032358255.1 of Heterotrichella gracilis. NCBI lineage: Eukaryota > Xanthophyceae > Tribonematales > Xanthonemataceae > Heterotrichella > Heterotrichella gracilis. Next base: position 120,863 of record JAULBX010006664.1, on the reverse strand, counting down.
GCCGGCAAACTCTCTGCCACCGGGCAGTTTGGCGATGTTAAGGTCATTACGATCTTTAAATTATTTTCATCATCCAAATGCAATTCGTATATCAAACCTAATTCCCAAACATCTACAGGAATCTCCGGATCAAAACAGGTCTTGATCTCTTCGATAATGCGTTGCATTAACTCCGTATTTTTTGTTACAATAATCGCAGCCATATTCTATTTCTATTTAATAAAAGCCAACGCATCGGCTTTCATCTTATTTATCATACTTACTAAACCATTTGCCCTTGTTGGACTCAAGTGTTCTTTTAAACCAATTGTATCCACAAATTTCAGATCTGCTTTTACAATATCTTCAGGTTTATGGTTTGACAATACTCTTACCATTAGTGCTACCATTCCTTTTGTAATAATTGCATCTGCATCTGCAGTATAAACAACATTTCCTTCTTTTAATTCAGAATTTAACCAAACCCTACTCTGACATCCTTTTATAATTCTGTCATCTGTTTTAAATTCTTCTTTTATCAAAGGCAGAGACTTTCCGAGATCGATCAGGTGTTCGTATTTACCTTCCCAATCGTCGCCAAAGATCTCAAACTCTTCTATAATTTCTTTTTCTATTTCCTGAATAGTCATTAGTCTTTTGTGGTTAGTCCTAGCTCAACATTTTAATCACTTTCACTAGCTTCTCAATAAAAATATCAATCTCCTCTTTCGTATTATATATTGCAAACGAAATTCTAACAGTACCTTGCACTTTCAAACAATTCATTAAAGGTTGTGTACAATGGTGACCCGTTCTTACTGCAATACCATACTTATCCAATAAGGTGCCAACATCAAAAGGGTGCTGGCCTTTTATATTGAATGAGATCACTCCTGCTTTATGATCGCTCTTTCCATAAATAATTACCCCCGGTATTTCATTCATCTTTTTTTGCGCATATTGAACTAATTCATGTTCATGATCAAAAATAGTTTTAACGCCAACCGAATTCATAAAATCAATGGCAGCAGCAAAGCCAATTGCCCCGGAAATATTTGGTGTACCCGGTTCAAAACGCAGTGCGCCATCGGCATATTCAGTTTTTTCAAAGGTCACCGTTTTAATGGTCCCACCACCAGGTTTTGAAATAGCTAGATCTTTTAACCATTTCTCGGAAAGGTATAATAGACCAATGCCTGTTGGTCCATACATTTTATGCGCGCTACAAACAAAAAAATCTACATTCAATTTTTGAAGATCGATGGCCATATGTGGTGCAGATTGCGCGCCGTCAACCAGAATAGGAATATTATTTTTTTGGGCTAGTGTTTTAATTTTTTCCAGATCGGTTATCAATCCCAACGTATTTGAAACATGTGTAATGGCAATTAATTTTGTTTTCGCGGAAATCAGTCCGGGAATAGCGGCATAATCAATTGTCTGATCATCTAATAACGGAATAACTTTTAATTTTCCTCCATTTTCTTCTGCCCATAATTGCCATGGCAAAATATTAGAATGATGTTCATAAGTAGACAAAATAATTTCATCGCCAGGTTGTAAATAATTTTTAGCTAAACCTTGTACAACCATGTTTATAGAATCGGTTGTGCCAGCAGTAAAAATAAGTTGCTGGTCATTGTTTACATTAAAATGTTTGGCAAGCGTTTTACGGGCTTGTTCAAATAGCTCTGTCGCTTTTCTGCTAAGTGTATGAACACCGCGGTGAATATTTGAATTCGAGGTTTTATAATAATCAGAAATGCTTTCAATAACAGAAAGAGGTTTTTGACTGGTTGCTCCATTATCAAAATACACAAGATCGTAACCATTTATTTTTTGGTTAAGAATAGGAAATTGATCGCGTATTTTATTTTGCTCTTTCAATTATAATTCGTTCTCGAACAGGTTTAAAATTTTATCCTTTAGTTCGTCTACTTCAATTTTATTAATTACTTCTTGCGCAAAGGCATTCAATAATAATTTTTTAGCGCTTTCGCGGCCAATACCTCTTGCATTTAAATAAAAAACAGCTACCTCATCAATCTTACCTGTTGATGTGCCATGAGAGCACTTTACATCGTCAGCGTAAATTTCTAATTGCGGTTTTGTATTTATTGTTGCGTCATCGCTTAACAAAATATTTTTGCTGCTTTGGTAAGCATTTGTTTTTTGAGCATCTTTTCTTACGTAGATCTTACCGTTGAAAACGCCTGTGCTTTTATCGTTAATAATACCTTTATATAATTCATTACTCTCGCAATTTGGCATTTGGTGATCCATTAATGTATGGTTATCAACCAACTGATTGCTTTTTGTTGTAAACAAACCATTTAAATGTGCTTCGCAATTTTGCGCAGCCAAAACTACATTATGATTATTGCGCACTAACGAACCACTCAAAGTAACCGTTGTGTTATCGTATTTACCATAACGGTTAATGGTCACCTGATTGGTATTTACGGAGAATCCGTTTTTGCCTTCGTTTTGAAAAGTGTACGAAGTTAATTTTGCATTTTCGCCAACAAATTTTTCACTTAAAAAATTTGTGAATACTTTTCCGGAACCTATACAAATTTGTTCTTCAATAATTGTTGCTTCAGCATTTTTTCCTAACTCAATTACATTTCTTGGATTTACCAATGCTTCCGAATTAGCACTCGAAACGTACAAAATATGAATCGGTATTTGCAATTGTTCGTTATCAGCAATTTTTAAATGAAAGCCTGCTCCGCTAAAAGCAGTATTTAACGCAATAAAAGCGTCGGATTCCACGTTCGCCAAAGAACCAATTAATTTCTTCTCATCTTTATCCAAATTAGAAAAAGCTGTTAAGTGCAAACCTTTTAAAATTATTTTATCGCTCAGGCTTTCAGAATAATTTCCATTCACTACAACCAACGTTAAAGCATCTTTTAATTTATATTGGGCAACATTGGTAACAGTATCTAATTTTTGTTCAATGTTCTTAAATTCCTTTTTAAAGATGCCATCCACATTACAATACTTGTAATCTTCGTGTTTATTATTTGGAATGCCTTTATTCTCTAAATACAATAATGCTTTAGAAAGTTGATCGTTATCACTAAAATTTACCTTCTCTGCAGTAGAGGAGATCTTATCGATAATTAATTGTGCAGTATTTGATTTTTCAACTATCATGTAGTTTCGAAAGTTTTTAAAGTTAAAAGTTATGAAAGTTCTTTGTTTTTATAAGTAGTTTCTTTTGATTTTTTAATTGTTCTTAAGTAGGAAATAAATCCGCTTATGACTTTACTTACTTCGATTACTTTATCATTTAATATTGCGAATTCTTCGCCTGATATGTAATTCTGGCTTTTTGCAATGTATAACTGCGCTCTAATTTCACCGGCGGAAGCTTTAGAAATTGTTAGAAAGTAAATAAATTGATTATTGCTTTCCCTTTCAAAACCTTCTGCAATATTTGAAACTATAGAAACAGAAGCCCTCCTGATTTGATCCCTCAAGCCATAATCTTTAGAAAAAGCTCCAGCGTTAGTATGAAAATATAATAAATCACACAACTCCAAAGCTTTTTGCCAAGCAATTATATCTTCGAATTTTTCTATTTTTCCCATTCTAACTTTCTAAACTAAGTTAACTTTCCAAACTTTCGAACTGTCTCTTGATCTCATCATACCCCTTAGCCTCTAATTCCAATGCCAATTCTTTACCGCCAGATCTCACGATCTTTCCGTTATATAAGATATGTACAAAATCAGGAACGATATAGTCTAACAACCGTTGGTAGTGAGTGATCACCACAAATGCATTGTCTTTGCTCTTTAACGCATTAACACCGGTTGCAACAATACGTAAGGCATCAATATCCAAACCGCTATCAGTTTCATCTAAAACAGCCAACTTCGGATTTAACATTGCCATTTGAAAGATCTCGTTCCTCTTTTTTTCGCCTCCACTAAATCCTTCGTTCACACTCCTATTGGTTAATTTACCATCCAGTTCAACCAGTTTTTGTTTTTCTTTTACCAAAGCCAAAAAATCTTTCGCTGGCATTTCTTCTTGTCCGTGATAAGCACGAATTTCATTTAAAGCGGTCTTTAAAAAATTAATATTGCTTACTCCCGGTATTTCTACAGGATATTGAAAAGCTAAAAACAACCCTTCACGTGCCCTGTCCTCAGCAGCAAGATCTAACAAGTTCTTACCATTAAAAATTACTTCGCCTTGCGTTACTTCATAATCTTCTCGTCCGGCTAGTACGCTTGCCAATGTAGATTTTCCAGAACCGTTTGGCCCCATGATGGCATGAATTTCTCCGGCATTAATTTCTAAATTAATACCTTTTAATATTTCTTTGTCGCCAATTGAGGCATGCAGATTTTTAATTGTTATCATGTTCTTGTTTTAAATATTATAACTATAATCGAATATTTTTACGTTTAAATTTTTTATAAAAAAAGCTTCCTTGTTCTTGTTCCATATGAAAAAACTCAGCTTATCGTTTTGTTCAAATTTCCCAGTAACACCCATTGCAAGCGTACATTTTTTCCACTCACAACAATCTGTTGAAGGGGTTTCGTTTAAACGGAATGCTTCATAAATTTTTTCTTTATTTCCCGAATCAGAACCTACAATATTAAACGATACATTATAAGAAGAATTTATTGAACCTTCTTTACGTTCGAATTCAGCTACTACATAAAAATTGTTTGATTTTCTTTTAATGTCAACATCACAGCCGGCAGCATATTCAATGTCTTTAAAATTATATATACTATCAAAAACTACGTTCGGATGTTTGGCATTTTTACTTTCAAATAATAATTCGCTCCCCTTTTTTGAGTACAATGGCAGATCGTTCGCACCACCAAGACTATCACCATAAGCTTTATTTGTTTTAAAGAACACATAAGCGTATTTATCAAAGTTCATGCCGTTACCTTTAATAATGCCGTTTCGGTATTGATAAATATATAAAAGGTTCATGCACAAAAAAAGAAAAGCCACAACACCAACTGCGTATTTTAGTTTTGGTGCAAAGTTCTGAAACATGTATGCACCTGCAATTATAAACATGGGAATAAAATCAACGAATGTGCGAATGCCAAAACCATCAAAATAATTATAGGCCCAATACGAACCGAAGATGTAAAAGATGATGGCTAAAGCGAAAACAAAAACAAAGCCTTTATACCTGTTGACATTAAACATAGGAATTAAACCAAACAACAATAAAAGACAAAGAGGAACGTAAATGAATAATCCGTTGTTAAACCCAAACAACATTTTAAATACCGATGGATCGTTAAAATAAAAACCATTGCCGGCGTAAGAATCCTGAAAAAGTTTTCCGTTTTGATTGTACCAGGCCAGGCTTTGGATAGAACAAACTAAAAATAAAGCAACCGTAGATAAATAGAAGTTTTTTGACTTGAGAATTACTTTTACTGTACTTATAAGGTCATACTTGTTTTGGAAAAAGAATGGTACAAAAAGTAATAGAATAATATTTACAGGACGAACAAGAATAATTAAACCTAATACCGCGGCACTTAAATAATAATACTTTGCTTTTCTCTTTTGAAAAAGGTTTAATACAAAATAAAAGAAGACGCTTGTTAATGCGAAGGCATATACGTGTGGCATACCAGGTTCGTTAACTGTATAACTAAAGAGATGCGTTGCAAAACAGGTTAAAATGATTAGAGTAGCTACATAATTTTGTTTTATATTCAATTGCACTAATAATTTTTTTAGGAAGATCAATCCAACGGTACAATAAAAGATACCAGCAAAATAAACGCCCATTTGAAAAGGAAGAGAAAATCCGTCAACAGCAAAACCAAAGATCTTTGAAAAAAATAAAGCCATAAAAAAGAAAGGAGCTGTCAAAATTGAAACGCCAATAGTATGTACGTTAATTGTCCCTGTAGGTGTTTCTATTAAATACCAATCGTTTCCTGCCTGGTGTGTAAAATTATGGTCGATAAAGAGTGAAACCAGGTAAGAATAATAATCACGCGCATCGCCATCAATTGCAATCTTTCTGTCGAAACTTAGCACTACAAAAAAAAGTACAACAACACAAAATGCTATAACAAGGTTTAAATAATTATTTTTTACAAATGAATTCAAAATATAAATACTATCCCACGCTACCTTCTAAACTTACTGCTAATAATTTTTGCGCTTCAACGGCAAACTCCATTGGAAGTTTATTTAATACTTCTTTACAATAACCATTTACAATTAAGCCAATTGCTTTTTCATTATCGATGCCGCGTTGCTTACAGTAAAATAATTGGTCTTCGCCAATCTTGCTTGTCGTCGCTTCGTGTTCAACAACCGCGGTCTTATCTTTAATTTCTATATAAGGAAAAGTATGTGCGCCACATTTATCGCCCATTAATAAACTATCACATTGCGAAAAATTACGCGAATTAGTCGCGCCTTTACGAATTTGAACTAGACCACGGTAACTATTATTACTAAAGCCAGCGCTAATTCCTTTCGAGATAATTGTGCTACGGGTATTTTTACCGATGTGGATCATTTTTGTTCCGGTATCTGCTTCTTGCATATTATTTGTAAGAGCAACCGAATAAAATTCGCCCACACTATTATTACCTTTTAAAATTACAGAAGGATATTTCCAGGTAATTGCAGAACCTGTTTCAACTTGTGTCCAACTGATCTTTGAATTATCTTCCAAACAAATGCCTCGCTTGGTAACAAAATTAAAGATACCGCCTTTGCCATTCTTATCTCCGGGATACCAGTTTTGTACTGTACTGTATTTTACTTCCGCATTTTTATGTGCTATAATTTCAACAATAGCAGCGTGCAACTGATTCTCATCACGTTGTGGTGCTGTGCAACCTTCCAGATACGAAACATAACTTCCCTCGTCTGCCACAATTAAAGTGCGCTCAAACTGACCAGTACCAGTTGCATTGATCCGGAAATAAGTTGAAAGCTCCATCGGACATCTAACGCCTTTGGGGATGTAGCAAAAAGACCCGTCGCTGTACACCGCGGAGTTTAATGCAGCAAAATAGTTATCAGTGTAAGGAACTACCGTTCCCATATATTTTTTAATAAGATCTGGAAATTCATGAACCGCTTCGCTAAACGAACAAAAAATAATTCCTTTTTCAGAAAGTGTTTCCCTAAAAGTTGTTTTAACCGATACGCTATCAAAAACCGCGTCAACCGCAATGTTAGATTGCACGCCACTTAACCGTTTTTGCTCTTCTAAAGAGATGCCCAATTTGGCAAATGTTTTTAAAAGTTCTGGATCAACTTCATCTAAACTTTTTAATTCGGGTTTAACTTTTGGTGCAGAATAATAACTGATATCCTGATAATTGATTTTTGGATAATGTAAGTGCGCCCAATTACTTGGCTCAGGTAATGTTTGCCAATGACGGAAAGCTTTCAATCTAAACTCTAGCAACCACTCCGGCTCGTTCTTCTTTTTACTTAATGCTGTTACAACATCCTCATTTAAACCTTTTGCAAAAGTATCCGAATCAATATTGGTTGTAAAACCAAATTCATAATCCTTATTAATATGTTCCTGTAAGATCTCGTTTGCCATTTTGTATTTATAAATTTTGAATCTTAAATTTTGACCTTTCTAAACCGAGAAAGATTCGCCACAACCGCAAGTGCGGTTAGCATTAGGGTTATTAAATACAAAACCTTTACCATTAAGACCTCCGGTATACTCCAATTCAGTTCCAACCAGGTACAAAAAGCTCTTGCGATCAACTACTATCTTAATTCCTTTGTCCTCAAACATCTGGTCGCCCTCTTTTATTTGGTTGTCAAACTCCAATTTATAAGATAACCCGGAGCATCCACCACCATCTACCCCAACCCTTATAAAAGTATCTACTGGACGGTTTTCTGTCTTGATAAGATCAAGGGCATGATTCTTCGCATTTTCTGTTACAGTGATCATAACTATATGATTTTTAATTATTTAACAATTATTCTTAATTAGATTAAATCTAAATTAGTACAAAAATACCATAAAAATGGTATCTTTACAAGTATAAAACCTAAAAATTAAAGAAGCTTAACGCTTTACATCAAAAAATCGCTGAGTTTCAAATTAATCGCGCAAAAAAGGTTTGTTTTATATTAACACTCAATTGATTAAAACCTTTTGGTTTAAGCTAACGAACCTTAATAATTTTAAATAATTTCATGCTTTAATTGAAAAGAACCGTCCTTATAATTTTTGCAGTTTTTTGCAGTATTATTTGCTTCCCGCAAACGAACGATACTCTATATGTTCATTACATTGAACATGCACCTTTTTCTACGACTGAAAATGCTGCACCAAAAGGGCTGGAAGTAGATATTATAAATGATTATATACTCTGGCAAAAAACCACAAAAAAAATAAATTTCACGCCAAAATACGTTCCATTTACCGACCCCGATCTTTTTTATGCAAGCGTAAAAAATTCTTCGCGCAACACTATTGGACTGGGAGCTGTAACTATCGTTCCAGAGAAAGCAAAAGAGATTGAGTTCACGAATGCGTATCTAAAAAATGTTGCCTTTTGCATTTCAAACGGTAATGCAACAGATATTAAAACAAAAACTCAACCTGAAATAATTAAGACCTTTGGCAGCATGACTGCGTTAACAGTTACCAACACCACTTTGAATAAATATGTAAATGAATTGAAAAAAAGTTACTTGCCCGAACTTAAACTCATTGCGCAACCAAACGGCACTAAAATACTGGATGAAATTGCGAAGAATATATTATATTTTGGTTACGTAGATGCAATTACTTTTTGGTATTATGTAAAAAATAATCCAACAAAATTTGTGAAGATCCAAAAACCGCTCATTCAAACAAAAGAAGAATTTGGTTTTATTTTACCTAAAGGTTGTAATCAAAAGGTTTTATTCAATGAGTTTTTTACAGGCTTTAAAAAAACAAAAAATTATCATTTTATCCTTGAAAAACATTTGGGTTCGTACATGGGTCAAATAATGGCTGTTAATTAACCATTTTTCATAAGACCCTTCTTCGATGCAAAAAATTACCGAGATCAAAGAGTTTTACACTGTTAAGCGTAAAGAAAAAGTTAATGGCGAAGAGATCTTAGTTGAAAAAAAATTATACCGTTATCGCGATGTGAATTATGTTGATGGCTGGGCCAGATTTGGTCATTGGTTGCTGGATTATGTATTCAGGGTGATCTTTGAATTGGCAATTGGTGTTGTTTTAGGAGTAATCCTCGCGCTAACCGGAAATCTTGGACTCTTATCCGATCCATCGATCGAAACTTACAACAATATATTTAGTTGGTTAATCTTCCAGCCGCTTTATTATTTTCTGTTCGAATATGCCATGCAAGCCTCACCTGCAAAAGCATTATTAGGTAGGATAGTTGTGGATGAATATGGCAACAAACCAACAGCCCGCCAGTTCTTTATCCGCTCCATATCAAGAGTTGTGCCGTTTGAGGCCTTCTCCTGTTTATCATCTCTGGGCTGGCACGATAACTGGAGTAATACTTTTGTGTTAAGAAAAAAAGACCTTAAAGAACTAAAACTTCTTCAAAAAATAAATGAGATTGACAGCACTTCCGTATCTTTACCAAAAGAAATATGATAGCCATTGATAAAACATTAATTAGCGAAGACCTATTGGACAAAAAATTTGTCTGTGATCTTAACGCTTGTAAAGGCGCTTGTTGTGTTGCAGGCGATAGTGGCGCACCGCTTGATAAAGACGAGCTTAATATTCTTAAATCAGTAGTAGATAAAGTAAAACCTTACATGGTTAAAAAAGGGATTAAAGCTATTGAAAAACATGGTGCTTATGTTATTGATGGAGATGGCGATTATACTACTACACTGGTGAGCCCCGGAGCCGAGTGCGCATTTGTTTTTTTTGATGAAAATAAAATTGCCAAATGCTCAATTGAACAAGCCTATTATGAGGGAAAGATAGATTGGAAAAAACCTATTAGCTGTCATCTATATCCTATACGCATTACAAAACATAAAGATTATGATGCAGTAAATTATGATAAATGGGATGTTTGCAAGCCTGCTTGTGAATGCGGTGCAAAATTAGATGTACCGGTTTATAAATTCCTCAAAGATCCATTGATTCGCAAATATGGCAAAGAATGGTTCAAAGAACTAGAGAAGAGCGCAAAACTTTTTTTGAAAAAATAATTTAAAGATGAAGATTTTAATTACAGGATCGAACGGTTTACTAGGCCAAAAGCTGGTTTATAAACTTAGAAATCATAAGGACATTACTTGCATTGCTACTGCCCGCGGAGAGAACAGGTTGGTAAAACAAGATGGATATATTTATGAAACATTAGATATAACCAGCGGAAAAGATGTAGAGACTGTTTTTGCCAAATACATGCCCGATGTTGTAATTAATACTGCAGCAATGACCAATGTGGATGCATGTGAAACAGAAAAAGAAGCTTGTTGGGCCATGAATGTAACAGCAGTTCACAACCAGGTAAGATCTCTTGAACTTTTAAAAACCAATAGCACACGTTATAAACCACATTTTATTCATTTAAGTACCGATTTTATTTTTGATGGAACTCATGGTCCGTTAGATGAGAACGAAAAACCAAACCCCTTAAGTTATTACGCCGACAGCAAACTTGCTGCTGAAGTAATTGTGCAGGGATCTTTTTTAGACTGGGCAATTGCGCGCACTGTGCTTGTTTACGGTATTGTGGATAATATGAGCAGAAGCAATATCGTACTTTGGGTAAAATCAAATTTAGAACAAGGTAAGACCATTAATGTTGTAGATGATCAGTTTAGAACCCCGACTCTGGCTGAAGATCTGGCAGACGGCTGCATTTTAATAGCTCAAAAAAGAGCAAAAGGCATTTATAATATTTCCGGAAAAGATTATTATAGCATTTTAGAATTAGCGCATGTAGTTGCAGATTATTACAAATTAGATAAAAGCCTAATTAAACCGAGCAAAAGCGCCGATATTAAACAACCAGCCAAACGCCCGCCAATTACAGGTTTTATAATTGATAAAGCCAAAAAAGAACTGGGTTATAACCCACACAGTTTTACCGAAGGCATCAAGATCCTTGAAGACCAGATAAAGGAAATGTCAAAATAGGTTAATTAAACAATCTGTTTACAATCTTTGGTTGATATCTTACGTTTAAAACAAAAATGCATCCTTTCATATTCTTTAACTTTATTAGTTTGATTTAATAAAGTGGCAAGCGGAATAAAAAAACTGGCAGGGCAAACTGTAATTTATGGTTTAGGCACAATTGTGCCCCGGCTTTTAAATTATTTACTTACGCCTTTTTTAACCCGCGCGTTCTTACCTGCAGAATACGGAATTAACAGTGAGCTTTATGCCTATATTTCTTTCCTGAATATTATATTTACGTATGGGATGGAAACTACTTTTTTTAATTTCAATTCTAAATTAGAAAACAAACAAAACGTTTATAATACCGCCTTAACTTCTTTAGTCACATCTTCTGTTATCTTTAGCATTTTACTGTTTCTTTTTTCTTCGACAATTGCTGGTGCTTTATCTACTCCTAATGCGATTTATCCGGTGCAGTTCATTGTATGGAGCATTTTAATAATTGCAACAGATGCTATTACAGTTATCCCATTTGCTAAATTGCGCGCAGAAAATAAAGCCCTTATCTTTTCTGTCCTTAAGCTCAGCAACGTTATTGTTAACTTCAGTATCACTATGTTCTTTATAAAAATTTGCAAACCTGCTTATGATAACCACGAGCAAAGTTTTTTTGCTACGCTTTATAATCCTGAAATAGGAATTGGTTATTGTTTTTTAGCTAACCTCATAGCAAATATTTTTACTCTTGTTTTGCTTGGCAAACAGATATCTACAGTAAGGTTTAATCTTGATCTTGACCTCCTTAAAAAAATGCTTACCTACACCTGGCCATTAATTATTTTAGGCCTGGCTGGCATGGTTAATGAAACGCTTGACAGGATCATCCTTAAAAAATTAATGGTAGATAAGTCGGAAGCACAGGTGGCACAAGGCATTTATGGTGCCTGCTACAAAATTGCCATTTTGATGACCATATTTATTCAGGCATTTCGTTTCGCAGCCGAGCCTTTCTTTTTTGGTAAAGCAAAAGAAAAGGATTCACAAAAATCGTACGCCATTATTATGAAATATTTTGTGATCTTCTGTTTGTTTCTTTTTTTGGGAACCATTATGAATTTAGATTGGATAAAATATATTGTTTCGGAAGAATACTGGAGCGGGTTAAAAGTAGTTCCCATTTTATTGATCGCAAATTTATGTCTTGGCGTAGTTTATAATTTATCTATCTGGTATAAATTAAGTGGACAAACAAAATTTGGTGCCATGATAGCTATTGCAGGAGCGCTTATTACTGTTGTTGTTAACGTGATCTTTATTCCAACATATTCTTATATTGCCTGCGCGTGGGCTACGCTTTTTGCGTACGCCGGCATGATGATCCTTTCCTACATTCTGGGCCAAAAATATTATCCAATAAAATATAATGTACGGGCAATAAGCGTTTACGTAATTATAGCTTTAGGTTTTTATTTCTTAACGTTTACGTATAGCGGCATGGAAAACACATTTTTAAAACTGGTATTGAATAATTTGTTGGTAATCTTATTTGCGTGGTTCGTTTATAAATTAGAATTTCCTAATCTGAAAAAACTACGCGCAAATGGCAACACTTCCAATTAAGGTCATCAACCAATCAAAACACGCTTTACCTGAATACGCTACAGCACTGGCTGCTGGCTTGGATCTGAAGGCAAACATCAATGAGCCGGTAGTTTTAAAACCATTGCAAAGACAGTTAATTCCAACAGGTTTATTTATTGAATTGCCTGCTTCTTATGAAGCACAAATTCGTCCGAGAAGCGGCCTGGCATTTAAAAACGGTATTACCGTGCTTAACTCGCCCGGCACTATTGATGCTGATTACAGAGGAGAAATAAAAGTGCTTTTAGTAAATCTTTCTAACGAAGAGTTTACTATTAACGATGGCGAGCGCATTGCACAAATGGTAATAGCCAAACACGAACAAATTAAATGGGAGCAAGTTTCTGTTTTAGAAGAATCTAACAGAGGTGCTGGTGGTTTTGGCAGTACCGGAAAAAAATAAATTTTATTTACAAAAAGTTTGCTTTATCTCTTCGGCCATTTGTGAACCCGATTTGATGGCATCATTTATAACAGCGCAAGATCTTGCGTCGTCTTTTTGTTTGTGATAAATATACGCCAGATCAATATAGGCGTCAAAATTTTTCGGATCAAGATTTATTGTTGTTTCATAATCTTTAATAGCTTTGGTGTGATCGCCTATATTTTCGTGACATAATGCACGGTAACAATAGGCTTGCGAATACATAGGTTTTGCAGAAAGGCAAGTTGTTAGGTCTTCAATCGCTTTTTTATAGTTAGCCGAAGCACCAAAAGCCAACGAACGATTATACAACGCATTTACATGATTAGGAAACTTGGATAAAACGATATTGAACTCATCAATACTTTTTATATAATTTTTTTCTGCTAAAAAAATAAGGCCGCCTAAAAAATGTGCCTCTGTAAAATTAGGATAGGTTTTAATTAATAAAGCACAATTGGTTTGCGCTTCTTTTAAACTGTTTATTTTTAAGTAGATCAACCCTTTATAAAATAGCGCACTGTCTTTATGGTAATTTTTCGCGATACACGAATCCATTTGATGCAAAGAGGTTTTGAAGGCGCTAACAAGTATACATTCTCTTACTTTTGAGAAAACCGTTTGTCCGTGACCAAACAAACCAATTATAACAAGCGTGTATAAAAAAATAGCTCTCATGTTTTAAAGATAACAAAAAAAATCATTTGAGACAATATAAGCTAATTGGCTCAAAAAAAGGGCGGTTTAAGCCAAGCTATAAAGCAATAACAGCCCACATTCTACCTGTTCTTCCTTTGTCTTGTCGGTAACTAAAAAAATCACTTTCAAAGGTGCAACGGTTCATGGTCCATATATTTTGCTCCGGAATTTTGTTTTGCAATAACACAAATTTATTACAAGCAATAAGGTCTATTTTATTTTCTTTCCAGCATGAAGATGGAAAACCTGCGTTAGCAAATTGCTCAATCACTTCATTTCCAACTTCAAAATTATCCTGACAAATTCCTTGTCCAATAGCTACCTGAATGTTTTTTTCTTCTGCTCCCAACATTAGCATTTCATTAATTGTATTTTGGGCGATATAATTTACGGTACCACGCCAACCCGCATGGGCTGCTCCAATAACGTTATTTATCTTGTCGTGAAATAAAAGAGGATAACAATCGGCAATACTAACAGCCAACACTAAATTCTTTTCATCAGTAACTAAAGCATCGCCTTCTTGTTGATCAATTTTTGCACTACAAACTTTATTGCCGTGAACTTGTTTGAGATAAGATAACTTATCAATTGATAGATTTAGATTAGCTAAAGCCGCCCTTCTGTTTTCTAAAATGTTTGAGGGTTCATCCTCTGAGCCTCCTAAATTTAAAGATCCAAACGGTGCTTTTGAGATCCCGCCTTCTCTTGTCGAGAAACCGTGAACACAATTTATGTTAGGTGCTTTTAACCACATTTTACTTTAGAAATGTATTTGATAATAAATTTCAGTTTCGAGGCCTGCGCAGTAAAAAAATCATGAGTTTAATTTCTTAAATGAATGATTTTTTTATAAGCATAACGATGAAAATGAATTTTATTATCGAATACTAATTGATGTAAGACAGCTTCATCATGTTAGTTCTGCCTTTTTCTTTCATCGGCATACTTGCAATATTGATAACTAGGTCATCATCTTTTACAAAACCTTTTTGTTTTACAAAATCTTTAAGATCGGTGATCGTATCATCTGTACTTTCGTACTTGTTATAATAAAACCCGCGAATACCCCATACCAAACTTAATGTTGTAAGCAAAGGTTGATTATCTGTAAAAATAAAAATATGAGCTTTAGGACGGTGACTAGATAATTTAAATGCTGTATAACCACTGTTGGTCATACTAATGATGGCTTGCGCGCCGGCATGGTGTGCTAAAGAACAGGCGTTATAACAAATACTGTCTGTTATATATGTAATAGTTTTAATTTGCGGTGTATGTTCTTTATAGTAAATACTGTCCAGTTCTTCTACTTGTGTAATGATACGGCGCATCATTTCAATTACTTTCACAGGATATTTTCCAACAGAGGTTTCTGCACTTAACATTACAGCATCAGCACCATCCATTACTGCATTTGCAACATCGTTTACCTCAGCACGTGTTGGTGTATAGCTGGTGATCATGCTCTCCATCATTTGCGTTGCAATAATAACGGGTTTACCGATCTCTACACATTTTTGCACGATCATTTTTTGAAGTAAGGGTACTTGTTCCATTGGTAATTCAACACCAAGATCGCCACGGGCAACCATTATACCATCGGTTACATCAATAATATTATCTATTTCCTTTATCGCTTCAGGTTTTTCTATTTTTGCGATCACGCGCGCGCGCTTGCCTTTATGTTTGATAATGTCTTTTAACTCAACAATATCAGTAACACTTCTGACAAAAGATAAACCTATCCAGTCAAAATCCTGTTCCAATGCAAATTCAAGATCGCGAATATCTTTTACAGTTAAACAGGGCAACGATATTTTTGTATTAGGTAAATTAACCCCTTTTTTAGAAGACAGAGTTCCTCCTACTAAGATCTCACAACGTACAAGATCTTTGCCGTTCGTATCAATTACTTTTAAATGAATTTTTCCATCATCAATTAAAACAGTTTCGCCAACTTTTACGTCTTGTGGAAACTGTGGGTAAGTAATATAAATTTGATGCTCATCTCCTTCCTGCTCTTTTGTAGTAATAGAAATTAAATTTCCGTTAATAAGATTGGCGCTGTTATCTTTCATAACACCAATACGCAATTTTGGCCCTTGTAGATCGGCTAAAATACCAACGTGACGATTTAACTTTTTATTTAGCTCACGAATGTTTTTAACTGTGTGTAAAACAGCTTCGTAATCGCCATGCGAAAAATTTATCCGGCAAATATCCAGACCTTCTTTGAACATACCTTCCAATACATTAATATCAGAAGTTGCAGGCCCCATAGTAGCAACAATTTTTGTGCGGTTAAAATGACTCATAGTAAATAGTGCTTAAATAACGACATCTAAGTTAAAAAAATAAGAACAGCTTTAAAATTATTTAATGGTTATTTTAATGCTATTAAAGCCCGGGAGGGGTGCCAAAGTTATTGGGGTTGATGGTCGTTGTATTTGTACCGTTCAAAAAAGATCTTTTGCGATTGCAACGCTCCACACTGGAAATGGCTATTTCAAGGGTTTTATTATCAAAAGTAGATGCGGCAACAAGTTTATAATGTTCAATTGCTTTGTCGAGGTTTCCTTCTGCTTCAAACATAATGGCCCATTCGTTATTAATGGTGGACCTGTTAATACCAACAACAGATTCTGCTTTTGTTAGCAGCGCTTTTAGCTCTTCAAATCTTTTTAAGTTAGAAAGTAAGATGGCATAATTATAATAAATGGCGCAATAATCAGGACTTGTTTGATAAGCAATTTTATAGTGCAATTCGGCTTTTGCGTAATCTTTTATCTTGGTTTCGTAGATAAAACCTAAATGATTATGCGCCTTTCCAAATGTTGGTTCTGCTGAAATGATGCTTTCTAAAATTGAAACAGCTTCTTCGATCTTATTATCTTTTATTAATTGATCGGCATTGCTAAGTAATTGTTCGTTATGAATACTCATTTTAGTTTACTTTAGATGTGGCGCAACCTTTATATGTTTTGCCATTATATTTTATCGTAATACTTTTTTCTCTTTTTTCACCACTCCCTTCTTCCGTACAATTTTTATTTTCTATAGCAATACTGATAGCGGAAGTTTTCACTATTTTATCATGCTTATTGCCACTTTCTGCAACAGCCGAAGCATAAGAGTTTCCAGCATTTATATCAGAAAAGTCTTTCTCAATCGTTAAACTATCCGTTCCATTGTCGATCAATAAACGCAAATGATCAGTAAAAAATTCAGCGTACCAACCTGGTTCACTTCCTCTGGCAACTAAAAGCAGAGTAGTTTTTTTTATCATACGCGAATTCGAATAGTCTGGCAGCGTATCTGTTTCTGCACTATTAATTGTATCCGGATTTAATGGAGTTCCGGAAATAACAGCAACAGGGACTTCTACAGACTCTTCATTTTTAATATTGCAGGAAACAAAAGTGCCTACAACTACAAAACACCATAACCATTTCATTCTACTAATGTTGCTCAGAATGTGTAGTGTCTTTTATAACGTTCGTTGAATCTTCACCCAAATTTGTAAGCACTTCCAATTTACTTGTTGGAATGTTTTCTTGCTCGCCATCTTTAGGCACGTTGCAGGCTACAAACGTTCCTGCAAAAATTAATAATATTGCTACTTTTTTCATCTTATTTATTCTTACGGGTTATTACTTTTTCAACGGCTTTAACAATATCAACAGAATCTAAACCATATTTTTTCATTAATTCATCCGGTGTTCCGCTTTCTCCAAACGAATCGTTAACGGCAACAAACTCTTGTGGTGTAGGATGATTACGAGATAAAAATTGTGCAACACTATCTCCTAATCCACCATTCATTTGATGTTCTTCGGCGGTAACAACACATTTTGTTTTTAAAACTGATTTTAAAATGGCGTCTGTATCTAATGGTTTAATGGTATGAATATTTATGATCTCTGCATTTATTCCTTTTGCTGCTAAAAACTCTCCTGCCTCTATCGCCTTCCAAACTAAATGCCCGGTAGCAAGAATTGTTACATCCGTTCCTTCGTTCAGCATCACTGCCTTACCGATTTCAAATTTTTGATCGGGAGGCGTAAAATTAGGTATGGTTGGTCGACCAAAACGTAAGTACACCGGACCATGATACGCCGCAATAGCAATAGTTGCAGCTTTGGTTTGATTATAATCGCAGGGATTAATAACTACCATGTGCGGCAACATTTTCATCAAACCAATATCTTCTAATATTTGATGCGTTGCGCCGTCTTCTCCAAGAGTAAGACCAGCATGCGAAGCGCAGATCTTTACATTTTTACCGGAATAAGCGATGCTTTGGCGAATTTGATCATAAACACGACCGGTACTAAAATTAGCAAAGGTGCCTGTAAAAGGTATTTTGCCACCAATAGTTAAACCGGCTGCAATGCCCATCATATTTGCTTCAGCAATTCCTATTTGGAAAAAACGTTCTGGATGATCTTTCTGAAAGGCATCCATTTTTAAGGAGCCTGTAAGGTCGGCACAAAGTGCTACAACGTTTGGATTTGTTTTTCCTAATTCAGATAAACCGGCGCCAAAGCCAGAACGCGTATCTTTTTTTTCTGTGAATGTATATTTTTTCATGAGTGTTTTATCTATAATAGTCTAACGGTTTGTGCTATGCCGGATTTTACTTCAAAGTTCCTTTCAATGGTCTTTATCGTTTCTTTTGCAAATTCGTACCTGAAAACCACTTTGTATTTACCCGGCTGTAAATATATAATTTCGCTTTGTAAAGTGGGATTTAAGTTACAAACCCAAACAACTGTTTTTCCATCATCTACGTAAATACTGCCATAACCAGTGCCCTGTTTGCTAAACAAAATATTACCGCTGGTGGGGATCTTTATGGAGTTGGTGCTGCTTTGCTTTATCTCTACATCTTTTAAATTAATTCTCGGCAGTGTAAGCACTTCCAGGTCATATTTACCAATAATATATTTCTCAACCCTACCAAAATCCTGCACATTAAGTGTTTGAAGTTCTCCACCTTTTCTTACTAATGTTGTTGGAAAATATTTATTGATAGTGCCATCCAATTCTAATTTTAAATAGCCCTGTGGCGCATCCAGTTTTATAATGTTGTGTTTACCTTTTGTGATAGAAATATTTTTCTTTTCCTGCACCGGAATGGTGTGGACCACCAGATCGTATTTCATATCAGGATCCAACACTAAAGTGTCGGGATTACCCCTATGGTTGATCGTATGCAAATAGTTATATTTAATATTCGTTGTTCCTGCTTCGTAAAAGGTCATATCCACATCTGTCTCTGTTGGCTTTTTTAAGATGTCCAATAGATCCACTTGTACAGTCGTTTGTGTAATTGCTTCGGTTAAAACCAATTTCAATACATCTTTAAAATTTGCTTCGTTGCTTACATCATAAAATTTTCCCATGCAGGCAAATACATCTGCAAATTTTGCATCAAGCCCTACACCAATCACAAAGGGGCGTAAGAAGATCCCTTTCTTTTGCAACTCTGCGCTAACAACACATGGGTAACCATTGCACTCTTCAATACCATCCGTGATTAAAATAACAATGTTGCGACAATTTGCTTTGGCGGTAAAATCTGCAGCGCACTCACCCAACGAATAAGCTATTGGCGTTGTGCCCATGGGTTCCAGCTTTTGGATACGTTGTTTTATTTTTAGAGAATTTACGTTAGCCTCCGCAAAAGGCACTTCCAGTTTTGTGTCTTTGCAATTACGGTCTTTAAAAAAAGTGGTGTGTCCGTAACAGCGCAAAGCCAATTCTAAATTCGGAAGATTTTTTAAGCTGTCAAGAAATTCGCCCATTACTTTTTTAGCAACCTCAATTTTTATGTTGCTGTTCCATGGCGCATACATACTGTATGAATCATCAAAAATAAAAAGGATGCGGTTGGTGACTTGAGATCTAAGATTTAAGATCGAAGAAGTAAGAAGTATAAAAAATAAATATTTTTTGATCACCTTCATTCTAAAAATCTTAAATCTAACTTCTTAAATACTTAGTAATCTTTTTCCGTTTCTTCTAACTGCGCTAAGGCTTTTGCCAACTGATCATCGTTAGGTGCAGAACCATGCCATTTGTGAGTTCCCATCATATAATCAACGCCCATACCCATTTCGGTCTTCATTAAAATTATAATGGGTTTGCCTTTACCCACTAAATTTTTTGCTTCGTTAAAAGAAGCAATTACTTTTTCAATATCGTTACCATGGTTATTCTCTAAAACTGTCCAGCCAAAAGCTTCAAATTTTGCTTTTAAATTTCCAAGAGATAAAACAGTTTCAACATCACCATCAATTTGTCTTCCATTATAATCAACTGTCGAAATAAGATTATCTACTTTGTTTGCAGCTGCATACATGGCAGCTTCCCAGATCTGACCCTCCTGCAATTCTCCATCGCCATGCAAACTGTAAATAATAGAATTGTCTTTATTTAATTTTTTTGCTAAAGCCGCGCCAATGGCTACGCTCATACCTTGCCCTAAAGAACCGCTGGCAATGCGCACCCCTGGCAAACCTTCGTGGGTAGTTGGGTGGCCTTGTAAACGTGAGTTTAATTTCCGGAAAGTTTTAAGTTCATCTACCGGAAAGTACCCACAACGCGCTAAAACACTGTAAAAAACCGGACTGATGTGTCCGTTACTTAAAAAGAAAAGGTCGTCATTCTTACCATCCATGGTAAAAGCCTTAGGATCGTGTTTCATTACCACCTTATAAAGCGCCACAAAATACTCTACACAGCCTAACGAACCTCCCGGATGCCCCGAACTAACAGCGTGCACCATTCTAACAATATCCCTTCTAACCTGGGTAGATAATTTCTTTAAAGCTTCAATATTGGCCATTTGTATGATGTATTTGCGGCAAAATTAGCATTTGCCTATAGCTTATAAGTCTAATGTTGATAATAATTACAGGATGTTAAAAACTAAAAAAATATTGTTTTTAGGGCTTTCGCCAAAAAGCCTCTGATATTAGTATATTTGCACGTTTTATTATTATTAAATTTATTAGTTTATGGCCCTAAAATGTGGAATTGTTGGATTACCTAATGTTGGAAAATCGACCTTGTTTAATTGTTTGAGTAACGCAAAAGCCCAGGCTGCAAATTTTCCTTTTTGCACCATTGATCCTAATGTTGGAACGACCACTGTGCCTGATGAGCGCTTAACAAAATTGGCTGATATTGTAAAACCACAGAACATTTTACCTACTACTGTTGAGATAGTTGATATTGCCGGACTTGTAAAAGGCGCCAGCAAAGGCGAAGGTCTTGGAAACAAGTTCCTGGGAAATATTCGCGAATGCGATGCAATACTTCATGTTTTAAGATGTTTTGACGACGATAACGTTGTGCACGTGGATGGCAAGGTAGATCCGGTAAAGGATAAAGAGATCATTGATACTGAACTTCAGTTAAAAGATCTTGAAAGTGTTGACACTAAAATGAAGAAATACGAGAAGTTGGCCAAAGTTGGTACCGATAAAGACGCGGTAAAAACTTTTAACGCTTTAACTAAGTTAAAAAACACACTTGAGAGTGGCCAGTCTGCAAGGGCTTGTGCTTTAGAGGAAAATGAATTGCCTTTTATTGCGGATTTACATTTATTGACCATTAAACCGGTAATGTATGTTTGTAATGTGGATGAGGCTTCTGCAAAAACAGGCAACAAACACGTTGACGCGGTAAAAGAAGCAGTGAAAAATGAAAATTCTGAAATTTTAATTATTACCGCCCAAATGGAAAGTGAAATTGCTGCCTTAGAAACCTTTGAAGAAAAACAAATGTTCTTAGGTGACATGGGACTGGATGAACCGGGTGTAAATAAATTAATTAAATCGGCTTACAAATTATTAAAGCTAGAAACTTATTTTACTGCCGGTGTAAAAGAAGTGCGCGCATGGACCATCACTAAAGGCATGAAAGCCCCACAGGCAGCCGGTGTTATACATACCGATTTTGAAAAAGGATTTATAAAAGCAGAGGTCATTGCTTACAATGATTTTGTAACATTAGGTTCTGAAGCCGCTTGTCGCGACGCAGGAAAATTAAAAATAGAAGGAAAAGAATACGTTGTGAATGATGGTGACGTGATGCATTTTAGATTCAATGTTTAATTATTAAATATTCCGGGTTTCGTGTTCCGGGTTTAAGAAAACACGAAACAATTGACTCGAAATAAAAGATAATATATGAACAACCACGAAATTGACTACAAATTATTTGGCGAAGAGATGCAGTGTGTGGAAGTTGAACTTGACCCACAAGAGGCTGTAATTGCCGAACCCGGAAGTTTTATGATGATGACTGACGGTGTACAAATGGAAACATTGTTTGGTGATGGAAATCAAAAGGGTTTTATGGATAAATTATTTTCTGCCGGAAAGCGATTGTTAACGGGCGAGAATTTATTTATGACCGTTTACTCAAATATTTCTACACAAAAACGTCAGGTGACTTTTGCTGCGCCTTATGCCGGAAAAATTATTCCAATGAATCTTGCGCAGCTTGGCAATAAAATTATTTGTCAGAAAGACAGTTTTTTATGTGCCGCTAAAGGCGTTGCTGTTGGGATCGAATTCCAAAAAAAATTAGGAACCGGTTTGTTTGGTGGCGAAGGTTTTATCATGCAAAAGCTGGAAGGTGACGGCATGGCCTTTGTACACAGTGGCGGACACGTAATTGAAAAAGAATTGAAAGCTGGGGATATGCTAAAAATTGATACCGGTTGTATTGTTGCTTTTACAAGCACCATTAATTACGATATACAATTTATTGGTGGTGTAAAAAACACGTTGTTTGGTGGCGAAGGCGTGTTTTACGCCGTATTAAAAGGTCCTGGAAAAGTTTGGATCCAGACGCTTCCAATTAGTCGTTTGGCTGGTAGAATTTTGTCTTATGGCAGAGGAAGCAGGAAAGAAGAAGGAAGCATTTTAGGAGGCTTAGGAAACCTCATTGATGGCGATTAATTCCATTTCGAGTTACGGGTTAGTTATTCCGAGTTGTAGGAATAAATAAAAAACTGAAAACACGAAATACTAAATAATTTTTAATAAAGAATGGCAACAATTACAAAATTTGAAGATTTAGAAATTTGGCAGCTATCAAGAAATTTGAACAAAGATATTTATCCTTTTCTCAAAACATTAAACGATACTAAAAATTACGAACTTCAAAAACAACTTGATAGATCTGCCGGATCAATAATGGATAATATTGCGGAAGGGTTCGAGAGGGACGGTAATCGTGAGTTCATTCAGTTTCTTGCCATTTCAAAGGCTTCAACTGGAGAGGTTCGTTCACAACTTTACAGAGCATATGACAGAAACCTTCTCGAAAAAGAAAAATTCGAAAAGTTTCAAAATGATTGTCAGGTAATCGGAAATAAAATTGGTAAGTTTATAACTTATTTAAATAATTCAAATATTAAAGGAAAGAAATTCAGTAATTCAAACACGAAATAAATAACTCGAAATAGTTTTAATAACAGATGGCAAAATCAAATTACACAGAAGACAATATTAGGTCGTTAGACTGGAAAGAACACATTCGTACGCGCCCCGGCATGTACATTGGTAAATTGGGAGATGGAAGCGCTTTTGATGATGGAATTTATGTACTCCTAAAAGAGGTAATGGATAACTCTATTGATGAGTTTATGATGGGCGAAGGAAATCGCATAGACATTAATGTAAAAGATGGTGTTGTCTCTATTCGTGATTTCGGGCGTGGTATTCCATTAGGTAAAGTTGTTGAAGTAGTTTCGAAAATGAATACCGGTGGTAAATACGACAGCGAAGCTTTTAAAAAATCTATAGGTTTAAATGGTGTGGGTACAAAAGCGGTTAACGCTTTATCCATTAATTTTAGAGTTACCGCTTACCGCGATGGACAAGCGAAGACCGCAGATTTTAGCAAAGGCGAATTAGTAAAAGAATACAAGCTTGTTTCAACAACTGAAAAGAACGGAACCTTAGTTGAATTCCGTCCGGATGATAGCATCTTCAAAAAATACCACTTCGTACACGAGTATATAGATCGCATGGTTTGGAACTATGCATTTTTAAATACTGGTTTAACGCTTACATTAAATGGTAATGAATATGCATCTAAAAATGGTTTAAAAGATCTATTAGAAAAAAATATTACCGGCGAAACTTTATACCCCATTATTCATTTACGAGGAGAAGATATTGAGTTGGCTATGACCCATAGTAACGAACATTTTTCTGAAGAATATTATTCCTATGTGAACGGGCAATACACAACACAAGGCGGAACACACCTGGCTGCTTTTCGTGAAGCCGTTGTAAAAACTGTTCGTGAATTCTATAAAAAAGAATTTGAGCCAAGCGATGTGCGTAAATCAATTGTTGCCGCAATAGCTATTAAAGTTCAGGAACCAGTTTTTGAATCGCAAACCAAAACAAAATTAGGTAGTGCCGAAATTGCGCCAGGCGGACAAAGTATTCGCAGTTTTATTGGTGATTTTATAAAACAACAGCTAGATAATTATCTTCACAAAAATCCTGATGTAGCAAAAGCTATTGAAGCAAAGATCTTAGCAAATGAGCGCGAGCGTAAAGAATTATCGGGCATTCAAAAATTAGCCAGAGAGCGTGCGAAAAAATCTTCTCTACATAATAAAAAATTGCGCGATTGCCGCACACATTTGGATGATATTAAAGATCCTCGTCGTTTAGAAACTTCTATCTTTATTTGTGAGGGGGATTCAGCAAGCGGATCTATTACAAAAACACGTGACGTAAATACGCAAGCCGTATTTAGTTTAAAAGGAAAACCTTTGAACTGTTTTGGTCTTGGAAAAAAAGTGGTTTACGAGAACGAAGAATTTAATTTATTACAAGCCGCTTTAAATATTGAAGACAATCTAGAAGAACTACGTTATAACAATGTAATTATTGCAACTGATGCCGATGTGGACGGTATGCATATTCGTTTACTATTGCTGACCTTCTTCTTACAGTTCTTTCCTGATCTTGTAAAGAATAATCACGTTAAAATTTTGCAAACGCCTTTATTTAGGGTAAGAAACAAAAAAGAGACGGCTTATTGTTATAGCGACGAAGAAAGAAAGGCCGCAGTAGCAAAATTGGGTCCAAAACCCGAAATTACCCGTTTTAAGGGTTTAGGGGAGATCTCGCCTGACGAATTTAAGCATTTTATAGGAAAAGACATCCGTTTAGAGCCGGTGTTAATTGACCAGAAGTCAAGTATAACGGAGCTTTTGAACTATTATATGGGTAAAAACACGCAAGGTCGCCAGGACTTTATTATTGAGAATTTGCGCATTGAAAAAGACACGGAAAAAGAATTAATAGGTTAACAAACGTTAATTTCAGAAATTTTGATAAATTTGGAACACGGTTTGAAACAAACCTTAGTATACACAAAAAAAACATAAAAAATGAAAACGACAAATTTACTTTTAATACCAGCTATCGCAGTTTTAACTCTAGCGGGTTGTAAATCAAAAAAGACACCAATTCAAAAAGAAACTGGTGCTGTAGAAATTTCTGTACCATTTAGTTCAAAAGAATTTCGTTCTGACGAAGATAACTTTAGAGCAAAACAAGTTGGAAAGTCTCCTGATTTAGCTACGGCTAAAAAAATAGCATTTCAAAATGCGAAATCAGAAATGGCTGCCAACATCAACAGTACTATTAAAAGAGTAACTGACCAATATACTAACCAACGTACTGTTGGTAACAAGCAAGAATTCGAAAATAAATTTGAAGAATTAGCGCGTGAGGTTGTAAACTTAGAGATCTCTAACGTTAGAGAAATTGGCGAGAAAATTTTCAAAGAAACAGACGGTGCTTTCAGTTACTGGATCGCTATTGAAGCTGCTAAGAAAACTATTTTTGACAAAGTAGATGCTAAGATCTCTAATGATGCTAAATTAAAATTAGACTACGACAAGCAAAAATTCCAAAGCATCTTTGATGCTGAAATGAAAAAATTAGCTGACGAAGGAAAATAAAAAACCTAAAAAGAGCATCTCTAAAAGGATGCTCTTTTTTTACCCAAAAATTTTTTGAAACAAATTTATCCCATATTCATTTTAATTGGATCATTGTTCCTTTTCGGTTGTAATGGGTCTAAAAAGTATTTTAAAGCGGCTGAACGTCTTGAAAAACAAGGTTTGGTTAACGAAGCGGCAGAATATTATTTAGAGTCGTTACAAAGAAAACCAACCAACGTTGATGCAAGGGTTAAATTAAAAGAGGTAGGACAAAAATATACTTCTAATCTTGCTTCCGATTTTTTTAGGAATTATAATACTCAGCAATTAGAATCATCTTTAGAAAGTTTCGAAAAATTAAAAGCTTTTACCGGTAAAACCGCAGCATTAAGTGTTGTAATGGATTATCCGAAAGGTTATGAAGATGATTATCAAAAAACAGTAGAAAATTACTGCTCAAAAAATTACAACCAGGCTTATAGCATGGTAAATCAAAAAAAATATAACGATGCATTAACCTACATCTCAAATATAAAAAAGTACAATCCTAATTATAAAACAACACAGCAATTAGAGGTCGTATCTCATTGCGAACCATTATATCAAACCGCTGTTAGTAGTTTAGAAAATAAGAACTATGCCAGCGCTTTAGTTTCTCTTTCAAAAATAAAAGAAAGAACTGAAAACTATAAAGACTTTAAAGAGTTGTATGATCTGTCTTCGGCAGAGCAAACAAAAGAGTTTATTTTAATTCAACCTAAAAACTCTGCAGACAACTCTGAAAGAGAAATTGAAGAATATTTGTTCAATAACTTTACACAAACTGCTACTCAAAAATTTTCGAACATAAAGCTCATAAATAATACGCCATTTGAAGAGTCCGGCGGGTCGTCAGACATGTTAAGCAATAACACTAATGTAGATCTTATTCAGGCTATACGAAAAGCTACTGGCGCTGATTATTTTTATACCTACGATGTTTCCAATAGAAAAGAAATAAATAGCGGCCCAACAAAAAGTTCTTACACTTCTTACCTTGAAGTTAAAACCAGAAAGAACGATACATTAGTAATTACAGAATATCAACCCGTTAATTACAACTTGGTAAAAGGGTCGCGTACTTACTCTTACGATTACAAATACAAAATAATAAACGCATTTTCTAACCAGATCGTTTCATCGCAAACTCAAAACATGATAAGTCAGGATGCGATGGAGTATAACGAATTCGCAAAAAGCTTTAATGGCAATATCAATAATCTTTTCCCTTACAATCCTCATCAAACAGCTCCTGCAGCACAATACAACCCACGTAGCTGGCGAAGCATGTTTCAGGCAAAAAATACTTTAAAATCTTTTGATGAGCTGAAAGGTGAAACAAACAATAAGGCAATTAATTTTTTCACTACATCTGTAAGCAATAACATAAAATAAAAATTGAAAAAAATAATTTACATATTTTTAGTGTTTGGTGTTTTAGCAGGTTGCAAAAGCAAGAAAGAGGTTACAGTTGCCGCTGCAGAAGAAGTAAAGGTGCCTATTTGGGTAAGCAGCCGACCAAACAACGGCTTTAAATACGTAGGCATTGGTGTATCTGATAAAGGCAAAAGCAGTAATTATCAAATTGATGCTAAGAAGAATGCCCTTTATGATCTATCGTCAGAAATAAAAGTGAATATCTCCAGTAACTCTGTTCTGTATACCGTACAAAACAATAATAATTTTAATGAGAATTTTAACTCCTTAATAAATCTTACAAATACGGATAATATTGAAGGTTACCAGTTGGTTGATTCGTATGAGAATGAAAAACAATACTGGGTTTATTACCAGTTAGATAAAGCAGAATACGCCAACCAAAAAGCACAAAAAAAACAGCAGATAATTTCTAAAGCCACCAACTTAATTAATTTAAGTTTTAATGATGAAAAAAATAAAGATTTCTCTTCTTGTTTAAAAAAACGTATTCAAGCTTTCGGTGTATTAACACCCTACTTAAGCGAAGAAATTAGTTTTGATGCTGCACAAACCAACGGTATTAAAACTGTTTTTGACCTTACTTCTGTCATTCAACAGCAATTACAATCAATCTCACTTGTACAACAAAAAGATCTGCCAATTTTAAAACCCTACCAATTAACTTATGCGCCGTTGGTTTATGGTTTAGAATTAAAAACAAAAACGCCATTACAAAACTTTCCATTCATTATTACCAGCGACGAAGAAAAAATTAAGATCAACGAAAAAACAACTACCAATAATAATGGCGAGTTGCAGTTAAAAGTAAATTATGTTGAACCTATCAACCAAACAGCTGCCTTTGCTTTAAGTCCGGATATCTCGAGTTTAATGGGCTCCGACTCTTTAGGCCGTGCCGGTATTACGGTATTAAAACAATTTATTCAAACCCCATCATTAAAAGTACAGGCAAGGGTAAATAACATTAATATTTTTATTACAGCCAGCGAAAAGAATTTTGGTAAACCAACTAATTTAAATTTGATCGAGTCAATTATCAGCAAAAAGTTTAATGGTCAGGAAGTTCAGGTAGTTAGTAAAGCTGCCGATGCAGATTATATTATTGAGTCGGTTGCCGAAACACAGGAAGATATTAGCAGCGATATCTTAGAAAGCAACTATAAAATAAAATTAGCGGCACTGATAATTTCTTTACAATTAAAAAACAATGTTACCCAGGAAGTGATCTTTAAAACCCAGGTAAACGATGTGTATGGTTATGCCAATAGCATTGAAAAGGCAGGCATGAACGCCTATACTAACCCTAAGCTTAACACTAAGCTTTCTGAGGCGCTTTTCTTTTTAAAAAGGAAAATTTTAGTTTATTAGCCGCCATTTGTGAATATTTCGTCTTATTTTTTTCCACCAAAGCAATGATTTCTGGGTTTTTTGTGATTTCGTAATGTATATTTGCAATTATTTTATTTTTTTAGATGAGCGATATTTTTGACGGAGTAGATAACGAGAACCACCACGAGGTGAATAAAATAACCCACGTGAGTGGCATGTTTAAGAATTGGTTTATTGATTATGCCAGCTACGTTATTCTTGAACGTGCGGTACCGGCGATGGAAGACGGACTTAAACCCGTGCAACGCCGTATTTTACATAGCATGTGGGAGTTGGAAGATGGGCGTTACAACAAGGTAGCCAATCTTATTGGTAACACCATGAAATATCACCCGCATGGTGACGCCAGTATTGGTGATGCATTGGTTGCTATTGGCCAAAAAGACCTTTTAATTGATTGCCAGGGAAACTGGGGTAATATTTTAACCGGCGATTACGCTGCAGCTCCCCGTTATATTGAGGCCCGCCTCTCCAAATTTGGTCAGGAAGTAATTTTTAATCCAAAAACTACCAACTGGGGTTTAAGTTACGATGGCAGGAATAAAGAACCTATTACGCTTCCGGTAAAATTCCCTTTGGTATTAGCACAAGGTGTAGAAGGTATTGCCGTTGGTTTAGCTACAAAAATACTACCTCATAATTTTAACGAGTTAATTGATGCTTCAATCCAAATTTTAAAAGGAAAAAAAGCAACTATTTACCCTGATTTTATTACAGGAGGTATTGCCGATTTTAGCGATTACAAAGATGGTTTACGTGGTGGAAAAATCAAGATACGTGCGCGTGTAAAAGAACTAAATTCTAAAACGATCATCATTACCGAAATTCCTTTTGGTACAACAACCGGTTCTTTAATAGATTCTATTTTAGCTGCTAACGACAAAGGAAAAATTAAAATAAAAAAGGTTGAAGATAATACAGCAGAAAATGTTGAGATCTTAATTCATTTACAGCCTGGGATTTCTACCGACAAAACAATTGACGCGCTTTACGCATTCACCAATTGTGAAATGAGTATTTCGCCAAATGCTTGTATCATTGAAAGTGAGAAGCCAAGGTTCTTAGGCGTAAGCGAGATCCTTAAAATTTCTACGCACCAAACACTGGCACTTTTAAAACGTGAGTTAGAAATTGAACAACTTGAGTTAGAAGAAAAATGGCACTTTGCTTCTTTAGAAAAAATATTCATTAAAGAAGAAATGTACATCGACTTTAAAAAATATTCTAACAAAGAAACCTTATTCGAATATTTATACACCGCATTTAAACCGTTCAAGAAAAAATTAATTCGTGATATAAACGATGACGATCTTCACCGTTTAACGCAAATTCCAATGATCCGTATCACCCGCTTCGATACTATTAAGGCCGAAGCGCAAATGAAGGAGTTGGAAGAAAAAATAGCAACTGTAAAAAATCATTTAGCTCACCTTACCGATTACGCTGTTGAATATTTTAAGAATTTAAAAAAGAAATACGGCACAGGTCGCGAACGTAAAACAGAGACCAAACAGTTGGAAACTATTATTGCCACAGAGGTAATAATGGCTAACGAAAAATTATATGTAAACCGTGCCGAAGGTTTTATTGGCACCAGTTTAAAGAAAGATGAATTTGTTACCGACTGCTCTGCACTTGATGACATCATTGCTTTTACCAAAGATGGTAAAATGAAAGTGGTAAAAGTTGCAGATAAATCATTTATTGGTAAGGACATTATTTATTTAGCCATCTTTAAAAAGAATGATGAGCGCACAACCTATAATATGATCTATACCGATGGACCAAAAGGTATAACTTTTATTAAACGTTTTAATGTTACCGGTGTTACCCGCGAGAAAGAATACGATCTTACAAAAGGTACGCCAAATTCAAACGTGCATTGGTTCACAATTAATCCAAACGGCGAAGCAGAAAAAGTAATTGTAATTTTAAAACCATTAAGTGGTGTACGTAAATTAGAACTGGATATTGATTTTACAGAGATCCCTGTTAAAGCAAGAACATCTGTAGGAAATATTGTTACCAAATACGCTATTAAAAAAGTAGTGTTAAAAGAAAAAGGTGCTTCTACTTTAGGTGGCGAGGATTATTGGTTTGATGAAACAACGCACCGTTTAAACAAGAACGAAAAGGGAACTTACCTTGGTAATTTTAGTGGCGACGATAAAATACTTACTGTTACCAGCACAGGGTTTTATAAATTATATACTTATGATATCTTAAATCATTTTGATGAAGATACTATTCTCATAGAAAAATATTTCCCTAATCAAACACTTACTTGTATTTATTTTGACGGACAAAGCAAATCGTATTTTACAAAACGTTTTGCGCCGGAGAATACAACCAACAAAACGTTGATCATTACTGAGAATGAACAATCGCGTATTGAATTGATCACTACTCAGATCAACCCTGTTATAGAAGTAAAATTTGCTAAAGAAAAAGGCGTTGAAATTCCGGAAGAAACAATCAATATGGTTGAGTTTAGTCCTGCCGTAAACATTAAAGCAAAAGGAAAAAAATTAAGCTCTTATAAAGTAAAAGAAATTAATTTAAAAGAGCCTGAAGAAATAAAAGCAGCACGTAAATTTTTAAAGAAAGAGTCTGACGATGAAAAAACAGGTTTATCGCCTGTTGAATTACACCGCAGAGCAATGGAAAAATTAAGCAAAGCCAATAATAAAGATTTCTTAGATGGAGATGGACAAATAACCTTTGAGTTTTAATTCGCAAAACTTTTTAGCCGCAGATTGCGCAGATATCACAGATAAATTTTAATCAGTGTAATTTGTGAAATCTGTGGCTCTTGTTTTTCAGTGTAATTTAGTTTTTAATAATAATTTTTTGCACCGGTGGCTCGTTTGGACAATAAACCTTAACAAAATATGTTCCGTTTGCAAATAGATCTAAATTAAGTTGCATTGAATTTCCTTTTCCTGTTTCGCGCAATAAAATCTGGCCGGTAATACTTAAGACCTCTACTTTTTGTATTTCCTTACTACTATTGATCTTTAAACTATTTTTAGTTGGATTTGGGTAAATAGAGATTTTAGTTGACTCTAAATTCTCCTTAATGTTTACAGATGCACCAATTGCCATTAGGCTTGCCGCGCCTGTTGTTAAAGGTGTAATAACACCATTTGCAGAAGATTGATTTGCCTGCAAAATATTCATACTAAAGGTTGTATCAATAATTAAACTTGCCTTTACTTTAAAATAAAAGGTTGCTATTTTACCATAACCACTCACATCTAAATTATTAGTATGCGTGGTAGCTGTATAAATTAAACCGCTATTAAAATTCCTTTTTCTAAAATTCAAATTCTGACTACTTACATTTAAAAATGAAGAGGGATATATAATATAAACACTATCCTGCTCTATATAAGTTTTATCAAAAGCTAAAGTATATGCAATGCCATTTGCATTACTAATTTGATTAAGGCTGTCCCCAAAATAAATAGAAGCACTTCCCCAGGTATCCTTATTAACAAAGGTTTGATCAGGCACTAAATATAATTGTGGATTAGTTACGCTTTGCGAAGTTTCTTTAAATGCGTGCAAGAAACCATAATTATTAAAAATGGCAAGCGTATCATTTTGGTCGATCAATCCACTTCCATCACAATCTGAATGGCTTAAATTTTTTCCATTGGTTATTAATCCTATCCAATTATTTGCAAAATAAGATTGCCAGTTATTGCTTGTAGGTGTTCTGGCTGCGCCTGTTTGTGTAAAGTGTAAACCCAATTCCAACACATCTAAATTATCCGCAATTCCATCACTGTTGGCATCCCCGGGCCAAACATCGGCGCAGGTAGTATTTACATTTAAAGTAACGGTTTGTGAATTGACGCAATTGTTAACATCCGTACCATTAACATTATAAGTTGTAGTTACTAAAGGCAAAACATTTATAGTTGTTGTGTTGGCGCTTGTACTCCAAGTATAAGTGTTTGCGCCCGATACGGTAAAATTAGCACTGGAGCCAACACAAACAGATGAAGGGCCAGCAATATTTAAAACTGGTAAACTGTTAACGTTAACCGCAACAGTTGCGCATGGGCCTGCATTAACACATGGACCTTCTCCACGCGCATAAAAAACTGTTGTTGTAGTTGGTGAAACAGAAATTGAAGTCCCTGAACCTACTGATAAACCACCACATGAATTATTATACCACTGCCAGTTTATCGCAGAATTTAATGTGCCGGAACTTACAACAAGATTTGAGTTTGAATTAAGACAGATTGTTGGCGATAGTGTACTAAGCGATGGAACAGACGCAAGAATATTAGAGGTACAGCTGGCATATTTTGCAATAAAAATATCTGTATAATCTGCAAGTGAAACCAAATTATTAGTTGAAGCTCCAAGGTCAAAATCTGCAGTTCCTCTAAAATAACCTGTTATTATCACATTATTATTCTGATCGGTAATAATATCCGCTCCGGCTTCAGTATTAAAAATACCACCTATTCGCTCAGCAAATAAATAATTACCATTTTGATCATAGCCAGCTATAAAAATATCTTCGCTGCCAGCATTTGTTGAAACATTTGCTGTTGCAGCTGATGGATCAAAATCAGCTGTACCTTTATAATAGCCTGTAATAAGAACATTTTGATTCGCATCTAAACAAATGGAACTACTTTGGTCGTAGCCCGGGCCGCCAATACTTCCAGCCCACACATAATTGCCAGCTGCGTCATACCTTGCGATATAACTATCAGGATTACCACCAAAAGGAGATAAATTAGCAACCCCTGCAGATGGATCAAAATCGCAAGTGCCACTGTATTGACCGGTGATAAATATTTCATCGTTACTATTTAACGCTATTGAATAAACCTCGTCATTACTTACCGGGCCTTTAATTGCTTTTGCCCACATGTAATTACCTAACGGGTCGTATTTTGCAATAAATCCGTCGTCAAATCCGCTTGATGTAATTGTTGCCGTAGCTGGTGATGGGTCAAAATCACAGGTAGAGGTAAATTCACCAATTAAAATTAAATTTCCACTTTGGTCAATGGCTAAACCTTCCCCATAATCGCTATTTAAATTTCCTCCCATTTGTTTTGCCCAAACATAATTACCTGATGCATCATACTTCGCAAAGAAAATATCATTGACTCCGGATTGCGATATTTGGTTGATAATATTTGTAGAAGGGTCGAAATCCGTTACACCTTGAAAATAACCAGTCAGATAAACATTTCCGCTTACATCAACTCCAAGACCTTTACCAACTGCTGCCGAGGCAACCACAGTATTTCCATCAATAGCTTTTGCCCAAATATAATTACCATTATTGTCATATTTTGCAAAAAAAACTCTGCTGGTTCCGCCAACATAGGCGATTAAATTATTTGTTGCCGGAGATGGGTCGAAATCAACAGTGTCTGAAAAATTGCCAGCTAAATAAATATTTCCTACAGTATCTACATCTAAAAGAACTTGTCCGCCATCAGAGAATTCGCTTCCAAATGTTTTGTTCCAAACAAGGTTTCCGGCAGGGTTATATTTTGATAAAAAAATATCAGGTGAACCACCATTGGAAGAAACAAGGAGACTATTTGCTGAAGGATCGAAATCAACATTTCCTCCAAAGGTTCCGGCAACATATAAATTTCCTGCCGCGTCAGTTTTTAGTGCATTTCCTTTTTCAAAACCGTTACTTTGGCAATCACGAGACGTAAATCCCCAGTTGTAATTTATGGAATTAGAAAAATTGGCCAAGAAAAACGAACTGCCGACTAATGACGTTAAGGTTGTAGTTAAACTAATATTAACATACATTGACCCGGTACAGGCTCCTGTAATTATAACATCATTATTTATATTAGTAAGGATGGATGTAGGAGCAAAAGCAGATCCAAAATTAAAACCGGTTTGGTAAACACCCGATGCATTATATTTATTTACTGCTCCAAACGCAGTAAAAAAAATATTATTAAGATTATCTAATGCAATACCATGTCCCAATCCACCGGGGCCTGTATATACAATGTTTGAGTTTGCACACATTAAATAGTTTCCATTTGTATTGTATTTTGCCATAAATAGAATGTAATTGCCTGGAGAGTTTAATATGGCTGTCGCAGGAGAAGGATCACAATCAATTGAATTATAATAGATACCGGATAAGCAAATATTTCCGCTATTATCTGCTGTTAGCATGCCGCCGCTTTCATTGTTTGCGTTGCCAATATTATTTGCCCAAATATAATTTCCTGCAGCATCGTATTTTGCAATAAAAATATCTTCTTGACCTGCAGAAATAAGTGTTGCAGTTGCAACAGAGGGATCAAAATCAACTGTGTTGGAAAAAGTTCCGGTTATATAAAGGTTCCCAAGGTTATCTACTAACTGCCCGGTACAAATATCAGCGTTGACGCCACCCATATTTTTGGCCCATATATAATTACCCGCGCTGTTGTATTTTGCAATAAATATATCGCTTACAAAATTAGTTGCCGGACTTAATATTGCAACTGCAGCAGACGGATCAAAATCGTTTGGAGAAGAAAAACGCCCCGAAATAAACAAGTTACCTGAAGCATCAGAATTTATGCCACTACACAACGAGGTATTCGCATTGCAAATAGTATTTGCCCAAATGTAATTACCATTAGAATCATATTGTGCTAAAAAAATCGAATTAGACAAGGTGTTGAGAGTAGCTGTTGCTGGTGAAGGATCAAAATCAACTGTACCATAAAAAATGCCTGAAATTGTAATATTTCCATTTGGAGAAATATCTAAATATTTTCCTTCATCATCGGCTGTTGACCCAAAACTCTTTATCCAGAGTAAATTTCCCGTAGAATTATATTTCGCAAAAAAAACGTTTTTATTTGGAACAGAACTAAATTGGGTCAAAGATGTTGTTACATATGCTGAAGCTGAAGATGGATCAAAATCTATCATGCCTTCAAAGCTACCTACAACGTATAGGTTACCCGCAGCATCCATTTTTACGCAATAACCCGCATCATTTCCTCCATAACCATCGCCAATTTGTTGGGCAGAAATTAATCCAAGATTTATTTGTGCATGAAATTGCTTTAGTATTAAAAACAAAAATAATAATATAATTTTTTTCATCGATTAGTCTAATTTTTTAGGCTAAGCAAAGATACTCTAATTTATATACTTAAAAGAGGGGTTTTATAACTGGTCGTTTTTGTGAGTGGTTAAACTTTCCGCTTCGGATTATCTGTTAAAAAAGCTTTCCAGCCGGTGTATGATTTAGTTCCTGCACCGGCTTTTTTATTTTGGTAGTAATGGCAAAGCGCTGCGCCCAAAGCATCTGTAGCATCTAAAAATTGTTGTTCTTTTTCAATTCCTAAAATTTGTACAAGCATAGCGGCCACCTGTTCTTTGCTAGCATTTCCGTTACCGGTAATGCTCATTTTTATTTTTTTGGGAGAGTATTCTGTAAATGGAATATTTTTACTTAAAGCTGCTGCAATAGCCACGCCTTGTGCCCTGCCCAGCTTTAACATCGATTGTACGTTCTTACCAAAAAAAGGTGCTTCAATGGCCAGCTCATCGGGCTTGTACTCTTCAATAATAGCAACGGTTCGCTCGAAGATCATTTTTAAACGAACGGCGTGATCATCAAATTTATCGAGTTTAATTACACCAATGCCAATAGGTTTTACCACATTGTTTTGTATGTGAATAAGGCCGTAGCCCATCACTACTGTTCCAGGGTCAATTCCTAATATAATTCTATCGTTAACTGGCATTAAAAATGTAAATTTAGCCTAATTTGCAAGAGCGAAAAAAAATAATTTCCACTATTATTAAAGTGCTGATAGGCCTTGGAAGTTTTTTTATCATTTATCTACGATTAAAAAGCGATCTCACTCCCGAAAAATTAGACCTCTTAGCCGACTTGATACTTTCATCAAAAGGCCTGTTATGTTTTAGTGCTTGTTTACTACTTATTCCAATAAACTGGGGAATTGAATCTTACAAATGGAAATTAATAACAGAGCCTGTAGAAAAAGTAAGTTTTAAAACAGCCATGCATTCTGTTTACGCTGGTGTTTGTTTAGGAAATTTAGCGCCCGGAAGAGCCACAGAATTTTTAGCAAAAATTATTTTCTTTAAAATAGATAATCGTCCAAAAATTACTGCCCTCCATTTTATTAATGGTATGTTCCAGCTATGTATCACTTATTTGTTTGGCTTAACAGCGCTATTAATTCAGTTAAGCCAATTTAATAATGAAAATATTTGGTTAGCATACACCACAAGTACTATTGCCATTTTGATCTTTGCTGTGTTTATTTTTTGCCTTGTTAAGATCGATCTGATCTTAAACTTCATTACCAAAAAAATAAACAAACAACAAGTATTGGATGATTTTAAATACCGTTTCACAATAAAAAAATTAGCTCAGTTGTTTGGTCTTTCTTTAATAAGATATCTTGTGTTCTCATTTCAATTTATTTTATTGCTTTATTTGTTCCATCCAACTAGTTTTAATTTTTCTATCTTTACAGGTATAGCACTGTATTATTTGGTAATTACAACTATTCCTATGATCAGTGTATTAGAAGGTCCAATAAGAGCCGCTATTGCATTAATAGTTTTTCATGGTTCTGGAATCTCCGATTCGGCGTTAGCATTAGCTTCAGTTTTGATCTGGCTTATTAATATTATTGTACCAAGTATTTATGGCTACAGTATTTTATTAAAACAAAATTTTGATTTTAAACTCTTTGGTAAACAAAAATGATAACGCTTTCTTACATAGTGTTTAGTTGTTTAATAATTTATGCCTGCGTAATGGCCTGGTTTGCTTTTGGTTTTTTAAAAACACATTACTTTAGATCGACCTACGAAAGTACTACCGCACTAACTATTATTATTTGCGCCCGTAACGAAGAAAAAACAATTGCACGCTGTTTAAATACTATTTTAAAACAGGATTACGATCTTACAAAGGTGCAGCTTATTTTAATTAATGATGCAAGTACCGACAGAACGGTGTTTCAGGCAGAGTCTGTTTTAAAGAACTCAAACATTAATTATAAAATTATTACCAATCCGCATCAAAAAGGAAAAAAGCAAAGTATTACCTACGCTATATCACAAGCAAATTGCGAGTTATTAGTTTTACGCGACGCAGATACATTTACAACCTCTACGTTATGGTTGCAAAATATCTCTGATTTTTATAAAACAACTTCTTCCGATCTAATTATTGCACCAATTGTAATAGCCAATAATTTTGGAATTTTATGGGCCCTACAGGCAATAGAAAATAATGTGCTTGCGGTTTTAAATTGCGGAAGCGCTTATTTTAACAAACCATTTTTATGCAATGGTGCTAATATAATTTTTACAAAAACTATTTTCGAAAAAGTAAATGGTTATTCTTCACACTTAAATATAGCATCGGGCGATGATATTTTATTTTTAGAGGACGTTAAAAAAGTTGCGAATGCAAAGATCAATTATTTAAAATCAGAGCAGGCAATTGTTTACACTTATCCATCATTTTCGTTCAGGCAATTAATAAATCAAAAAATAAGATGGGCCTCAAAATTCAAAAACAATAAAAATGCCCTTAATTTAATGTTAGCCCTGTTAAGTTTTGCAATAAACTTATTGTGGTTATTTTGCCTGTTTTATTGCTTTTTTGTCCCGCAAAACGGGGGATTTATCTTATTTTTCGTGCTTTTTAAGTTGATTATTGACTTTTTGTTGCTATTTTTAGCATCACGTTTTGTTAAAAACAAAGGTTTGGGTTGGTTTGGCTTACCCGTGGGTTGTGTATACCCCTTGTATGCCTGTGTTGTTGCAATAGCCTCGGTTTTTATAAAACCAAAATGGAAATTATAATTTGTGTTTTTCAAGAAGAAGTCTATAAATTTTGAGTCCGAATCGTTAAGCGTTCAAACCTGGCGCAGATTTAAACGTAACAAGCTATCCTTGCTTGGTTTATGGGTTATTGGAATTGCTTGCCTTATTTCTATTTTAGGATATTTAATTACTCCAGATAAAACACCTTACGCCAACGATCAAAAACCCGAACTTCATATAAAAGAACCTGGTTTTAGTGTTGAAATGTTGGCCGTTCAAAAGAACGAAGAAAAGTCTGATCAGAATGTTTTTCATACGATGATCTTTGGTAAGAATGAAACATTCTCGCATTACACCATTCACGATTATAAATTTAAAGGAAAAGAAATTGTTGTTGAAGAATTTACTGGTAACAAAGATAATAAGGGCGCTACATTTTCAACTTTTAATTTAGCCGATGTAGTTTATGCGATCGACACCAAATATCCAATTTCATACGATTCGTTAAAGAACGAATTGTCGTTTCACGAAATTGATAATCCAAACACGATCACTAAATCAATTGCCGAATTACAAGAGACGATCAAAAAAGATAACATCATTAAAAAATCTT
The DNA here is from genome assembly GCA_032358255.1 of Heterotrichella gracilis. Lineage (NCBI taxonomy): Eukaryota > Xanthophyceae > Tribonematales > Xanthonemataceae > Heterotrichella > Heterotrichella gracilis. Next base: position 81,691 of record JAULBX010006664.1, on the reverse strand, counting down.
ATATGTTAGGTACCGATCTTTTAGGTCGTGATCTTTTAAGCAGATTATTAATTGGCACACGTATTAGTTTAAGTGTTGGTTTGGTTTCGGTTATCATTTCTATTTTTATTGGCATCTTACTTGGCGCTATTGCCGGTTATTACAGAGGCAAAACAGATTCAGCAATTATGTGGTTAATTAATGTGGTGTGGAGTATCCCAACCTTATTATTGGTTATTGCCATTACATTGGTTTTAGGAAAAGGAATTTTGCAGGTTTTTATTGCCGTTGGTTTAACCATGTGGGTAGATGTTGCGCGTATTGTGCGCGGTCAAATTTTAAGTATTCGCGAAAAAGAATTTGTTGAAGCAGGACGCGCTTTAGGATTTAGAAATATGCGAATTATTTTACGTCATATTTTACCTAACGTGATGGGCCCGGTAGTTGTAATGGCTGCAAGTAATTTCGCAAGTGCTATTTTAACAGAGGCTGGCTTAAGCTTTTTGGGTATAGGCGCGCAACCACCGGTGCCATCGTGGGGAGAAATGACCAACGCGCATCATGGCTATATTTTAATGGATAAAGCATACCTGGCTTTTATACCTGGTATAGCTATTATGATCTTGGTGCTTGCCTTTATGTTGGTAGGTAATGGTTTGCGTGATGCCTTAGACACCCGCTCTATTGACGAAAAACCAATTGCCGGAAATTAATTCGAAATAATTTCTTTAATTGCTTTTACCCAAGCTTCATTCGTGTTTAAACTATTAACAAGAGTCACTTTTTCGCCGCCATGTTCCTTAAAGATCTCGTCATATTCTGTACCTATTTCGTAAATCGTTTCTAAACAATCGGCCACAAAAGCCGGCGAAAAGACCAAAACTTTTTTGCTTCCTTTTTTTGCAAGCTCTTCAATTACTTTATCGCTAAAAGGCCTTAACCATTTTTGATCTAACCTGCTTTGAAAACTGCTGGTGTATTTTCCTTCAGGAATATTTAGTGCTTTTACTAATTGTCTCGTCGTTTCAAAACTATTTGCACGATAACAATATTGATTATTTTTTGTAATACTGTTGCAACAGGCTCCCATTTGGCAAGTACTTCCACCATAATGCGTTGATGCTTTTAATATTTGCCGTTCAGGTAAACCATGATAAGAAAAAACAACGTGATCAAAGTCTGCAATGTTATGTTTTTTTCCTTCAACTAAAAGCGCATCAATAAATGCTTGCTGATCATAAAATTTACTTACAATATTTAAACTTGGAATTACTTCCCAACCTTTAATTTGTTTTAAAACTTCTTCTATAGTACTTCCTGTACTTGAGCTGGCGTATTGGGGATACAAAGGCAGAATATGAATTTTAGAAGGGCGTTGTTGTCTTAAATTCTCTAATGCGCTTTTAATAGAAGGTGTTTGATAACGCATTGCCAATTCTACAATATATTTATCACCAACTTCTTTTTGTACTTTTTCTTTCAGAGCAATGCTATTGGTTAAAAGAGGAGAACCGTCTTTTGTCCATATTTGTTGGTACAATTTGGAAGACTTAAAACTTCTGAAAGGAACAATAATTAAATTCACTAAAATAAATCTACCAACCGGATTAATATCGATGACGCGCCTGTCATTTAAAAATTGAGTTAGATATTTACCTACTTTGCCTGCTGTTGGCGCATCGGGTGTTCCAAGATTAATAAGTAGTATGGCTTCCTTCATCTAGTGTACAAGAACTAATTTGAATTGGTATTGAGTGTTGCGTCGGATTTATTTCCGTCATCAGAAATGGCTGCACTTTCCGTTGCATTATCTTCTGCTTTTTTGGAGAATCTTTTTTGGAAAAGAATAATAATAATTACCCCTCCTGAAATTGACGCGTCTGCAAAATTAAAAATGGGTCTGAAGAATTGAAAATCTTCGCCACCCCAGATCGGAAACCAATCCGGAAAATGTCCGTTAACTATTGGAAAATAGAACATATCTACAACACAACCGTACATCGTTGGCGCATAACCATTGCTGGAAAAATTAGCAATACCGTCATAAGGTACATATTCATTGAATTCAGGATTGAACATTGTTCCTTTATCAAAGATCAATCCATAAAAAGCGCTATCTAAAATATTACCCATAGCACCGGCTAATATTAGCGATACCGAAAATACAAAACCCCAATGTTCTTTCTTTTTTGTAATGTGTCTGATATAAACAATACCAGCAACACAAGCTAATATCCTGAATACGCTTAAAGCAAGCTTTCCAAAATCGCCGCCAAATTCAAAACCAAAAGCCATACCGGGATTTTCGGTAAAGTGAAGAATACACCAATCTCCTACTTTCCCGACTTCACCTAAAGGATAATGCAGCTTAATATAAATTTTAATGAACTGATCAATGAACAGAACAGAGAGAATAGTTATTAAAGGTATTTTAAATTTTTGGAGCATTTTTTAAAGGTATAAAGATACTCTTTTTATGGTTTATTCTTGGCGAGAATTAAACTTGATTGTGAAAGAATTATAAATTAAAAAGGCCGTCCTTTTAAAAAGACGGCCTTTCAAAATTGAATAAAAATTATTGGCTTAACTTGGCATCAATGCCCAAAGTAGCGTGTGGCACTGAACGTAAACGCTCTTTAGGTATTAATTTACCGGTAACCCTGCAAATACCGTAAGTTTTGTTTTCTATACGTACTAAAGCATTTTTTAAGTTAACAATATACTTTTCCTGGCGGGATGCTAATTGCGCAGTTTCTTCTTTGCTCATTACATCACTTCCGTCTTCTAGCAACTTAAATGTTGGCGAAGTATCGTCAGTACCATGATTATCTTCGTTGCTTAATGTTTGTTTTAAAAGATCGTAATCGGTTTGCGCTTCTTTCAATTTTGATAATATCAATTCTTTAAACTCAGTTAGTTCTTTATCAGAATAACGCGTACGATTATCTTTTGTATTTACAAACGGCTTAGGAACTTCTTCTTTGCTCTTTTTAATTAATGGTTTATTGATGTCAATTTGTAATGGTCTGTTACGAATGTACGCTTCCATGCTGTTTCCGCTTGAGCGACCATCGTTTTTCTTTCTACGACCGCGACCACGTTTTTCAGGCACTTCGTCATCATCTTCATCAATTTCGGCGGGGCCACCCTCAAGATCAACTAATCCGGCTTCATCTAATCCTCCTTCAAGAACTGCAGCATCATCATCTTCCGGTTTTTCGTAATCATCTTTTACCTCAACATCAGAATCGTCTTCTTCTTCATCAGGAATATCATCATCGTCATCATCGCCCCCTTTTCCTTTCTTTTTGCCTTTTACTTTTCCGGCTTTTTTATCTTTTCCTTTTTTTGCGATCGCTTCAATTGGCTTACCACTTGCTTTTTTTCCTTTCGGCACTTCTTTCAACACAGGTTTTGTTTTTAGTACGGGTTTTATTTCTTTCTTCTTTTCAACAGGTTTTGCAGCTTTTTTTGCCGGCGTAGCAGCCTTCTTGGCAACAGGTTTTACAACCTTTTTCGCAACAGGTTTGTCTGCTTTTTTAGCAGGTTTTGGCGTATTTTTTTTAGCAGGTTTTGCTGCTTTTTTAGGGGCAGGTTTGCTTGCTTTTTTAGCAGGTTTTGCAACAGGTTTGGCCTTTTTATCCTTTTTACTGTCTTTCTTTTTAGCCATAATAATTAATTTTAATTTAATTTTTCAATGGAGATTAATGTAGTAATCAGCTCGTCTACTTCTATTTTACTGGCATTGGCGGCAGACAAATTTTGCACCAATTGCAGGTCATTCGTTAGAGTTTCAGAACAAATATAACTCAAATTGTTTTTAATAGCATTATCCAATTCGGAATTTTGCTGAATTTTGACCAAAATCTTGTCAGTAACCTCAAAACCAGCGTCTTTCCTCATGTTCTGGATGCGATTAACCACCTCGCGAGCCAATCCTTCGTTCTTTAACTCCTCAGATAAATTAACATCAAGAGCCACAGTTAAAGGGCCATTATTGGCTACTTTCCATCCTGGAATATCTACAGGTATGATCTCAACATCTTCTGCTTCTAAAACAATGTTTGTGCCATTTAGTTCAATTGTAAAAGCACCAGTTTTTTCTATGCTTGAAATAATTTTCGCGCCATTATCATTTGCAAAGGCCTGAACAGCTTTCATGTTTTGTCCGCATTTTTTTCCAAGTGTTTTAAAATTAAGTTTCAGATTTTTTACGATCTGCGTTTGACTTTCATTTACAAAATCAATTTCCTTTACATTTACTTCACTTAAAATAAGATCTTTCACCGCATCAATTTTATCCTGGAAAGCTTTATCCAATATTGGGATCTGAATACGTTGTAAAGGTTGACGCACTTTTAAATTTTCTTTTTTACGAATAGATAGGACCATCGAAGAGATCTTCTGCGCTAATTCCATTCGTTCTTCCAAAGATTTATCCTGATGTTGTTTTTTAACCTCAACCAATTTTGTAAGATGAACCGATTGGTTATTGATAGTTAAGTTCTGATACATCCAATCTGCAAAAAATGGTGCAATAGGACTCATCAACTGCGATACAGTAGTTAAGCAGGTGTGCAATGTTTCGTAAGCTGCAATTTTATCGCTGCTCATTTCGCCACGCCAAAAACGGCGGCGACTTAAACGTACGTACCAGTTACTTAAATGCTCATCAACAAATTCTTCAATAGCGCGGGCTGCACGGTGTGGTTCGTACTCATTATAATACAAAGTAACCTCTTCAACTAACGATTGTAGTTTTGAAATGATCCATCTGTCTAATTCAATTCTGCTTTCAATTGGCGTTTGATTCTTTTCATCCACCACAAATCCATCTACATTAGAATACAAAGAGAAGAAACCATAGGTGTTGTAAAGCGTACCAAATAATTTACGCTGCACTTCGCCAATACCTTCCAGGTCGAATTTTAAATTATCCCAAGGCGCGGCGTTTGCTATCATGTACCAACGTGTGGCATCGGCACCGTATTTTTCTAAAGTTTCAAATGGATCAACCGCGTTGCCTAAACGCTTGCTCATTTTATTACCATTCTTGTCAAGCACCAAACCGTTAGATACAACATTTTTGTATGCAACCGAATCAAAATTCATTACAGCAATAGCATGTAGTGTAAAGAACCAACCACGTGTTTGATCAACACCTTCAGCAATAAAATCTGCCGGGAAATATTTTTTCTTGTCAATAAGTTCTTTATTCTCGAATGGATAATGCACCTGCGCATAAGGCATGGCCCCACTATCAAACCAAACATCGATAAGATCAGGTTCGCGGGTTAGTTTTTTTCCATTCTTCTCTAAATAGATCGTATCAGCATATGGCTTATGTAGATCAAAGGTGTCGTAATTTTCTTCACTAAAATTTCCGGGAACAAATTTTGCTAAAGGATTACTTTGCATAACCCCTTTTGCAACCGCATTATCAATTTCTTTTTTTAATTCTTCAGCACTACCAATTACAATTTGCTCTGCACCATCTTCGCTTGTCCAAATTGGAATTGGAATACCCCAAAAACGTGAACGTGATAAATTCCAGTCATTTAGATTCTCTAACCAGTTACCAAAACGCCCTGTGCCGGTTGCTTCAGGTTTCCAGTTAATGGTCTTATTCAGTTCTATCATACGATCCTTCATGGCCGTAGATTTGATGAACCAGCTATCTAATGGGTAATATAGAACAGGTTTATCAGTCCTCCAGCAATGTGGGTAACTGTGCTCGTAGGTTTCTTTTTTAAAGAGTTTACCTTCTTCCTGTAATTTTAAAACAATGCGCTCGTCAACACTTAAATAAACTTTAAGGTCTTTTATTTTATGATTGGCTTCTAATATTTTTTTCTGCTTTTCAAATTCAGTTTGTTTTTCAACATCATTCAGATATGCTTCTTTCACAAACTCTTCGCCATAAAGAAAAACGCCATCCTGCACTTCGGGTAAAAATTTACCACGCTTGTCCACCAATGTTAATGAACCAAAACCATTTTGTTTTGCCACTCTAAAGTCATCCGCACCAAAGCTTGGCGCAATGTGCACGATGCCTGTTCCATCAGTGGTAGTAACAAAATCGCCAACCAAAACTTTAAACGCATCGCCATCTGTAGGTTGCACAAAAGGTAAAAGTTGTTCGTAGGAAATGCCCGCAAGATCTGAACCCTTGGCATGACCAACAATTTTAAAAGGGATGTTTTTATCTCCGGCTTTATAATCTTCAAACTTAAGATCCGTATGTTTTTCTGAAAAATATTTATTTAAAAGGTCTTTTGCCAATATAACGGTTTGTGGTGTACCGCTAAATGGGTTAAAGCTCTTTACAAAAACGTATTCAATATCTTTTCCGACTGCTAAGGCAGTGTTCGATGGTAAGGTCCATGGTGTTGTTGTCCATGCTAAAAAATAAACATCACCTTCTAAATTTTGATTTTTAAATTTTGAATTATCTTTAACTTTGAACTGAACCGTAGCCGTTCTATCCTTCACATCCCTGTAACAACCGGGTTGATTTAATTCGTGTGAACTTAAACCTGTTCCTGCAGCTGGTGAGTAGGGCTGTATGGTAAAGCCTTTGTATAACAGATCTTTTTTAGAAAGGTTTTGTAACAACCACCAAACACTTTCAATGTATTTATTTTCGTAAGTGATATAAGGGTCGCTCATATCTACCCAATAACCCATCTTCGCCGTAACGTCTTCCCACTTATCAGTGTATTTCATTACTTCTTTACGACAAGCTTTGTTGTAGTCTTCAACCGAAATATATTTTTTACTTTTTTCGTTACCAATATCTTCTTTGGTAATCCCTAAAGATTTTTCTACTCCTAATTCGATTGGTAAACCATGTGTATCCCAACCGGCTTTACGTTTAACCTGGTAACCTTGCAATGTTTTAAAACGACAAAAAATATCCTTAATAGCGCGCGCCATAACGTGATGAATGCCGGGCATACCATTTGCACTTGGTGGTCCTTCATAAAAAACCCATGGTTTATTTTCGTCACGGGTGGAGATAGATTTTTCAAAGGTTCTATCTTTTTCCCAAAACTGTAAAATATCTTTTGAGATCTGCGAGAGGTCTAATTTTTTATATTCAGGGTACTTCTTCATTTTGTTTTTAGAGACTATGTTCCTTTTTAAAAAGGAGAGCGAATTTAACAAAAAACTCTGAATGTGCATTAAACCCTAACGTTAAAAAGAGGTCAAAATGAGGCAAATATTTTTAATTGTATTTAAAAAATTATAACTTTAATTAAAATAACGCAGCATGAAAAAATTACTCTTATCAGCATTAACTTGTTTAGCCTTAACAGGGTTTTCGCAAGAAACAGATACATGGAGATTTGGCATACAGTGGGGCTTTCAGGGCAATAGGTCTGAGTTTGCGGGTGGCATGTCCAATGCAAATGCCCGCTTTCATCAAAATAAATTTGATGCCGCTGCCATCAATTTTAATGTGCGATACGACCTTAATCCACACTGGATGGGCACGTTTGGCCTTGGTTTTAACACCTTTGGCTTTCAATATGCTTTAGCTGAGAATTACTCTTTATATAGTCCGAAGTCTCACTTTTCAGGCTTAAAGAGCGAGTTTACGGCGTTAGATCTGCCATTCATGATCTATTACAAATTCAATCCAAACTGTAAGAACGCCAAATGGCTTATTGGTGGCGGTTTCTCGCAAAATTTTGTCGGGGCGCAAACCATTGGCAAAAGTCTTTATCCGCCAAGCGATTGTGCAACAGGGTTAAGTAATTGTCCTAGTGCTTTAAGTAGTGTTTCTTCTACCAGCGGTGGTGGTTACACCATGTTACGCTTTTCAGTAGCGCGCGAAAAAGTATTTAAAAAAGGGGGTATTTTAAACGCAAGTTTGTTGTTTAATGCCGGTTTAAGGCAATTGGCAACCTCAACTGTTAATTATACTATTGATGGTATGACCTATTCACATGACTTTAAAACCAATGGAAATTTTGCGGGATTAAGGTTGACTTATTTCTTTAGGCCATTAAAGGCGAAACCAACGGCAAAACCTTTAAAGACTGTAAAGCAGTAAGAATTTATTGCTTAAGTTAAGTTTACATTCCACTACCAAAGTGGCTCATACTCTCACGCTTCATTGGTGGAATGGTAATAACCGGAAGGTTACTAATTTCTACAATTTTTTCACCTACTGTTCCACTAAACATATCGCCAATACTCAGATCTTTTTGATTCATCTGCACAATTAAGTCACCATCATTTTTGTTAGCGTACTCAACAATTGCTTCGGCAGGTTTAGTAGTAGGAATAGATTTATTGGTACAATTGATGCCCTTTTCTTTTATGAATTTTTTAACTTGCTGTAAATACGGTAACAATTTATTTTCGTATTTGTCATCATTTGGATGGAACACCGAAACGATACGAATATCACCATTGTAAAAGTGCGCTAATTGAACAGCAATTGAAACTTTCTCGCGGCTTTCGGGGCTAAGATCAAATGGCATAATAATGTTTCTACAACCATCGCGATTATCTGCTGAACGTATTGTAATTACGGGGCAGGGTGCATTTTTAATGAATTTAGTTACATTACTTCCACCCATAAAACTTCTGAAACGCACATGCGAGTCAAGACCAATAACTATTAGCGAACATTTTAATTCTGCTGCTTTTTTATCTGTTAATTCGTAAACGTCACCTTTTAAATTTAATGTTTCTACTTCCAATCCTGATTCACTTCTTGTTGAGGCTGCCAATGCTTCTAGCTCTGCTTTATTCTCATCAACACTTTTAGTTGAAACGTGCATTAAAATTATTTTGGACTTTGTATACTTGGCCAAATTGTAGGCTTGTTTAACAGCAACAAGAGATTGCTTTGAAAAGTCTACAGGAATTAAAACGGATTGGTTTGAGTGAATTAACATTGGACTAATTTTTAACTAAATTATGAAAATTATTCGATAAATCGGACTAATTATGTCACCAAATTAGCCATATTACTCACCAACAAATGTTAACAGCAATTGTTTAGGAAATTTCCTATTTAAAAAAATCCCTTATTTGATTTTAAATATTTGAATATTAACTAGTTACGGCAATAACTTTTAACTCTATAGCAATAGGCGTTGGTAATTTATTAATCTCGATAGTTGTTCTGCAAGGGGGATTTTCTTTAAAATATTCAGCCCAAATACGATTATAGATCGGAAAATCATCTTTCATATTGGTTAAAAAAACCGTTACGTCTACAATTTTATCCCAACTGCTGCCCGAGTCCTCTAAAATATATTTTATATTTCTAAAAACGCTATGACACTGCTTCTCAATATCATAACTTACAATTAAACCATTCTCATCCAGTTCAACTCCGGGAATTTTTTTCGTTCCTTTTTCACGCGGGCCAACACCACTTAAAAAAAGTAAATTACCGATCTTACGGGCGTGTGGGTATAAACCAACAGGCTCAGGTGCCTTTGATGATTCTATTTTTTCTGAATTTGACATGTCTTGCTATTTCTTATTTTACAAATTTAACGATATTCTATTTACAAAATATATTCCTTTAAAGGCATTTAATTGTAATTTTGTTTTTATGAAGGTAGAACAACTTTACACGAATTGTTTAGCACAGGGCGCATATTATATTTCTCACAATGGCGAGGCTGCTATCATTGACCCATTGCGCGAAACTCAACCTTACCTTGATCTTTTAAAACAAAATAAAGATACTTTAAAATATATTTTTGAAACACATTTTCACGCCGATTTTGTAAGCGGGCATGTTGATCTGGCGAATGCTACAGGTGCAACAATTGTTTTTGGACCAAGCGCAAAAACGGACTATAAAAGTCATGTTGCTGCAGATAATGAGGAATTTAAGATCGGTGGTTTAACATTAAAATTATTGCACACACCGGGACATACTCTAGAGTCTGCAACATTTTTATTATTAGATGAAGCTAAAAGACCAAAAGCAATTTTTACCGGTGATACATTATTTATTGGTGATGTTGGCAGACCGGATCTAGCGATAAAATCTGATCTCACGCAAGAAGACCTTGCAGGCATGCTTTACGAAAGTTTAAGAAATAAAATAATGCCTCTGCCGGATGATGTGATCGTATATCCCGCTCACGGTGCAGGTTCTGCCTGTGGCAAAAATATGAGCAAAGAAACTTTTGACACTTTGGGCAATCAGAAAAAAGTAAATTATGCATTACAAAATATTTCTAAGGCAGATTTTATTAAAGAGTTAACTACAGGTATTTTACCAGCACCACAATACTTTCAAAAAAACGCGTTCTTAAATAAACAAGGATATAAAAATTATTCTGAAGTTTTAAAAGATGGCTCGCATGGCTTATCTGTGAGTGAGTTTGAAGAGTTGATGCAAAACGTTAAGCCAATTGTTTTAGATGTTAGAAAAGCGGACGAATATGCAGAAGCAAATATACCTAACTCGTTATTTATTGGGTTAGACGGACAATTCGCCCCATGGGTTGGTACATTGATAAGTGATATTAATTTTCCTATTTTATTAATTGCACCAAAAGGCAAAGAAGAAGAAACTGTTATGCGTTTATCACGCGTAGGTTATGATAATTGTATTGGTTACCTCGAGGGAGGAATGGATGCATGGATAGCCGCTGGTAAAAAAACAGAAAAAGTTGCCACTGTTAATGCCGAGGAATTTTATTCTAAAGGGTACAAAAAAGGAGTTGAAACTATTGATGTTAGAAAACCGGGAGAATATGATTCGGCACATTTAATGAACGGTGAAAGTAAACCACTTGATTTTATTTTTGACTGGATAGATTCGAAAGATAAAAACCATCCTTACATGATTCATTGCGCCGGCGGATACAGAAGCATGATAGCAATTTCAATCTTAAAAGCAAATGGCTATAAGAACTTAACTAACGTTAACGGTGGCTTTGCTGCTATTAGTAAAGTGGCTGGCGTAGATGCTGAAATAGTTTCGCAAGCTTGTAGTTCATCAAAATAAATTTCTCTTCGTCATTCAAACACAGTAATAAATTTTTTTGTTACTTTTAGGCATGTTTGAAATTATTGAAAGCTTAGACAGACGGTTACTATTAAAAATAAATTCCCTGCACGATCCTCTACTTGACGAGGTAATGTGGTTTTTTAGTTATACCTGGCCAACTGTTATAATTTGTCTCGCTGTTGGTTATGCTTTCTACAGAAAATATTATTTAAGAAAGGCTATTGAATTTATTGTTGGTTGCGCCATTTGCTTTGCCTGTACCGACCTTAGTTCGAATAGCGTAAAACACGCGGTAGAACGTTATCGTCCAACCCACAACTTAGAAATTAAGGACCAAATACATGTAGTGCATGATTACCGTGGCGGACAATTCACTTTTTTTTCGGGGCACTCGGCCAACACTTTTGGTTTAATAACTTTTATTTTTTTATGTGTGCATTGGATCCCAAAAAAGTACCGGATCTTTATTTTTATTTACCCTTTAATAGTTGTGTATAGCCGCATGTACCTTGGCGTGCACTACCCCATTGATATTGGCACCGGCATGATAGTAGGTGTATTTTTTGGTTGGTTGGTTTATCGTATTATGAATAAACATTTTTTAAAACTGGATGAGCAAAAAGTTTAATATACTTGTTTTTGTTCTCACATCTTATCTCTTAAGATCGCAGCTTCCAAATACCGATGTGTGGGTGTTTAAGATCGAGAAAACAAAAACTGAATTAAAACTTAGTGATCCAAAAAATATTACCAACCGAACAGGTTACGATAACCAACCCTCATTTAGTAATGATGGCAAAAAGATTTATTACGTAAGTATTCGTGAAGACAATCAATCCGATTTTTATTATTACGATCTCGGAAGTGAAAAAATAATTCAACTCACCAAGACGAAAGAAAGTGAATATTCGCCTGTGTTGACGGATGATGGAAAGTATTTGAATTCAGTTGTTGTTGAAAGTGATAGCGCACAACGCATTCATTTTATTAATTCGTTGACTGGCGTAAGTGAGAAAAAATATGAAGTAGATTCTGTTGGTTATTATGCTTTTTTAAATGCAGATACAGTTTTGTATTACAAATTAACTAGTCCGCACTCTTTACGTTACTATGTAAAAAGCACAGGCGAAGATAAATGGTTAGGTAACGATCCTATTCGTGCTTTTAAAAAAATTAACCGTCACACTTTTATTTATGGCGTAAAAGATTCTTTAAAGGTGACTTTTTACACATACGATTTTATTTTTCATAAAGCTGAAAAATATGCTGAATATAATTCCATCAGTGAAGATGCCATTTGGCATGAACAACACGGTCTTTTAAAATCGGAGGGCGCTAAGATTTTACGTTACGCCGATGCAAAAAAAGAGTGGCTAACCATTTTTGATCTTTCTGGCTTTGGAATAAAAAAAATAACCCGCTTTACTTTTGATCCCAAAAATAAATATTTAGTTGTTGTAGATAATTTATAACGCCATGTACGAAACAATTATAAACGATCATTTATTTAGTGCCGATAAAACTAAATTACAGTTAGATGTAATTCATAGCTATTTAAGCAAAGAAAGCTATTGGGCACAGAATATGCCAATATATACCATAAAAAAAAGTATTGAAGGCAGCATTTGTTTTGGCGTTTATTTAAGAGACAAACAAATAGGCTACGCACGCGTAATTACCGATCATGCAACATTTGGTTACCTGGCCGACGTGTTTATTTTAAAAGCTCATAGAGGAAAAGGATTGTCAAAACAACTCATGCAATTTATTATGGCGCATCCCGATCTTCAGGGTTTGCGACGCATGATGCTTGCCACACGCGACGCACAGGGTTTATATAAACAGTTTGGATTTACCGCACTGTCAATGCCGGAGCGAATTATGGAAATTAAATTCTTTGAAAAATACTAATTGATAATTTCTGTTATATACCTCCTGATCATCCTGTTTTTAATTTATAAAAACAATTTTTTTGGATTATTTAAAGACGACAATATCAATTCCAAAACCTTTATTTTTTTATTCTTGGTAAAAGTACTGGCCGTTCCGGTTTTTTACTTTGTTTACAAAAAATTATATGGCGGATTAGAAAAATTTGATGCCGGTAAATTTTATACCGATTCAAAAATAATGAACGATTTTGCAAAAGTAGATGCAGTTGAATATCTCAAATTGCTTTTTGGTCTGCAGGACGAAAGTCCGGGAACTGTGCTTTACGATAAGTATATTGTAAACACATTTCAATGGGATAATGGCCGGTTAAAAGATTATTTATATAACGATAACCGCGTGGTTATTCGTTTTCATTCCCTAATACACTTTATATCTTTTAACTCCTATTATGTTCATGCCTTGTTCAGTTGTTTTTTAAGTTTTATAGGCATAACTTATTTATATAAAGCGCTTAAAGAGTATTTTAAAGGCAAGGAACTATTTGTTTTACTTATACTTTGTTTCTTACCTGCCCTATGGTTTTATACCGGCGCACTTTTAAAAGAAGGCTTGGTTATTTTTATTTTTGGATGTTTGATCTACTCTTTAAAGAAAATAATTTCAGAGGGCTTTAGATTAAAAATTCTTCTTTCAGTATTGTTCCTCGTTTTTATCTCCTTATTATTAAAACCTTATTTATTATTTTTTGCAGCTGCATTATTTTCTTTATTCTTTTGGCTTTCCAACTCAAAAAAAATAAAGTACAAGTCTATTGCTCTTGTTTCTGCGTTAACTATATTTCTAGTTCTTTTGAATTGCTTCTCATTGGTTTTTAAGAAAAGTTCTCTGATGCAAGCCGCCCTTAAACACCAACGGGTATTCGCCGATGCTTCCAAAGGCGGCATTTTTTTACTGGATGACAAAAAATTTGTACGATTAGAATTTGATTCGAATCTTGTAAATAAAGTTGGTACTAACGATAGTCTTTTTACCATCAAAAAAAATGTGCCCTTTATTTATTGGGAACATTCACACCAAGAGGATACGTTATTTTCTTCCGCAAATATTGATACGATCAGCCAATACAAATTAGTATATCAATTACCAAAAAGTGGCTCCAATATCTCTATCGCTTCACAAAATTTATTCAGCCTCAGCGTCTCTTCTTTCTACTATAGTTTGTTTTACCCTCTCTTCTTTTATTCAAAAAGCGTTATGCAGCAACTAGCCTCTTTTGAAAACCTATTAATTATTATTTCCTTCTTCATTATTTTAATTGGCCTTATTAAAAACAAAAAAGATAATTTCCCTGCCATTGCGTTTGTTCTCTTTGCATTACTATTGTGTTTGCTTATTGGCTTCACCACCCCAAATAGTGGCGCAATTTTCAGGTATCGTAGTCCGGCTGTGGTATTTATACTGCTGGCCGCCCTTTATTACCTGCCTGTTGGGAAAAACAGCCAACCACCACTCTCTAATTAAAATTTACTTTGTATATTTAGTAGCGTTACAAAAAGGGTAAAAGTTCAACAAAACCATGAGTTTATTCAGAAAAAAGTCAATTGATACTATATTAAAGAACGCCGAAGCCGAGAGTCATCATGGCGGTTTAGCAAAACATCTTGGTGTTCGCGATCTTACAGCCTTTGGTATTGCCGCTATCATTGGTGCGGGAATATTCTCCACAATTGGAAAAGCCAGTGCGGATGGTGGCCCGGGTGTAATCCTATTATTTATTTTTACTGCGGTTGCATGTAGCTTTGCCGCTTTTGCATATGCCGAATTTGCTTCTTTGATCCCAGTAAGCGGAAGTGCGTATACTTACAGTTATGTTGCCTTTGGTGAATTATTCGCTTGGATAATTGGCTGGGCCCTTATTATGGAATACGCTATTGGTAACGTTACTGTTGCTATTTCATGGAGTGATTATTTTAGTTCTCTCGTTCAAAACTCAACTAATTATCGAGTCAACGAATGGCTTTGTATGGATTATTTTACGGCCAAACATAATTACGACCTGGTTTCATCCATGTTAGTTGCCGGTGTACCTTTAGAAGAAATTCAGAAGAACGGACAAACCGCAGGATTAGTTGAAGGTTTTGTGGCTTATGGGCAAGCGCCAAATTTATTTGGTATGCGCATCATTTTTGACGCTCCTGCCTTATTCATCAACATTATTATTACTATGTTGGTGTATCGCGGTATTAAAGAAAGTCGTAATGCCAGTAACATTATGGTGATCATAAAAATTGTAGTGGTGCTACTTGTAATTTTTGTAGGCGCATTTTTTGTAGACACAAAGAACTGGAATCCATTTTTACCCAATGGTATTGGCGGTTTACTTTCAGGAATAAGTGCTGTATTTTTTGCTTACATAGGTTTTGATGCGATTTCTACAACTGCCGAAGAATGTAAAAATCCACAGCGCGATCTGCCAAGAGGGATTTTATATTCTATTATTATTTGCACTGTTCTGTATGTTGCCATTGCATTAGTTATTACCGGTATGGTAAGTTATACTGAATTAAATGTTGGCGATCCTTTAGCTTATGTATTCGAAAAAGTTCAGAGCCTGCATTGGTTGGGTGGTGTTATTGCTGTGAGTGCTGTAGTTGCCATGGCCAGCGTAATGTTGGTATTTCAATTAGGGCAACCACGCATCTGGATGAGTATGAGTCGCGATGGTTTATTACCCCCTGCGTTTGCAAAGATCCACCCGAAATTTAAAACGCCTTCTTTCTCTACTATCTTCACCGGATTTTTAGTGGCGGTACCCATATTTTTTGTCGACATCAATATGGTAACAGATATTTGTTCTGCCGGAACCTTATTTGCGTTTTGTTTGGTTTGCGCGGGTGTGCTTAAACTGCGCATGGATCCAACCGCACCACCTTCAAAATTTAAAACGCCTTACGTTAATTCAAAATTCATTATACCCGTATTATTTGTCTTAACACTTATTCTGTTATTTGTTTACAACAGACCGTGGATAGATTATTATTTAAAGTGGGAATCCTTCAATGCATTTCTGACAAAAATTCCAATTTATTTTTTCTTTATCGGTTTTGCTTTCCTTTCTGTTATGGCATTTAAATATAGTTTTTCCCTTATTCCAACATTAGGCTTATTGAGTTGTTTTTATATGCTCTCGCAATTGGGTTACAAGAACTGGTTATATTTTACAATTTGGTTAATTATTGGTTTAATTATTTATTTCGCTTACGGTCGCAAGCACAGTAAATTGGCGCCGAAAAAAATATAGTATGTTAGTTTTAATTACAGGCGCCACGTCAGGCATAGGAAAAAGTACTGCAGAGTTGTTTGCAAAGAACGGACACGATCTTATTATTACCGGAAGAAGAGAAGAGCGATTAAAAGAATTAAAAATACAATTAGAAACAAATAATAAAATTAAAGTAACCACTCTTTGTTTTGATATTCGTGAATTGAGTCAAGTTGAAAATGCCATTGCAAAATTATCAGTTGAAAATAAAAAAATTGATGTGCTTGTAAATAACGCCGGTTTAGCTGCAGGATTAAGCGCCATACAAAATGGTAACATCGACCATTGGGAGCGAATGATAGATACAAACGTAAAAGGTTTGCTTTATATCTCGCGCGCTGTTTCCAACTTAATGATCGAAAATAAAAAAGGACATATCATTAATATTGGTTCTATCGCTGGTAAAGAAGTTTACGCCAACGGAAATGTTTACTGCGCCACCAAACATGCGGTGGATGCATTAAGCAAAAGCATGCGCATTGACCTTTTAGCAAATAATATAAAAGTGACTGCCATAAATCCGGGTATGGTGGAGACGGAATTTAGCATTGTGCGTTTTGATGGTGATGAAGATAAAGCAAAAAAAGTTTACGCCGGTTTGCAGCCTTTAAAACCGGAAGATATTGCAGAAACAATTTATTGGGTAGCCAACCGTCCGCCACACGTAAACATCAACGATATTGTAATAATGCCAACAGTGCAGGCAACTGCAACCAATGTAATTCGAAATTAATTAAATGATAAAAAAAACAAATACAAAAGTTTTTTTTTCGATAGCGCTTCTTTTTCTTTTAGTGTTCTCTAACATATGCTCTGCGCAGAAACGTAATCCCGGCGCGGGCATTCGTTTTGGTTTCGGTCCGGTATTAGGTATTTACACTATTAACCCTAACCACGCGAAAAACCCAACTCAAAAAATGAGTGCCTTAATTTCTTTTAAAAAAGAAATTAAACTAGATAAAAGTTTTAAGACCTTTTTTTTCTTTGGCGCAGAATATTTTTTTCATGGCGTTAATTTTAAATCTTATTATTTTAAACCCGATAGTTTGCAATTGTACGATAAAACATTTCCTTACAATTATTCGCTTATTATAAATGAAATAGGACTTCCCTTACAGGTAAAATATTCATTTAAGCGGGAAAATAATGCCGTGTTTAGTCCTTATGTTATGATCGGTTATCATTTGCGCTATCTATTGCCCGGTAATTTATCAGTAACGCAAAACGGCAATAAAGTAAAAGAAGATGTTGTAGACCTCAGATTTAAAACGCCAATGATCAATAGCCATTTAAATTCTTTCGTCAGTGCTACACTCGGCTTTCAGAAAAATGCTATCAGTGGTTCAAAAAGTAATTTTTTTGCAGAGTTTAATTTTCGTTATGGTTTTTCTCAATATTATTTTGAAGAAAAATATGCCGCAAGTTCTCTTAACATTAGCAGTATGCATTTAGCATTGCAATTAGGTTTTAGGTTTTAGGTTTTAATTACATAGTTGTCACTTCGAGTAGATTTTTGAAAAAAAACGTATCGAGAAGTTTGTAGAGCGCCTCGATACGCTTCACTACTCGACGTGACATTTAAACATAACTAAATGAAAAAAATTTCATTAATTTTAATGAGCTTGCTTTATATCTCTGCGGGTATTTATCATTTCATAAATCCCGCATTTTATTTAAAGATCATGCCGAATTATATTCCTTGGCATTTATTGATGATCTACTTAAGCGGAGCCGTAGAAATTATTTTAGGAATAGCGCTCCTCGTTAAAAAATTTCAAAAGACCGCAGCCTGGCTAATTATTTTAATGCTGGTCGTTTTTCTTCCGGTACACATTAAAATGATTCAAGATACATGGATCTCTTTAAACATTAAATTTATAACTGCATTTGTACGACTGCCCCTTCAGTTTGTATTAATGTACTGGACCTACAAAACCTGTAATTTAAGGTTCCCTAAGCTGTTAAAAGGCTAGCTAAACTAAATTAGGTCATTATTCCATTGCTTTTTAACTTTCCTTTTTTACCTTTAATAAAAATATAATCTCCATGATGGATCGCCGTAATTTTTTGTTTGCCACTGCAGGTTCGCTTACTGCACTCGACCTTTTTTCGTCTATTGATCTCCCCTTTGCAAAACAGTTGGACAAGCGTTTGAATAAACTCGAGAACATGAGTTTTGATGCGGCAGCCGAGAACGAAGATTTTTGGGGATGGATCCGCCAGAGTTATACTGTTTCGCCAAACATAATTAATTTAAATAACGGTGGCGTTAGTCCGCAACCAAAAATTGTGCAGGACGCGCATATTCGTTTTTATCAATACTCTAACGAAGCGCCGAGTTATTACATGTGGCGTATTTTAGATCAGGGTAGAGAAGCTTTGCGTGAAAAATTAGCTAAACTTTGCGGCGTTTTACCGGAAGAACTGGCCATTAACAGAAATGCAACCGAAGGTTTGAACAACGTTATTTTTGGTTTGAATTTAAAAGCAGGAGACGAAGTTGTTCTAAGCACATTTGATTATCCCAACATGATGAATGCCTGGAAGCAGAGAGAAAAGCGCGATAAGATAAAATTAAACTGGATAAACATTCCACAGCCAACAGATGATGCTGCGGCTATTGTGAAATTATACGAAAAAGCAATTACGCCAAAAACAAAGATCGTGCACATCACGCACATGATCAACTGGACAGGAAATTTTGTTCCGGTAAAAGCCATTGCCGATATGGCGCACAGCAAAGGCTGTGAAGTGATCGTAGATGCCGCGCATTCGTTTGGGCAAATAGATATGAAGTTTGAAGATACCGGTGCAGATTATTTAGCAACCTCTTTACACAAATGGTTATGCGCCCCTTTTGGAAGCGGCCTGATGTATATTAAAAAAGATAAAATTAAAAACGTGTGGGCTTTACTTTCTTCTGTTGATCCTGATGGTAGTGATATGAAAAAATTTGAGAGCATTGGTACACGATCTTTTGCATCAGAAATGGCCATTGGTACTGCTGTTGATTTTCATAATTTAATTGGGGGCAAACGTAAAGAAGCGCGTTTACGTTATTTAAAAGATTATTGGGCAACCAAATGTAATAAATTACCGAAAGCAAATTTTTATACCTCTATGAAACCTGAATTCTCTTGCGCAGTAGCAACCATTGGTTTTGACGGCTGGCAGGCACAACAGATAGAGGCGAAGTTATTTGAAAAACATAAAGTACATTCTGTGTCTATGATCCTCGAAAAAGTAAATGGTATTAGAATTGCACCAAACGTTTATACAAACACAGAAGATCTTGATGTTTTGGTGAAAGGTTTAACAGAGATCTCAAAAATGGAAGCGCCTACACCGCAAAAATAATTTACATGGTAAAAAAAATTAGTATCGCTTGTGCCGCAATTGTTTTAGTATTTGCATTTACAAGTAAAGACCGAAAAGAAGTTATTTTAACCAAGTTGGCGCCTGCACCAATCGGCCCTTACAGCCAGGCAATAAAAACAAGTGGTACTTTATATGTTTCAGGACAGATAGGTTTAAAACCCGATGGAACTTTTGATACCACTTCTATTGAGAACGAAAGCACACAAGCACTTAATAATATTAAAGCCATTGTAGAAGCAGCCGGCATGAGTATGGACGATGTCTCCAAAGCAACCATTTATTTAACCGACATTAGAAATTTTGCGAAAGTAAACGACGTATATAAAACTTATTTTAAACTAAACCCACCCGCCCGCGAAACAGTGGAAGTAAAAGCCTTACCAAAAGGTGCACATGTGGAGATTTCCGTGATTGCGAATTGAAAACTGGTCGTAGCAAAAAATGGAATTAGGAGCAAGGGATAGCTACCAGACATTATTGTACGACTTTTTGAAGTTTGATATTTTGGTTACTTGCCCTAATTGTTCTAAGCAGGCGGCGGTGAAATCAGATAATTTCTCATTTAGGAACACTGACGAAAGTAATGTAAAAGTGGTTTGTATAAACTGTGGTTACAATAAACGTCTTTTAGAAAAACCGAATTCAATATTACATTCTTCAAATGAAAAAACAATAGCCAGAAGACATTATATTATTGGGGGAGCAATTGACCCTTTTTTTTATTTACCATTATGGTTAACGACTGACTTTGAAAAAAATACTTTGTGGGCTTATAACTTTGAACACCTCAACTTTCTGCGCGGCCATATTGAGGCAAAACTAAGAGAAAGGAACGGGCAAGAATTCGTAAATAAAAGTTTAGGGAGCAGACTGCCAAAATGGATGACATCTAAAAAGAACAGAGAACTTATACTGAAAAAGATAAGTGAGTTGCAAAATAAATAAAAGCTTCAAAACTACTCCTGCACATAAACCTTCTTCACTGATGAAAGAAACATTGATCTTACACAACAAAAAAATCCCGCTTAGCAATTGCCTCGCGGGATCTTTCTGCACATGAAAAAAATATTTTACTCTTTTATTAATCTTACAGTTTTAATTTGTCCGTCACTCTCGGCTTTCAATATATACAAGCCATTGTTTAAGTTAGTTAAATTAATGTTGTGTTTACCATCTTGTAATTTTTGAGAATAAACAACTTTACCTAATACATCCACAACGTTAATAGTGGTTGCGTTTTCAGTTTCAATTGTATACATACCATTACTTGGATTTGGATAAATAGAAATTAATGAAGTGGCATTCGTTAAAGATTGTATGCCAGTACACGGTGAAACAGCCTGAGCTAAAGTAAATGTATTACTGCAACCATTTGTAGTTCCCGTAACTGTATAATTAGTATTAACTGTTGGAGATACAGCAATTACTGCTGTTGTTGCAGTTGTATTCCAACTATACGTTGATGCCCCGTTCGCAGTCAAGCTAGCGGTTTGGCCTACACATAATAAGCTAGTGTTACTTACAGCTGTTACAGTTGGTAATGAGTTTACCGTTACTATATTTGTAACAACATTTGATTGGCAGCCTAAACTATTTGTACCAATAACAGAATAAGTAGTAGTTACACTTGGTGTAACAACATTAGATGCAGTTGTTGGCCCTGATACCCATGCATATGTTGAAACGTTACCCGATGCAGTTAAAGTTGTTGTTGAACCCGCACAGATTGTATTTGTTCCTGCAATTGAAAGTGTAGGACTAACAAATGCAGCAACATTACTACCAGACGTAACACCACCCGGAGTAACCCAATTAGATGTAGCGCCGGTCAAAGGAAAGCTCGCTGATAAAGTACCTGTATAAGCATTGCCCGAAGCATCTGTTAAAGTTGTAACTGAAGTGTTTGTGCCAGCTGCAATACCTTGATTAAAATGGTAATTAGCTATTAGGCCATTAGCTGTAGTCGCAATTTCACCCGTCATATTATTTTGAATTTCACTAGCGCACAGCGCTCTGTTCCAAATACGCACCTCGTCGATATCACCCGCAAAGTATTCGGCACCAGTTCCGCCTATTACCAATGGATTGGTTGTGGTGCCAAACGTATAACTTATTGCTGCGGTACTCGAAAGTACACCGTTAATGTAGATAGATGCGACTGTACCATTATAAACGCCGGCGATGTGCTGCCAAACGCCAATTGTAGGACCAGCAACCGAATTTGCTGACAAATAATTTCCAATATTACCATTCCCAATGTAAAACTGGTATTGCGTAGCTCCTCCTCTTCTAAGCATAAACTGCATTTGATTTGCAGGAGCATAATTTCCAACAATTATTCCAAGCCCTGTCGTGTTACTTGGTTTTACCCATGCTTCTAAGGTTACTTTATTAAGTGGTGCAAAAGAGGCGCCAATAGCGGTTCCTAAATTTACATTGTTGCTAGTGCCATTAAAATTGATTGCTGCACCCTGCGCTAAAGAAACTACGCTTGTTGCAGAATTGGTACAAGAATTTGCAGCAACACCAATAACGGTATATGTACTATTAACGGTTGGGCTTACCACAGGGCCAGCCGGAAAAAATGAATACGTTGAAGCGCCACCGGGTACAATTGTAAATGATTGTCCGCTTATGATTGTGCCGCTATTTGCTGTTACAGTTGGCGGAGGCAACGGTGTTACAGAGCCTGAAACAACACCACCGGGTGTAACCCAATTGCTAGTTGCACCTGTTAATGAAAATGAATTAAGAGTTCCATTAAACGCATTTGAAGTAGCATCGTTCAAAGTAGTAACTGTTGTGTTATTAGCAGCTGCAGTGCCCTGGTTAAAATGATAGTTAGCTACAAGGTTAGTAGCGTTTGTAGGTATTTCACAATTCATAAATGTATTGATCTCGCACCTTGATCTATTAGTATTCCAAATTCTTAACTCATCTACATCACCGTCAAACGACTCTGGAATAACATTTGTTCCAATAATAATTGAATTCGTTGTTGCTGCAAAAGTGTAATTAGAGGTGGTAGTATTACTTGCGGAAAAAACACCATTTATATAAACGGTGGCAACTGTGCCGTCATAAACACAAGCCACATGCTGCCAAACATTTATGGTTGCTGTGTTTGCTGCGGTAGTAAGACCGCTATAGCTTGGGGCATTTCCGGGTCCAACTAAAAATAAATACGCATTACCATTTCGACGCAATAGGAATTGTAATTGGTTGGATGGTGTGCTATAGTTACCCACAATACAGCCATTACCAGCTAAAGTGGTTGGCCTAACCCACGCTTCGACTGTAATTTTTGTTTTCCCTACTAAAGAATTTGTACTAATTGCTTGCGGAAGTAATACGTTATCGGCGGGCGCTGTACTTAAAATGTTTAATGCAGCCCCTGTCTGCGCTTTTAACGAGCTTACATTACAAAGCAGCGTTAATACTGCTATGAAACTCAGTTTTGTAAATAATTGTTTCTTCATATCTTATTGTTTTTGTTTACACGAAACTAAAGAATAGAAGAAAGAAGGTCTTTCCTTAAAAGTTTAAACTTGTTCCTTAAAAGTTTTATTTGAGTTGCTAAATTTCAGACGGTAAAATACCATTAACGCGTTTAAAGGCCTCACTAAACCTACCTTGACTTTCGTAATTAAAGCGTGCAGCAACTTCTTTTACTAGTAACTTATCTTTTTTTATTAAATCGAACGCCGACTTCATTTGCAAATCATTAAAGTACTGGTAAATGGGTTTGTTGTAAACAAGTTTAAAATTCGTTTTAAGTTTACTTACAGATAGGCCGAATTTTTGAGCAATGGCTTCTACACCATCAAACTCGTTGTAAATATTGGTGCGTAGGTAGTTTTCAATATCAATAATTACTGCTTTATCTACTTCAGATAAGTTTGTAATGGTATCTGCAATCACTTGCGTTTTTGTTATTCGTAAAATATTGCCTAATAAATCTGTTTTTTTAATTGGTTTGTTTAAATAACCGGCTGGGTTGGTAGCCATTATTTCCATTAATATCTCCGTATCTGAATGTGCAGTTATATAAATAAAAGAGGCCTTGGAAGTTTGATTTAAAAAACTGCCAATTTCTAAGCCAACACGCTCGCGTTCCATTCTGATATCGAGTAAAATAATATCAGGCTTAAAACTATTTATTAATTGCATGGCAGATGGCTTATCGTGTGCCATTTGTATTTGCGAATAACCGAACGAAGTTAAATAATCTTTTAACACTTCGGCAATCATTACTTCATCTTCAATTATTAGGAATTTCATTTTTAATTTTAAAATTTAAATTAAACTCATAACCATTGCTCCCATTAATACTGTATTTTCCTTTTAGTTGTCGGGTAAAAATATCTATTAGCCGTAAACCTAAACTGTTGGGAAGATCAGAATCCTTCGTAATAAATCCATTTCCGTTATCGGAATAAATAAACACCACTTTGTTTTGATCTAAACAATGTATTGTTAGGTTAATTGTGGGGTTGCTTATACCGTTAAATGCATGTTTTATGGAGTTGGTAATTAATTCCGATATTATCATCCCAAGCGAGATGCACTGTGTTGTATTTAAGGTTAAGGGCAAAATGCTAAGTTGATAATTAATTTTAAATGTGTCTTCAAAATGGTATTTAGCAAGCTCTTCTATGTATTTTTTTAGATCTATTTTTTGTTCTAAGTCGTTATTGTAAAGCATTTCGTGTACCAGAGCCATGGCACTAACTCTGCGTGAAGCATCGTGAATTAGACTATTTTCAATATCTTTATTTTGATGCATTTCTAGCAAGCCACTAATAAATTGTAAATTGTTTTTTACGCGGTGATGTACTTCTTGTAACAAAACATCTTTTTCTCTGTTTCGCTTCTTCAGCAATTTATTTGCCCTATTTTGAACAAATAGAAAACAGGCTACAATCATTAAAAATACTACACATACAGAAAAAAGGATAAATATTAATTTTTTTTCTTTTTTATCTTTTTCAATAATCTTTTTGCTTGAATTTAGTTTTTCTTCTACCGCTTTCATTTCTAATTTAATTTTTTCGGTATCGTACTTTTTTGAAATAGCAGCTATTTTTGCTTCATTTTCTTTTGATAGTTCTCTATACTTTTTTACTGAGGCGGTTGCGGTATATTTATATCCGTTAAGACTGTCTCCAATAAAAAAATATTCAGAAGCCATGTTTTCATAAATCCTGCTTAATAAAAAGTCTGAATCTAGATTTTTCTTTTTTATTTTTTCAAGTAATTCATAATACATTAGAATGTTCTTTTTACGTAAACCTTTATCTGAAGAGCTATGAGAAACGAATTCTAACTTATTATAAAAGGCATTCATGGCTTCACGATTGGCATTTAAACGAAACCACGTATCCTCTGCAAATTGATAGCACTTATACGCCGTATCGAATTTGTTTAATTTTATTAATGCAAATCCTAATTCATTATAGGCTGTTGCAATGGCGTATTCGTTTTTTTGCTGTCTGGCAAATTTTAAAGCTAAATTTGTGTAAAATATAGCAGAATCGCTCCCAACAGATTCATTTTTTATAGCAGCAACACGCCCATAAAAACGTATAATTGTACTTGTATCGCTTATTTTATAAGTTCTTAAAATGTTACTCGGTACTTTAATAAACTCGTTCGCTAATTTATAATTTCGCGATTTACGATATTGTTCTAACAAATCTACTGCCGATTTAAAATACAAATTTGGGTCGTTGTTTTTTTGAAAAAAATCATAAACAGTTAAATAATTTCTAAAAGCGTCCTCATTATTTCCTGTGTATCGATTATAATCGCCTAAACTCGATAAATATTGCATGTATAGTGGCTTTGAAACCTTTAACGCAATTTGGTTACAGGTATCTAATTGAATTTTTGCGCTGGAATAATCAGGTTCATCTAAAAGAATTTTAATGAGTTGAAGCCTGGTTTTTAGTTCTTGTTCATTATTATTTCGTTTATTATAGGCATTTACCTCTTTTTGCAATATCAATTTACTTTTAGCGTTTTGTTGAGCAAATACAGTATTAGCGATACTTGCGAACAAAATAAGAACTAAAACTATTTGAAGTTTAATTTTCAAAACGTATAAATATAAATAAATTTAAGGTTAAATTACCAATTCTAATCGAAGTCGCTTTTCTGAAAAGGTTTAAAGTTGTTCCAAATAAGTTTAAAGTTGAGTTTAATTCATTCTTAATATTCTTCTATAAAAGCCAATTAAAAGTGTTTTTTTGATTAGAAGAGTGTTTAAATTTTCATTAACTTGTAATTAAAAAAATATTTGCTCACTTGTTTCCCTACCTACAATTTTATTGAATTGACTCGTCGAATGCAAATTTTAATGCAATAGAAAAGATGATCTGCCAAACAGACTACCTTTTTACTTTATGATAAAAAATTCGATTATATTGAGTTTTTGTTTAAGAAACCAAGCCATTATCAAATCAAATTATTATCCAAAAAAGCAGGTATCGTAAAAGAAGTTGCTAGTTTATTAAGTTACGAAAATGCAAGTAAATTTACAACGGTATTTAGGGAACGGTTTGGTGCTTTGCCATCAAGTATAGTTAAACAGAAAATAGTTTAACCTCTAAGGTGTTGATAGCTTTGCTATCTTTTTCTAATAAAAGATCCCGCTTAGCATTGCCTCTCGGGATCTTTCCGTTCATAAAAAAAATATTTTACTCTTTTATTAATCTTACAGTTTTGATTTGCCCATCACTCCCGGCTTTTAAAATATATAAACCCGCAGGGAAATTAGAAATGTTAAATGCTGAATGTTGAATGCTTACATTTTCACTCATAAAAACTTGTCCTAAGGTATTTGTGATGGTAATATGAGCAGGCTTTTCATTTAAAATTTCTAATTCAACATTTATCATTCCATTTGTGGGATTAGGATAAACAATAATTGAAGCCAATAGATCGAAATTTGTAGACCGTATGTCTGTGCAAGCAGAAACAGACTGTGTAACTACTGCAAAATTGTTACAGCCATTAGCATCCGTTCCATTTACAGTGTAGCTTGTCGTAATTGTGGGCGAAATAACTTCTATTGATGCCGTTCCGCCGGTGCTCCAACTATACGTAATAGCTCCACTTGCTGTTAAGCTAGCTGTTTGCCCAACACAAATTAAACTTGCGTTAGAAACAGCATTCACACTTGGCAAAGCATTAACAACTATGGAAGCCGTTGTGTTTGCACCTACACTGCAACCTGTTAAATTACCGCTTACGCTATAGGTTGTGTTTGCAGTTGGCGTAACAACAATACTTGCAGAATTAGATCCCGTATTCCATGTATAAGAAGTAACGCCGCTGGCATTTAAAGTAGCGCTGTTACCAGCACATACGGTTGCATTATTAACGACAATACTTGGCGCAGAGCCAACAGTAATTGTTGTAGTAACAGCCGAGCCCACACAGCCAGCACTTGAAGTGCCATTTGCAGTATAAGTAGTTGTGGTAACCGGACTCGCCGAAATAGAGGAAGCGTTTGATCCTGTATTCCAGGTATAAGTTGCAGCGCCAAAAGCAGTTAAGGTACCGGTAGCCCCTGCGCAAATTGTTACAGAGGTAACGGTAATAACTGGCAAAGCATTAACAGTTATTGAACTAACAGCAGTGTTACTACTAACACAACCTTGAGCGTTTGTACCAGTTATGTTATAACTTACATTTGACGTAGGAGTAACAACTGATAAACCACCGCTTATAGTATAAGTATTAGCGCCAGTAGGTACAATTGTAAAAGAGTTACCGAAACAAATTGCACCACTGTTAACAGATACCGTTGGTAAAGTAACAGCATTAACCGAGACGGTTTGCGATTTATTACAATTATTCGCGTCGCTAATGTTTACTGTGTAGATGGTATTAATTGTTGGTGAAACAACATTAATGCTATTGGTTGGCCCACTTGCCCAGGAATAGCTTATCACCCCTGTTCCGCCACTTCCATTAGCTGTTAAGGTACTTGAATTACCTGCACAAACCGATGGGTTATTTGCAACAGCCGTTAAAGTAAGAGCGTTGGGTTGAGATATACTAACCGTTGCCACCTTTACGCAAGAATTAGCATCTGTTACAGTAACTGTTTTAACACCCGATGTTTGGCCCGAAATAACTGATGTGGTTTGTGCACTACTCCAGGAATATGAATAAGCACCTGTTCCGCCGCTTGCCAAAACCGTAGCGGCTCCAGTGGAATTTCCAAAACATAAGACATTGGTTACCGCGGTTGCTGTTGCCAAAGCGGAGAGAGGTTGATTAATGTTTACTGTTGCAACCTTTACGCAAGAATTTGCATCCGTAACAGTTACCGTTTTAACACCAGACGTTTGACCAGATATAACCGAGGTGGTTTGCGCGCTACTCCATGAGTATAAGTAAGGACCTGCGCCGCCACTTGCAAAAACTGTTGCAGCTCCTGTTGCATTCCCAAAACACAAAACATTAGTAACAGCAGTGGATGACACTACAGCAGAAGGCTGTGTAACAGTTACAGATTTAGTGATATTGCAACCATTTGCATCGGTCACTTTTACCGTATATGTTCCGGCCAAAAGTGTAGGCTCAACAGATGATGTTGGACCACTGGACCAGGTGTAGGTATAAGGGGCTGTGCCGCCTGAAGCAGTTACTGTTGCGCTTCCATTGTTTCCGTTGCAAAGTGGGCTAGTCGTAGCTGTTGATGAAGCTATTGCTGTTGGCTGAGAAATGTTGACCGTTCGCGATGCCGTTGAGCCGCAACTATTTGTTGTAACACAGGTGTAGAGGCCGGCACTTAATCCGGTTGCAATGGCTGCATTGCCTCCACTGGGGCTCCAGGTATAAGTAAAAGGAGCGCCTCCACTGGCACTCACAGTAGCACTGCCAGTTGAACCACCATTACATAATACGTTTGAATTTCCTACTAAAGAAAGTGTTGGAGTTGTGCAAGAGGCGGTAGCTGTGCCAACGGTTATGTCCTCAAAAAATAAAATGCTGTTGCATGTACTGGTATTAGGAGCAAGCCTTATTTCATCCACATCATTAAATCCTGAAATAGAAGTAAAATTAATAACCAAAGTATTTAAAATACCTGTACCTGAAGGTGTTGTTGCGTTTAATGTACCATTTGGCACGGGCATTCCGTTTTTGTAACCAACGAAGGTCATTGACTTAGATGTCCAGCTGCTTGTAGAAACACCCCATGTAAGATTATTCAATGCAAACTCGCTTCCATCATCAGATCCAAACGTAATTTGGGTTAAACTACCAAAACCAACCAGGTTTTGAAAACGACCATCGCCACCTGTGGAGTTAGTCCAATTTTGACCGCAATTGGATGTTGATGCTATCGAAAACAACCAACCGGAAAGAGTACATGTTTTTGTGATCGAACATGCAGTATTAGCATTAATTGCCGTGGTGGTGTTCGTAAAAAAAGTGGTCATACCCAAAACAGGTTGAGCAGACATGGAAACTGAAACTGCAAAAAAAGCAATAAGAAAAAGTAGTTTTATTTTTTTCATAAAATGAGTGAAGTTTATTGAACAAAGATATATTTATTTATAAAAAATAAAAATTTGTTAGCCTTTTCAGATAGTTGATTATTGGTTAGACCCCCGAAATTTGCAGACCTAATTAAAATAAGATTTAATGTTTTCATCAACCTTATAAAAAAACAATCTGATTTACACACCTTGCAACCAACTTTATTCCAATCATTCCTACACATACACCCGCTTCACCCTTGACAAAACATTGTAAGGGCTTTGATCGCACGAATTAAAAAAAGAAATTGTCTCTACTATAAAGAAATTTTCTAATTTCGTAACGTCAATTAATTTTTTTAAAATGAATGAATATCCTGCTTGTCCGAAATGTAAATGTGAATACACTTATTCTACAGTTTCTTTAGTTACCTGTCCTGAATGTTTTTATGAATGGAATCCTGAAGAGGCAGTTGCTGAATCAGAGGAAATCACAAAAAAAATAGTAGATAGTAATGGAAACGAACTACACGATGGAGATTCGGTAGTAGTTATTAAGGACCTGCCGGTAAAAGGCGCTTCCAAATCTGTAAAAGCAGGAACAAAAGTTAAAAATATCCGTTTAACGGATGGCGATCACAATATTGATTGTAAGATAGAAGGCTTTGGTGCAATGGCCCTAAAATCCGAATTTGTTAGAAAAGCTTGATCAGGATAATCATTCCTGCACATAAACGCGCTTCACTCTTGCCGAAACATTCGTTAACACCTCGTAAGAAATAGAGTTTAAGGCTGCGGCCATCGCATTAATTTGTTCGGCGCTCTCAAAAATAATTACTTCGTCACCTTCCTGGCAATTAACATCGCTTATGTCAACCATACACATGTCCATACAAATGTTACCAATGGTCTTACAGAATTTTCCATTTATGTAAACACCGTGTTTACCATTACCTAAAGCCCTGCTAAAACCATCTGCATAACCAACAGGTAGGGTTGCAATTTTTGTGTCCTTATCTAATTTACCATTTCGGTTATAGCCAACGGTTTGCGATACCGGAACATTTTTTATTTGACTGATACGCGTAATTAAACTTCCCACATTTTCCAGTTGCCCCTGTTCTGTAGCATTAACGCCAATTCCATACATGCCTATGCCAAGGCGCACCATATCGTAATGCGCATTTTTAAAACGCGTAATGCCACCTGAGTTGCAAATGTGTTTTAAAACAGTATAGCCTAAAGTCGATTCGATGGCCGAATATGTTTTTTCAAAAATTCGTATTTGCTCGCTTGTAAAATTATCCAAAGCAGCATTATCTGTTCCAACCAAATGAGAAAATACAGATCTTACTTTTAACTGTGGCAAATTTCTTAATTCTGATATTAATTTTTCAAGATCGTTTTCTTCAAAACCCAAACGGTGCATGCCTGTATCTATCTTTAAATGCACGGGATATGGTTCTGTTATTCCGAGTGCGTCTAGTTTTTTTACAAAAGCGGTTAGCACTTTAAAACTATAGATCTCGGGTTCTAACTGGTAATTGATAATATCTTCCAACGCATCATCTTCCGGACTCATCACCATTATTGGCAAAGTAATTTGCGATTGCCTTAACTCTACCCCTTCATCTGCATAAGCCACCGCCAAATAATTAACACCAATATGCTGTAAGGTTTTTGCGATCTCGGCTCCGCCGCTCCCATAACCCATGGCCTTTACCATGCACATCAATTTTACATTAGGTGCGATTAACGAACGGTAATAATTAAGATTATTAATTAATTTATTTAAGTTGATCTCAAAAACAGTATCGTGGCTTTTTAACTGGAGCACACGACTGATATTCTCGAAACCAAAACTACGGGCACCTTTTAAAAGTATACTTGCTTCGCTAAACTGGTAGTTAATTAATTTAAATTGGTTGATAAAACTTTGTGTATCAAAAAAGAATAACGAGTTGGCTTTAAATAAAGGTTTGTGATTTGAGATCTCTTTACCAATACCAACAACCAGATCTATTTTGTTTTGTGCAAAAAGTTCTGCCAGTTGTTTATAAAGCGTGTGTGCTGAAATGCCGGATTGCTCCAGATCTGATACAATAACTATTTTGCGCACCCGACGATTTTGTTGCGATAAATAATTTAAAGCAATTTTAATAGAATCAATATCTGAATTATAATAATCATTAATAATTAAGGCATTGTTGATGCCTGTTTTAATTTCCAAACGCAAAGCAACAGGTTGCAATAAAGACAAACGTTGTGCAATATCCGCATCCTGAAAACCCAATTGCATTAATGTTGCGGCACAGGTAGAAGCATTTAAAACAGAAGCTTTATCGGAAAATGGTATTTTGAAATGATGAGTTACGGTTGAGCTTTTTAATTCTAAAGTGTCTTCTTTAAAAGAAATTTTAAGATCGGCGTTATCAAATTCAGAAACAAGAATAGATTTATTTAAAATTTCTGCAGGCAACTGTTCTTTATGCAATCCATTAATTATCCTTTTATCGCAACGAGCAATTAATTTTAATTTTTCATTTATTTTTTGTTCGCGGGTTTCAAAACCCTCATCGTGCGCCGAGCCTATAGAAGTAAACACACCAATCGTTGGCTGTATAATTTCTACCAAAGCATCCATTTCGTTAGGTAAAGAAATACCTGCTTCAAAAATTGCCAGTGTATGCGTATGATTTAAATTTAAAACACTTAAAGGAACCCCAATTTGGGAGTTGTAACTTTTTGGGCTTCGGCAAATAGAAAAATTATTTTTTAAAAGCTGGTACAACCATTCTTTTACAACTGTTTTACCATTACTACCCGTAATACCAATTACAGGAATAGTAAATTGTTTACGATGAAAGGCTGCTAGTTGTTGAATAGCTTTTAACGGATCTTCTGAAACAACAAAAGAAACATCTGCACTTTTATATTTAGAAATATCGAATTCATTTTCCTGGATCAAAAACGACTTCACTCCTTTTTCAATAAGATCAGCAATATAATGGTGTCCGTTATTACGGCCGGTCTTTAAAGCAATAAACAAACTATCTAACGGAGATTGTAATGCACGGCTATCGTTTAAAAAAATACTTATTTTATTATTAGTTCCCCCAATAAATTTAGAATTTGTGATCTCTGCTATTTGTTGCAGGTTGTACATAGAGCGCGTTTATTTTTTAAAATTCTTATTGAAACAATTCCTGCATAATGGTTCGTAGCTATCTGTCTCGCCCAACACAACCAAACTTTCTTCGTTTGTTTTGCGGTGACTTACGTAAGCTAAATTACCACATTGCATGCAAATGGCATGTACTTTTGTAACATATTCTGCAGTTGACATTAAATTTGGAATAGGCCCAAAGGGCTTACCAGTGTAATCAAGGTCTAAGCCGGCAACAATAACCCTGATACCTCTATCAGCCAGCTGATTACAAACGTATGGAAGCTCATTATCAAAGAATTGCGCCTCGTCAATGCCCACCACATCTACATCGGTGGCCAATAATAAAATATTAGCGCTTGAAGGAACAGGTGTACTCATGATCTCAATGCCCTGGTGGCTCACCACTTTAAATTCGTCATAACGTTTATCAACAGTGGGCTTAAAGATCTCTACCTTTTGTTTGGCGAACTGTGCCCGCTTTAAACGCCTTATTAATTCTTCGGTCTTACCCGAGAACATAGATCCTACGATAACCTCTATCCATCCACGCTTGCGCTCGTTATTATTATTTTCTAAAAACATTGTTTAAAAGGCGTTAAAAACAAAACTTAAAAGTAGTGTAAGATGTGGCAAAATCAAATTATATTTAATAATATAATTATTCACAAAAGATGCAGTTAGAGAAGGTATTACATAAAATTCAATCACAGATCAATGCCCTGGCGCCTACGCTCGAGTTATTTATTGATGAAACGATACAACCTTCGGTAGAGAGCTGCGAAAAACTGCAACAACAGTTAAATCTTATACAGGAGAATTTAGCAGTTTATAAATACAACAAAATAAATAAAGAGATCTCGCCCAGTTTTAGCATCCACGCAAAAGTGAGTGAAAAAGAAATACCGAAAGAGAAGATCGAAGAAATAAAAAATGACATTAAAGTTACCATTCACGAAGAGAGGCCTGATCTTTCTATGCCAAAGGTAAAAGTTGAGGAAGAGGTAAAAGAAAGTCAGAAAAATTTGGCGGATATTACAGTTGGCATAAATGATAAATTCCGTTTTATTAATGAGCTGTTCAAACAAAACAGCTCAGAATACAATATTGCTATTGAACAGTTAAACGCCCTAAAAACATGGCATGATACTGAAATTTATCTTAACAGTTTAAAACCTTTATACGGATGGAAAGACAACTCTGAAGTTGCCACCTACTTTTTTTCTCTCATAAAAAAACGTTTTAATTAATGCGTTCTGTATTTCTCAGCTTTATTTTTTTACTGAATTTCAATTCTTTCTTCTCTCAGGATACGGCTTATACGAGAGAAGTAGTTAAATTCTTAACTTCTAAAAAATGTTTCGGTCGCGGTTATTTAAATAACGGGTTAGATGTGGCCGCAAAATATATTGCGGCAGAATTAAAAGCAAACAAAGCAGAACCCTTTTTTTCAACCAGTTATTTTCAATGGTTTGATTTTAATGTTAATACTTTTCCGGACAAAGTAATTGTAAAGATCAACAACAAACTTTTAAAACCTGGTGTAGATTATATTATTAACCCCGAAAGCGGCACAGTAAAAGGTAAATACACAGTGTTTAAAAAAGACAGCATTACTTACGTTGCCAACAATATGGCGCTTCCAATAAGTATAAAGATCAAAAAAAAATTGACCTATAGCGTCTCAACAAATTCTGTTGCCGGTTGTACTATTGATCTTTTAAATGAATGTGCGCCTGCAGAAATTAAAAATATTGAAGTAAACATTGAAAGCAAAGTATTGACCAAATACATTAATAAAAATATTTGCGCATTCATTCCCGGCAAAATAAATAACGATACCGTAATGGTCTTTTCTGCGCATTACGATCATTTAGGCGGTATGGGAAAAGCAACCTATTTTCCGGGCGCTAATGATAATGCCAGCGGTGTTAGTGTATTACTAAATCTTGTAAAGTATTACCAAAAAAATCTGCCAAAATATAAAACTGTATTTATTTTCTTTGCAGGTGAAGAAGCCGGACTTTTAGGCTCGCGTTATTTTGTTGATAGCAAAGTGTTGGATCTTACAAAAATAAAATTCTTAGTCAACCTCGATCTTTTAGGCACCGGCGATGATGGTATAATGGTAGTGAATGGTTTTACTTTTGAAAAACAATTTAATGTACTCGATAAAATAAATAAAGAAAAAAATCTTGTTAAGGAAATTAAAAAACGTGGTAAGGCTTCAAACAGCGACCATTATTGGTTTTCTGAGGCAGGTGTGCCTTGTTTTTTTATTTATACTATGGGCGGCATAAAAGCTTATCATGACGTATTTGATGTGGCAAAAACATTACCGTTAACAGATTATGTTGATGTTTTTAAATTAATTACAGAATTCGCTGGAAGTTTTTAATTACTTCTTATAAAAATTCATACTATCAATTTCTTCCCAAACTTTTGGATGTAAAAAAAAGCGAATATCTTTTTTTTCTTTTATAGCGTTACGGATAAATGTGGAAGAAATATCCATTACCGGCGCCTCTGTAAAGTGAACATGTGGATGTGTATCAAATTCGCTTGCTGTGCAGCCCGGGCGAGGATAAACGTAAATTTGGTTTCGTTTTAAGATCTCTTCATAATTTTTCCATTTATTAAAAGACTGTAAATTATCCTGTCCCATAATTAAACTGAATTGATGTTGAGGATATTTTTCTTTTAAACGTGCCAGTGTGTTAATGGTATAAGATGGTTGCGGAAGATCGAATTCAAAATTACTTGCTTTAATGGTGGGGTGAAAATCAAGTGCCAGGTTTACCAAATGCAAACGATTATTTTGATCTAATAATTGATTTTTATTCTTTAAAGGGTTTTGCGGACTGACCATGAACCAGATCTGTTGCATATCTGTATAATTGATCATATAATCTGCAATTGCCAGATGACCAATGTGAACAGGATTAAAGGAACCAAAAAATAAGCCAATATGCATAGTATAAAATTACTGCTTATTTTTTAATTTTATACGAAATGCTTACCGTAAATAAAAAAGAGAATGTTATACAGATCGATCTTGAGATCTTTCTCATTAACAGATCGCAGCAAACTTTAAATCTTTTTATTCTTGCCGCTGCAATAAAAAAACAAATAGAAACTGTTTACAAAGGTAAATTTGGAGAACTTGAATTAGTGACAACGGTAAATGTAAAGCCTTTATATAAATATCATCTTAGCACGCTTTATAATAAAATGGTAATTGCTGTAAGTCCGCACATCACTAATGATAATGCAGCTGAGGCAGATTTTAAAGGTTTACTGATCAAATTAAACCCAAAACATGTCGAGTCAATTATTTCAGAAAACAATAAGAGAACAATCCCACACGAATTTGGACATTTACTTGGACTTGATCATCCGCACGCTAACGCAGCCTTTGAATCGGTTAATCTCAACGCTTCTATTTTAGAGCAAGGTATTAGCAACGAGGAAAAAACCACCAATTTAATGTGCCAAAGTTGGTACATTCAAAAAGCAGGGGTAGAATTAAATAATGCCTTGTCTTTGATCGAAAACCAATTAAAAGTAATTTACGAGAATTTTAATTCTAAAAAACTAAATAGAAATTATAGTATCTCTAAAGGTTTATTCAGTTACAAATGGATCGGGAAAATTTAAAAAATTAATAAACTGGGATCTTTTTAGATATCAGTTGACCGTTATTGTAAGTTAGATTAACCAAATATACTCCGGCAGCCAGTTCTGCGCTTACTGTGATATTGTTATAGCCCGCATGTATTGGTAGCGATTCTGTTCTGATCAAACGTCCTGCAGCATCAATAATATTTAAGGTATAACTTGTAGCGTCTTTATTTGTTGACGTAACTACAATGCCGTTGTTTTGGTTATAATACAAATTTGGTTTTTCTTCATCCAAATTACAATTCTCGTTCACATATTCTGTTTTTGAATTTCTTGATGTAAGATCATTATCAACCATTCTTAATCGGAAATAATTTCCTAAGTTCTTTTTGTTTTCTACCACAAAAGAATAATGATTGATAGCTGCCGAATTGCCTTTTGCAACAACGGAATTTATCCTTGTAAATGTAAATCCGTCTTTACTATTCATAATATCAAAATAAGCTGAATTTCGTTCTGATGCAGAACTCCAGTTTAAAACAACATTATCAGAACCTTCGCAAGTAGCAGAAAAATCGATCAGATCAATTGGAAGAGGAATTGTAACTGACGAGAGTACATAAGGACAAAATTGTGTTAGAGCATTTGCAGTAACCGCACCAACACCTGCTACAACCGCTGCCGCGCTTCCCGTTGTGGCGTTATTTAAGTTCCATGCCGATCCGTCCCACCATTGAGCGCCAATATTTCCCGCATTATAAGGTGCGTTCAATGTATTTTCTATACCTCTGTAACTAAATGTGCAATTAGCTGTTACGGCAGCGCTTGGTGTAATATCCCACCATCTATCTATTACCGAATTTGTAGCACAAGGATTACCAGCCATGGCATTGTTTGGACAATAAAAGAAAGTTACCCCACCAACGTTACTTGCACCCGCCCATGGAGCATTATCTGAAGCAGCAGTTGCACGCGTAGAAACATCGATATTTGCTGCGCCGGCAGTAGTTTTATTAAATGTAAATGGAATTTGAGTTCCTGCAACACCAAAAGGATAAACGTGTGCACCAATGTTTGTTCCCATGTTCCATCGCACAATACTTGGATTAACCGCAGCGTTTGTTTCGCTTAAAATATATCCCGTACCAAATGTTACAGCAGCCGGAACCGGATTAGTTACTGTAAGCAAAAAAGAATTAAGATCATAAATGACATTACCAACCGACAAAACACCATTGGTAGTTACAACACCACCAACATTTGTATTTAAATTTTGTGTTTTTACACCAGAACCTAAAAGTGTAAGGTTATTAAAAGTAGTTGAGTTAGTACCGTTAATTGATTCGTTGGCACCATTCATGTTTACAGTTCCGTTATCAGAAAAGAAACCTGTGTTGGCAGAATTGTTTGTCCAATCACCTTCTATCCAAATGTTTCCTGTAGCGCTTGGATAAACAATACCTCCAGCCTGACTTAAATAATCTCCAGCGCCATTGCCATCAACATAAATATGTGCCGCGCCAGAAAAAACAATACTTGCACCATTATTAATTATTCCTTGAGAAAAATAATTTCCAACAAAAAAAACAAGCGCTATTAAAATTTTGTTCTTCATTTTTTTGAATTTTGTTCTCTGTGCATTGGTAATAAAGTACCATTTTCTTTTCTTTCAATTAAAGGCTTATCATGTCTAACTTTAGTTCCATCCCACCAAATTGGAAGACCTGGAGAAGGATCATTATCATTGTGCATAACAGAACTCATATTTGCATCGTAACTTTTATCTAAAATTTCTTCTGATATTTTTGTGTCTTCATATCCTTTCTTATTTCCGATAGCAATCCAGTTAAAAGAAATATTCGAAGTTCCCGATGCATTTTCTTCTACCTCAAAACCGTCGCGGGTTACATTTGCTAAAAAAATTCCGTTTGACCTGCCTACAGGAGTAATTGTAATGATCACATCTTTTTCTGAAGAAATTAAATTTTTGAAATCATCTGAAAACTGAACAATCGCTTTACCGTTTTTTAAATCATTTTTTCCTTTAGTATAAACATCAACTTCTGTAGAAGTGGTTGCGTATGTTGCAATACGTTTGTCTGAATTTTGAACAGAAGTAAGCTGCGCATAAATATTATTACTAATTGTTTTTCCATCAACATACACCCCGTATTTAGGACCCGAAAAATTAGTACCATACACTAGGCCTTTTACCCATCCACCCATTACACCACCATAAATACCTAAACCAATATGAGCATTACTTTCTGAAAGCAACACGCTTGACTGAGAAGTTGCAGAAGATATTTTTCCAGCAGCAGCACCTGTTGTATAAGCCAAACCAAAACCATAAACTGAAAAATCAACAAAACCACTTGATAAGTAGCCTAAAGAGCCGAAGGCAATATTAAAATCATTTCCAATAACACCCCCACTTCTTGCAGAAGTACCTCCATATCCATAATTTCCAAACTTATAGCTTCCTGTGCTAGAGGCAACGCCATTTACTCCACTTTTACAATTACCATTGGTAAATGCTATACCTCCTCCATTTGTAAGATAGGAGCCTCTAACACCTGTTCCTCCATT
The DNA here is from genome assembly GCA_032358255.1 of Heterotrichella gracilis. Lineage (NCBI taxonomy): Eukaryota > Xanthophyceae > Tribonematales > Xanthonemataceae > Heterotrichella > Heterotrichella gracilis. The sequence goes on along the minus strand of JAULBX010006664.1, from coordinate 43,253 downwards.
ATTTGTTCCGCCATACTCTCCTTGAACTGCACCAAAAATTGTTCCGTTTCCTGCATTGATAGCACCATAAACACCACTTCCGTTTTGACCCGAGTAACCATTAACCGCCCAGGGCAATGCTACGTTAGAAACCGCGCAAAGCATATCCCCTGGCAAGCCTGATGTTGTTGCGCCAACTACTACCTCTCCGTCTGCAGGGTTTATTCTCATTCGTTCAATATTATTGCAAAAAAATCTAACGGCTTGCGCGTTTGTTGAACCCATAAACTCTGTACCGGCTAATGTGTTACCTGCTAATAACCAACCTAATCCTGAATTTATTTCCTGAACCCAAACAGCACCGTTAAAAAACCAAAATCCACTAGTGGTAGTATCGTATACTCTTAAACCTGTGGCCGGAGCAACAATAGCCACACGTTGAACAGAGGTCATCCTTGGAATAAGCATTCCACTAGTTGTAGAAGATACATCTAACATAGCAGAAGCTGCAGGCGCTGCACCTGTGCCATTTATAGCAACGTTTTGCGCAAACGCAAATGATGTTGTTGTTATTAAAAAATATATTATCTTTTTTTTCATTTAGTTGAACTTAATTCGTTTAACTTATTTTCTTCCTTCAATATCAATATTTTCAGTAAGCTCTTTTGCCTCTTTCTTTTCGGTTTTTTGTGCGCCCATTGACGGTGCAAATCTTTCATCAGAATATTTTGAAATAGAACCATCAGATAACACTTCGTCGGCCCTGTTTGCAGTAATAAAGTAAGAGAATTTTGTATTTGTTACACCGCCTTTTAACTCCACAACATCAAAACCCGTAGCAGTTTCGTTGCTAACATACACACCATTACAATCTCCTTTAAGTTGGATAAAAACTCTTAATGGATGTTTCTCATTAACGATAATATTTTTTGTGAAAACAGGATCGATCGTAATATGAACTTTACCATTTACTAATTGTCCTTGTCCAAAATCCTGGAAAAGATTTTCAGGCGCTTCGGGTGCAGATAAAACAACTTGTTTATCATTAAGATCTTTTACAACGGTATTTACTGTGCCGTTTCCTTCAATTTTTCTTATAACATTTGCAGCAGTTCTTGCTCCAACGTAAGCAAATGATTGACCTGCGTTCGTATCAAAATAACCACCAGCTCGCAAAACTCCATTTGCATTGGAAGTTGAAAAACCAGCAACACCAACATTAGTACCTACTCCGGACACCCCTGATCCGCCAATTAAATTCGTTGCACCGGCAGCATTACCTGAAAATATGCCACCTGTTCCGGTAGCATCTGTTGTTCTACCCCAAACACCCATTACTGAACCAGTAACAGCGGCGCCACCACCAGTAATTAAATACGTTGCGCCTACACCATTACCACTAATTACTGCGCCAGTTCCCGATGCATTTGTGTTATGCCCTCGCAAACCAAAAGCGGTTGCAGATTGTCCAACCCCTGTAACACCGTTGCCATTTGCAGTATTTCCTGTTCCTCTTACGCCGGCAGCTCCTGAGCCGCCTGCGATCGTGCCAAGAACACCAAAACCAGCTGTTGAAGTTGATGTGTTTTCAAAATAACCGGCAGCAACATTACCTGTCCCGGAAACGTATCCATTAATTGGCCATAAAGTATTAGTAGAACGAGAAGTTAAAATATTACCCGCTGTAGGAGCAGTTGTGTTCATCATTATCTCTTCTGTGGTTGCATCCAAACGCATTCTTTCAAGATTATTAGAATAAAATTTAACTGCCTGACCGTTGGTTGAACCCATAAACTCGGTACCGGTTAACGTATTGCCGGCTAATAACCATCCGCCGGAATAAGCCATTAAACGCCAGATAACACCGTCAAAATATAAAAAAGCGCTGAGATTTGTATCGTATACCAAAAGGCCTGTTGCCGGAGCAGCAATGGCCAGACGTTGAGCCGTAGTCATTCTGGGTGCAAGCAAGCCGCTTGTTGTAGAAGCAATATCTAACATGGCCGAAGCTGCAGGAGCCGCACCCGTTCCATTTATTGCTACATTTTGTGCAAAAGACAATGTTGCTGTTGTTATAAGAAGAAAAAGTAATATTTTTTTCATGCTATTATGTACCATCTCTCTAAGTTAATTTATTTGATCTAAACCACCAAACCGTTCAGTAATTCAATACGGCCAATTAGAAAATAAAATTGTTAATTTTGAGCGATGAAGCCGCTTTTTAACAATTTCGACTGCTTTTTGCTTACTAAAAACGGCAAAAACAACAGTTGTTTTTACATGTACGAACTTTCGGCGACAGGAGATCTTACCAGCAATACTTTTGTTTTACTGCCTTACCAAAATCCGCAGGTTAAAAAACCTCAACCATTATTTTACAAAATATTAAAAAAGACAGAGATAGAATTACCGGAACATAAAGCGCAAGAAAAACCAATTGTATTACATTCAAAAACGTCCAAACAAAACTATATTCAAAATTTAATTGCTTTAAAGGAACAGATACAACAAGGCAATATTTACGAAATAAATTATTGTATTGAATTTTTTGCGGAGAATATAGAAATAAACACTCTCTCGGTTTTTTTAAAATTAAATAAACTAAGTAAAGCGCCATATGCTTCCTTGGTAAAATTAAATGATGAGTTTATCATTAGTGCGAGTCCGGAATTATTCTTAAAAAAAGAAGGAAATTTACTTTCTACCAAACCTATAAAAGGCACCGCCAAACGTGGGCAGACAAAGGAAGAAGACGAAACATTAAAAAATAATTTATACACTAATTTAAAAGAACGCACCGAAAATGTGATGGCGGTGGATGTTGCCCGCAACGATCTTTCGCAGGTTGCAAAAAAAGGAACAGTGCATGTAAACAAATTGTATAACATTGAAACATTTGAAACTGTGCACCAAATGGTAAGCACGGTGAATTGCGAATTAAAAGAAAACATTTCTTTCGAAAAAATTATTGAAGCAACCTTCCCAATGGCCAGCATGACCGGAGCGCCCAAACTACGCGCTATGCAGTTGATAGATGAATTTGAAGATTTTGAACGAAAAAACTACTCCGGGGCAATGGGCATTATTGATGAAAAAGAAAATTACACTTTAGCCGTAAACATCCGAAGTATTTTTTACAACCAAAAAACAAAACGTTTATCTATTGCCGTTGGCAGCGCAATTACCCATTTATGCGAACCCGAAAAAGAATACGATGAGTGTTTATTGAAAGCAAAGGCACTGTTGGAAGCGTTGAATGCATCTATTGCAAATTAATTATTCAAATTCTCCCCTCTCAGCTCCCTGAAACGTTTGCGGGCCTCTACAGTATGAATGCTCGGGATATTTGGTCGATCCATGCTTATACGCAGCTTCCGCCCACTACTATTTAAAATACTAAAAGCATTAATAGCTCGCGCTTGTTTTATTTCACATACACGCTTAGTGTTGGATAATTATTTTTGTTGATGTTTTGGTTTGTGCGTTTTTGTCTTTAATTTTTACCATGTAAACCCCGTTGCTTAATCCCGACAGATCTATTTGTTTAGAATAGCTTCCACTAAAAACCTCTCTACCCACCACATCGTAAATACTAAGGTTATCTAAATTATTGTTTTCTGATTGAAAATAAATAATTCCCGAGCTTGGGTTAGGAAAAACTAACAGATCATTTTTTTGCTCTAATTTGTGATTAGCAATACCCTGGGCGGCAGGCGGTAGTTTTAAAAGCACTGCAGATGTGAAGGGTTGTAGGGTTATGCTTCCGGCATAAAAATTGTTTTTTACATCAATATAAGCATTGCTTAAGTTAATGGTTTTTGGTATTTGTGTTTCGTTGTACTCAAAACGAATATAGTTGTCAACGTTGGTTACCGTGGCGTTTGCCTCATAAAGCTCAATGTTGTCAAAAAACATAGTGCTATCACCTCCATCTATACCAAACACAATACAGCCAGAAGTTTCGGTTTGTGAAGGCTCAAACAAAAACTCATTTTCTGTTCTGCCAGTTGTTACTTTGCAATATTGAAGTGGGGTTAAATAATCATAATTTGCAGTAGCTTTCCGTAAGAAAACTGAAATGTTTTCATCATTTTTTGTTCCCTTTAAACTAAAGCGTAAAATGTATTTTTTAGTAGCGTCTATTCCACCCACGTTTATGATTAGGCTAGAAACGCTATTTGTGCTTGTTGGCGCGGTAAAAGAAAATGTTAAAGCGCCACCATCTAATCCCACAGAATTGCTCCAAGTTGTAGAACAGGTGGAACCAATACAGTATTGCCCGGAAACATCTACGCTAAACGAGCTATTTGAAAATTTATTTGCACCAATTAAGTTATTGAGTGAATACTTAGGGATTTGTGTGGGCGTTATGGTTGAATGTAAATCGTTTGAGTATTGGCTTTGCCATTGAGATAAGTTAATTTGGTTTTCCACATTACTGTTAGCGTTTATGGCTCGCTCTTCATCTATCGGTCTGCAGTAATAATTGGTGTCAAACTGCCCAAAAAGTTGAAGGTCGTTTTGCGTTGAGTAAAGACCCAAAACTTTTTGATGCGCCAGTTTGGCAAATAAAATGTTGTTATAGAAAACATTATTCCTTATTAAACCTAATGGACAACCCCCTTCGGCAAAATATATTTGTTGCCCACCATTATTAAAAAAAGTATTTCCGTGTGCAGTTATTTCATGAGAGTTGTGCATAAAAAACCCACTGTTACTCATATTTGCAACCGTGTTGTCTATCACTTCAGCGTCATTTGAATTATCATCCAGGTAAATACCCTCTGCATAGGTAACGCCCGGGTTGTTTGTTCCTTCTCCAGCGCCAATACCATTTAAAATAATATTGCCTATAATTTTACTTTTTCTTATTCGTCTAAAAGGATCGTTTGGTCCATTGCACGCATCGCCTTGCCAGGTATGAATAGCTCCCGCATCGTCTTTACACAAATCGTTATTGGTTAAAAAATTGTTTTTAATTAATGTCGAATCGCCTTGAAAGCTAATGTGTCCAGAGCCACTGCTATCAATTTTATTATACTCGATAGTATTTCTCTTTCCTGCAAAAAGCATACCCACATAATCATCGTCAAAATTTTGACCAACACCAGGTAGGGTTCCGGTATTTTTTATAATATTATTTCTAAAAATAAAATCATAACCTTCATAATTACGAAACCCAATGTTGTTGGAGTAGTTTATAGTATTATTTTCAACGAGTGTATTATGATTCCCGTTATCACCATTTAAAATCACGCCGTTTACACCAGAATAGTAAACATCACAATTTTTAAGCTTGCACGCTTGTGTTGAGCGTAATTGGATAGTTGTTTGATTAGAACCTTTAAAAAAAATATTATTAAATACCACATACGATTGGTTATTAGAGAAAACAAGTGTATCAACAGTAGGCACTTCAATATTTAAGGTGTTAGGGTTTACAGACCCGGAAAAAACACGAACATTTTTTGTTAACGGATCGTAATACCACTCGCCAAAAAGATCAAGCGTTAGCGGACTATTTTGTATAAAATAACCCCAGTTGTCTTGTGGCTCATAGTGAGCCGGCCCCGAATACGTTATAACTGAAGCACTGTGTTGTACTATTTTTAAACGCTCTATTATCCACCGCGTAGTTCTAATTACAACTTCTGCCCCCGTCCAGTCAGGGCTTGCTGTTAATTGATTATCTGTAATTGTAAAAGGTGAAACAGTAGCCGTACTGTGCGACTCAAAATTTAAATAACCTTTATTGGGATCTGAATAATTTGGGTAACGCCCCATTGCATAAGGTTGATTGTTAATTACAAGCATGTTTATTTTTGTTCCTGCAGGCAAGCAGTTGGCTTCCCAGATATTAACACCAACATTTACCCAATTGCTTAAAGTAGTTAAGCCGGTAATAATGGGTTTTGGGCCGGTACCATACGATGAAAAAACAAGAGGGTTGATTGTGTTACCCGATGCAGCAACAATTAGTTTACCGTAAAACGTATCGCCGCATTTAAATAAAATAGAATCGCCGGGAAGTAAAATAGGCATTACTGAATTTAACTTTGCTAAAGTTTTCCATGGCGTTGCTGCGTTTTGGGCTTGTGTTGCTGTATTTGAATCGTTACCTATGCTCGACGAAAAATAATAGTTAGTTGCTTGAATAGGATTGTGTAATAAAATATACAATAACACGAATAATTTTACGCTTGTGTTTTTCATAAAGTTGCTTTAAATTATTTAACCAGCATAAATGCTACCATATTTCTAAATTACAAAAAAAATAACACCAAAATCATTCTTTTCTATTAATGACTGAGTTGACCGGAGTTTACACATTTTGAGAGTTAAAACGCAAAAAAATGCAAGTGGCTGCTGTTATGCGTTCGCGCTACTTTTCTCATTGTCTATAATGATTTGCTCTTATATTGTCAGTTGCAAGCCTCACAGTTTCTTCAATTCGTTTCTGCCTCGTTTCGTCTTTTTTCGCGTTTAGTATCCATTCTAAAATTATTCTTTTTGAAGATGGCGGAAATCCAAGAAAGTTTTTCAACGCTGTTTTATTTTTGTTTAGCTGTTTTTGCAAGTCATCTGGAATTACCGAATTTTGAACATCAATTAATGCTTCCCAAGTGCCAGTCTTTTTCGCCAGATCAACTAGTATTTGTCCGCTAGTAGTCATTTGTTTCTGTTCTATCATTTTTTCTGCTCGTTGTCTGTTGGCTTTACTCCAATTGCTTTTCGGTTTTCGTTGAGCAAAGAACTGATATTTACTTACCTCGTCCCTTTTATGTGCTATACTATCTATCCAACCAAAACAAATTGCTTCCTCAACCGCCTCGTCATAATAAACACTTTTTGTGTCATTGCCTTTATGGTAAATAATGAGCCAAACAGATTTTTCTGAATGATGATTTTTTTCCAACCATTTACGCCATTCCTTTCTTGTCTTGGCGTGAAACGTTTTTATGTCATTGTGTAGTTCCATTTCTTGATTGTCATAGGGTGACGCATAACGTTTTGCAAGCAGGCGCATGCGGGGATTATGAAGCATTCTCTGCCGAAACGTTTATATAAAGATACAATGTTTTTTAGTCTTTTATGAACTTAATGATGCTGGAAGTTATACTGTTGTCTGAAAGTTTAAGAAAGTATAAACCTTTTGGTAAATTAGAGACATTTATTTTGTTGCTCCATTTTGTTTTTAAAACAACTTGTCCAATATTATTCTGAATTTCAACTGAATATTTTTCCGAAAAAACATTATCATAAGAAATACTTACTTCATCTTTAACTGGATTCGGATAAGCAAATAAATTTATTCTTTTGTTTACAATTTCATTTATTCCAACATTGGCTGTTATATCCATTACAAAATCTATAACCGAAGTGCCGATGATTGTATAATTACCGCTACTGTTTTTTCGCCATTCAATTATTTTAAAAGAAAAAGCATATAATCCAATTGAATCTTTTGAAAAGCTAAAAATTCCATTGGTGGGGCTTATAACCGCATTATTTGGACAATAGTAATTAGACCCATTGCAAGCAATCATAACGTACGATAAACTGTCGGAATCAACATCATAGAAACCAGGATTGTACAAAACTTGATTTCCACTTACACCAAAACTCAATGGATAATTTGAGATTATCGGGGAAGTATTTGACATACTCCAATTATTAATAATTATTAATGACTCCACATAAATTTGTTGTGTTTGAGAGTTGAGCATGTTTTTGATGCCAGCAACCCGAAACGTGTCAAGATAATATACGTTATATGTGCCAGATCCAGTGTAAGAATGAGTTCCGGAATAAGTTTTTAGATTTACACCGTTTCCAGTTGATATCCCGCTTAGTGTAAATGTACCAGATGTAGCATCACCGAAACTTATTGGAATTGTCGGCCTATTAATATTTGTCGACGCGTCGGTAAACAAAGTGACTGTTATTGAATAAGTTTGTCCAGAAACCCATTTTGTCCGAAGATATGCACCTTTAATGTCGTTAGAATAACATTGACCAACAATAATTATTAATGTGATAATCAAAAGCTTTTTCATAATATGAATTTACGCAAATAAATGTACTTGTCCTAGCGAATGTAATTTTGTCTATTGTAATTATCCCGCAGCTTACCTATAACGTTCTGCAAGCAGGCGTCCGCTTTATAAGTTTTGCTTTAATGTCCAAATAATTGTCGCCATAAATATACTAATGAACATTAACATATACAGAAATCTATTAACGTCTTTAATGGTCCGTCCTTCTTTTAAAACCAGCCTGCAAAAGTCTTTTGAGATTAGTAATAGCGTTGAAGTTATAAGAATTGTTCCTAATGCAATTATTGCTCCGTTTCCTAATGGTGACCCTTTTCCTCCAGAAGTAATAAAGCAAACAATGTCATAAAACAATAAAATATTCCAAATAACTGCAAAAAATACAGCAACTGGTTTTTTTATTGGAAAACTACCAGATTTTTGTCTGTCAATAATTAATTGATTTTCTTCTATACTTGAACTATTAATGTTTTCAAAAAATCCTGTCTGCTTAATTTGATTTATTAATGATGTCGGCTCGTCTCCGAGGGCCCAGAAAATTACTTCCGATTTATAGGCTGAAACCTTGTGATTAATTTTTAAACCACTACTTATGAACGAAGAATAAGGTGTGATTGAGATTATGTCTTGAGGTCGAAATATAAGATTACCAATTATTGATGCGTTTAACTCTAATTTGTTTTTGTCAACTTTAAGTGTCACAAAAGGCCAGGTCGCGTTTGCATTACCTATACTTGCCCCACCTGTTCTCTCAAAAGAATTCATGTCGTTTTTTTTCTATCGGGAATTATCCCACTTATTACACCTAACTTCTCGCTTAGCACAATAAAGCCCTTTGCAACTACTTACAAACACTTGTAAGCGTTTGGTTTATTTATTAAAGCTAAACTTTTGTTTTTATTTCCTAGACACCTTAGCGGTAAATTAATTATTCAAATTATCCCCTCTCAGCTCTCTAAAGCGCTTGCGGGCCTCTACAGTATAAATACTGCCCGGGTATTTGGTCAATACATCCTGGTAAGATGCTTTTGCTTTTTCTTTATCGTTAAGATTTTTTTCGTACAGCTCTGCTAATTTAAACTGCGCATCGTCGCCATACAATTCGGTACCATAATATTCTAAAATGTTTTTATACATGGCTTCTGCTTCTGAATATTTTCCCAGCGACATGTAAATTTGCGCTTTGCTGTAATTAATATCATCGCCCAACGTATTAGTGCTAAATAATAAATTAATGCTGTCCATGCGCGCAATAGCTTCGTTGTATTTATGTTGTACGGACATCAACTCCGCGCTCGCAAACAATCTTAAAGGCACGTCATTAGTATCAACACCAATGGCATCTGTAATGATCAACGATAAATTTAAAGCATCGTTCGCAATTAATTTTGTAGTGGCGCCTTTCAAAACATCGGCCTGTGTTTTTGCCCAGGCAAAATCGCCGGCATAAAAACTTAATTTGGCATTACGGAATTTTGCTTCCTGTCCAATAGCTTCATATTTAAAATCTTTTTCTACCTGTGAGTATAACAAAGAAGCTTCCCAGATCTCGCCTGTGAGAATGTACATGTCGCCCAATAGAATTTTAAATTCTGCTTTTGCCGCATTGTCCATTCCGGGCTGCTCAATAAAATTTTGCAATAATAAAATAGCATCGCCGCCTTTGTTTAAATAAAATGCTTTTAAAGACGAAAGATTTTTTATTATTTGTGCATTAAGAAACGTGTTCTTGTATTTTTCGTTTGCAGAAGCCAATTTTTGTTCCAGCGCTAAAAGTTCTTCGCGCGTTGGTTGCTGTTTTAAAGTAATGGCTAAATATTCTACGTTCATGCCATCAATAATAGCAGCATCATAATACAAATTGTTGGTTCCTTTTTCTACAATATAATCGTAACAACGTTTAGCAGTTTCCCATTGTTGGTTGGAGGTACAAATTTTTGCCAGTTCAAAAATGCGATGACCATCTTCGTGCAAACGTTTATCCAATGCTCTCGATTGCACAAATGCGCCATCAAAATCTTTTTGTTGTTTTTGAATAAAAATTAAGAACTCTGATAAAATAATTTTGTCAGGACTTTTTTGAATACGTTTTTGCAACTCTTGTTTTAATAGTGGATTATTGATGCCGCCTTCCGAATCATCATAACCTAAAGAATTTTGTAAATTGCCCTGCACTGTTCCTATCTCTGTATCCCTGAACTCAAGCGCATCAAGGTATTCATTTATCATACTTTTAAGATCATTCTTTTGTTTGTAAACATCAGCACGCTCATAAAAGTAAGGATAGTCAGGGGTAATTTTTTTTCCTTTGTTATAAGTTTCAATGGCATAATCATATAATCCATCTTCTACAAAAGCATTTGCCAATGTTTGAATAAACGGTTGTACTGCCAGTAATTCTTTCAAGGCTTTTTCGTAGGCTTCCTTTTCTTTTTTCTCTTCGTTCTGTAATTTATAGATCCTTCCTAAATAAACGTAGAGGTAAACATTATTCTTATTTTGCTTTAATTGCTTTTTGGTGATCTTCTCAGCGCGTGAAAAATCTTTGGCGCCCATTAAACTTTTATAATAATAAACGTACCAGCCTTCAGGATTTCTGTCATAGAGATCTTCAAAATACTCGTTTGCCTTTTCGTATTCTTTTTGTTCGAAATATTGTAAAGCTAATTTATCGGCGTTATTGGTTGGTTTTTGCGCAAACGTAATTGTTTGTACAAAAAGTACAATAATGATTGTGAAAATATTTTTTTGAAAAAAAAGCATATTGCTAATCCCCCTAACCCCCTTTTAAAAAGGGGGAATAGTTAAGTATAAATATACTGCCAAAGTTCTGTTTTATAAAGGGAAAAAAGGGATTTTCTGTTTTTTTCACAATTACCGTCTCCGTTGCTTTTTGTGAACCCCATTTTGCTTCGCAAAACCTCCTCCAAAGGAGGACAAAAAAAACACGGAACCAAAAGATCCCGTGTTTTAACTTTAAAAAATTATTGTATAAAAAGGCACAGAAAGAAGCGTTAGCGCTGTATAAAAAACGCTAACGCTTTTTACTTTCTGCTACCCATTTTTATGGCATTACAGTGATGGCCGAAATTCCCGGTTCAACACCTGTGCCCGGAACATGAGCAACAACAAAAGTAGAGCCGGCTCCAGTGATACTTGATTTTTTAGTTACTGTTACACCTGATGAAGTTTGGTTGCTCAGATCAACCAGATCATAAAAACTGTCAATTGCCGGAATGCCTGTTAAAGGTAAGGTCCATGTTAAGTTAGAAGGATTTGTGATCTGCGTTAGAAAGTTTGCCTGACCAGCTTTGTAAGCATTTCTGTCGATCTTATAAGTTGTAGCCGTTAAGTTTTGGGTAGTAGGGTTTGGCTGAAAGGTAATGGCATCAAAACCACCTAATGAAACATAAAAAGGGTTTACCATAATTACAGTATCAGGATTAACCGTTAGTTCTGACTGTCCATTAATGCCTGCTGCAACAGCGGTAACGTAAGCACCGCCAAGATTATTTGCACTTACCATTCCAGTGGCGTTAATTGTAACCGGCGTCGGAAAATCAGCATCTTTTGGACTTACCGACCAGTTAAAAGTATAGTTAGCACTTACATCGTTTCCATTCGAATCATAGGCTTTTGCAATATATTGTTGTGTTTCGCCTTTAAACATTTCTAAATTTTTTGGTGTAACAACCACTTTTGCAATTGGCAATACCACTGCCGGAGCACCAACTACTAATACAGGAACTTTAACATTGCTCGTTTGTCCGTTAATTGTTGCTGCTACATTTATTAGTGCATTACCTGCAGCGTGAAAAGAAACTACACCTGTTGATGAAACAGATGCTACACCGGTGTTATCAGACGAGAAAACATAACTTGCAGAACCACTTCCGATGTAAACCGTTTCTAACTGTATGGTTTCTGTACCTGCCTGGTAAATAATTGCAGAAGGCAATACCGCAAAAATGCTTGTATTAGGTATTTCAATTGACAATGGTACTTCAGCCGTGTAAGTTACGCCATCAAATGTATAACTTGCTTTAATAATCGTTATTTCTCCAGCGCTTGCAGTAAAAATGCCACCTGAGAAAGATCCTGCATTGGCGTTTGAAGAAGTCCATGTAACACCGCTTGAAAGTGTTAAAATCGTTCCATCCGTCTTGATCAATTTTGCCGAATAAGCAATGTTGTTGCCTACAGGCATTGAGCGTGCGCCATTGTCGATCACTAACCGTGCAGTTGGCGCTGGTGTGCTAGGCGTTGTTGGTTCAGGTTCGTTTGTTTTGTTGTCTTTTTTCTTACAGCCCGAAAGCATAGTAACTAGTACAATCACTAAAAGTAGTAGTCCGTTTTTAATTGTTGTTTTCATTTTTATTTGTTTTTAATTGGTTTGGGTTTTATGAGTACAAATGTCTGTCCAAAGCAAAAAAAACACGTTAAGGCAGGTTGCGAAAAGATGTAGCTAGGTTGCGCAGTACTAGAGCGACTGAAAATCAAGCAATTAAAAATGAGATTTGAGAAAAAAGAAAATCAGGAAGTCACGGTTTTACATGAGAAAAAATTATGTGCTATGGCCGGAAGCCCTATTTTCACAGTGCTTAACAAATATCAGCTTCTTTCAAAAAAATAAATATCGAAAATATTATCCGGTCTTATTACCTGAAGCAATCTGGCACAGAAAATTCATAAAACAAAAAAAGACTCCGTAGGAGTCAGTTATTTTAGCGACGGAATAAAAACAGAATTAATTATTGAAGGCCAGTTTTACCGTCTTGCCGTTCTGTTCAAATTGAATGGAGTCGGCTAAATTTTTCATTAAAAAAACACCGCGGCCGCTTGGCTTATCAATATTGGCTGGATCGGTTGGATCGGGCAGACCTAAAAAATCGAAACCCTGACCTTCATCGGTAACAGAAAAAATTAATTGTTTATCAGAATTATGAAAGCCAATATTCACAAATTTATCGGGGTTATTTTTGTTGCCGTGGTATATAGCATTATTTACAGCCTCGGTAACAGCAATTAAGATATTGCCATAGGCATCTTCGTGCACATTAAATACCTGGCATACATCGTCTATCAAACGCTCTACTAATCTTAAATGCTCCGGCCTCGAATTTATTTTCAAGGTCTCGTTCCTCGCTGGGATCATCACTTGTTTACGCTATTAAAATAGTTATTTACTTTTTCCTTGTAATAGGGCGTTAAACTAGGCGGAACGGTATTTAACAACTCCATTTCTTTTTCTTTTAGTCTTTTATACTCTAAAAATTGATTAGGGTTGCTTAAAATTTGATTTTTTGCTTCATTACTTTTCCTCTGCTCGTCCTGCTCTCTTTCACGCTCTGCTTTCTCACTTTCGAGCAATTTGCTAAGAATATCCTGCTGACGTTTCATGGTTTCGTTCGTAAGGTGCTTATTTACAAGGTCTTTTTCGGTTTGCTCCATCATATCTGCAATTTCGCCCCCCGGATTTTTGCCCTTATTCTTCAATTTATCCATCATTTGCTGCATTTGTCTCCTTAAAGCCTCCTGCTGCGCAGCCATTTTAGCCAATTGTTCGCTATTGCCAGGCATCATCATGCCGCTGTTGCCATTTTGACCCATCCCGGGTTTCTGACCTTTTTTATCCCCTGGTTTTTCTCCGGGTTTCTGGCCTTTTTCCATGGCTTCTTTCATTGCTTTCATTTGCTCGTTCAACTGCTCCTGCAATTTTTTCATGCTTTGCATACTTGGCTTATCTGAAGGTTTTGCGCCTTGCCCTGATCCTGGTTTTTTACATTTACCGCTGCCACCTTTTTGCTGTTGCTTGGCTTTCATTTGCTTTTGCATTTGCTCTAGCGACTCATTTAATAAAAGGGCAAGGTTATTTACCGAGGTCATTGTAGTTTGCATGCGCATAGTTCCTTCGCCGGTATTTCTATCGGCAAGAGCCTGCACAGTTTTGTTCATGTTAAGATTAATGGCGCTTATTTCGCGGTTAACAATGGCGCTTATTTGCGGTGCGCGTTTACTTAATGCTAATAAACTATCTTCAATGATCTTGCTGTCTTCCTTTAATTTGTTTTGTTGTTTTGGAATGGCAACGTATTGTGGATTATCGATTCTTGTTTTAGGTAATTGTTTAATTAATTCTTCCTGCGCAAAAGATAAGTTAACAAGGTTCTCTAAGATCTGACGAAGCGCCTCTGCATTTTCTGAATCCTGTTTTTCTTCACTTTCCATCATCGCGCTTTCCATCTCCTCTTTCATCTCCTCCATTTTTTCGCTTGCTTTTTTCTGAGATTTGGCGGCATCCTTTTTACTGTTCTTACTTAATTGCTCAGAACTGTTCTTCATTTCCTTACTTATCTCATTTTGTTTTTCTTCAGTTTTAGGCAAAGCATTTGGTTGCTCGAGTTCTTTATTTTTTTGCTCCAATTCTTTCAGATCTTTTTTAAGCTCTTCAAATTGTTTCGCAATATCTTCCTGCTTTTTTTCTAGCTCTTTTGAATCTATTTTTTTATCCTCTTTATTTTTATCGTTGTTCTTATCCTGGTTCTTGTCGTCTTTTTTGTCCTGAGATTTATCATCTTTTTTATTCTCAGTCTCTTTATTCAGCTCATCCTCTTTCTTTTTAAGCTCATCCAGCTTATCAATAACATCTTGCATCTTCTTCTCTACCTCCAGCTGCTTAAAGGCTTCCAGGTTACGGTCCAATTCTTTTTCAATGTCTTTATTAGAGAGTTTCATTTCCTCTAATTTTTGTTGTACTTCGTTTTTATCCAACTTCTCCAACATCTTGTTCAGTTCGTCGAATAATTTTTTCATTTCCGGCGTCATTACGTTTTCAAACAATTGTTCTAATTGTTTTTGTTTTTCCATAATGGATTCGTCTGTTTTTGAGAACTCGTTTTGTTGTTGATTGTTTTGTTGGTTCTCTTGCTTTAGCTCCTCAATTTTATTTTGAAGTTCCTGTTGCTTTTTTAAAACATCTTCTAGTTTCTTTTTCTCTTCGTAGCCTAATTGTTTCTTGTCATTTATTTTTTTCGACAACTCGTTCACTTCTTTTTGAAGTTGTTGCGCTTTTTTAATACTCTCTTCAAGATCTTTTTTTATTTCAGTATTATTCTTCTCAGTGTTCTCGTTTATCTCCTCTTTAGTTGGTGCTTTAAACACCATCAACTGTGTTTTGGCAGATTTGGCGCCATTTACACCATCATTATCAAATACTTCAAAATAATATTCAATTTTGTCACCGGGCTGTAAATTAAATTGCGCGGCGTCTAAAAAATAAAAATAAGGTTGGGCAACTTGTCCTTTAGTCAACGTGATAGGATAACTTCCATTTGTTTCGGTTGCTTTTCCTGCAGTATCAGTTCCAGATTTTTTATAATGAAAAGTTAAACGGTTAAAACCGTAATCGTCTTTTATTTGCCCGCTAAAATAAATATTCTTAGGATTTAACGAATCTAGTTTTTCGTTCACATCAATGGTGGGATATTGATCTGGCACAACATTAACGCTATAGTTAACCGAATCGGATGCATTTAAAACAAATTGATTAATGGCTTTAATTGTATAGCTATTGCTTTGAATGAATTTACGCGAGAACTGAAACTGGTTAGTATTATTTTTTTGTGGTGAAGCTAAACTATCGCTAAACCTTATCTGTAACTGATCTGTATTTTTTGTATTAAATACCCAGTTAACTTTTGTGCCTTGCGGAATTTGTAGATCACCAGTGTTGGCAATATTCTCGTTTGGTTTATTTAAGTAGGCGGGATAAATTAATTGTAAGTTAAACTGCATTAGGGTTGGCTTTGGTAAAACCTTTAATTCATATTCTTTAGAAGTAAAACCGGCAGCATCCAACTGAAAAGTAGTGTTTGACTGAAGGTTTGAAAAAGTATATTTAAAAGACGTGTTATTTTGCTTTTCGAGCTTGTATTCGATGCCATTAATGTTTATAAAAACTTCATTGGGCAATTGCTCACCAGTAACTTTTACTTCAAGATCGTAATCCTGTGTTTGCAAAGCCTGAAGATTTTTGTTTTGAATGTTAAACTGAAAAGGCATTTCCTTTTCATAATAAGTTTGATAGTGAACCAAACGTTGTGTGCTCTTTGAAACTATTTGTGGCCAAATGATACATACACCGGTAGTTAAAATTAAAAGTGGCAGAACGTATTTTAAATATTTTTTGTTCTCGTTAATGTCAACCGCGGTAGTAAAGGGAACTGGCTTAAGCTCATTTATTTTTTGATTGATACTTGCTAATAACAATTCATCTGAGCCTGATAATAGTTTGTTGTTTTGCAATTGCAGAACGTTCAATAATTTATCCTGTACGTTTGTAAAATGGTTGCCAATGATTCCTGCTGCCTGATCGTAAGAAATAACGTTACCAATTTTATTTAATTTAAGTAATGGCGTTGCAATATATTTTGCCAACACAAAAAGGGTTGACGATAAAAAGCCAAAAAATAATACACCACGAACAATGGTATTGAACTCACCAAAGTATTCTAAAAAAATTACCGACAAAAATGCGGCCAATAAAATACCGCTCGAATATAAAATACCTTTGATTAATTGATTTTTATAGTAACGACGAATAAACTCGTCTAGTTTTTGAATAAGTATGTTCTCCGAGTTCTGCATTTATATTGAGATGCTTTTTTTGGCTATTTCCATAAAATCTATGTAATAACCAAAAATCACGTAATGTGTTACACAAATATAACAAAGCGGGGCTTTTTTAGGAAGGTATAAATGTTAAATAGTGTTGGTGGGGAGCGGGTTCCCAACTTTAAAGCCTATTTACTGTTATCAAAGGTCCATTGGGCATCTTCTCTGATCTGTTGCTCGATGGTAATATTCTTATCTTCTGACTTTTTCTTGATGGTTTTCATCCAACCAGCGTCGGCTTTTATCCTCTCAATAATTTGCTCAACAGTCTCTTTTGGATTGATTATTTCGGAAGCTAAAATAAATTCAGCATCTAATTTAAGTTGAGCGTCAAGGGCCAGATTATTTTCTTTTGCTTTTACAACGATGCTCTCATACCAACTGTTATTCTTTTTCATATCGGCAATGATCTCATTCATGCGCTTGCTATTGTCTTTGCAATACAATTTATAGGCATCGTCAGCAAAACCGTAAGGGAACATATAAAACGTAGCTTCGGTAGCAATTAATAGAACAACATCTCTTTGAGCTAATGCTGCACTCAAATTTAAGGCTTTTATTTCCTTTTGTTTTCCATTACGAATTAATTGTGTTTTGTTATAGAACCAGTACTCATCTTCTCTAAAAAAATGGATCGGCAGATCATCGCCCACCTGGCACCACCAGTAACTATCGCCTACTACTAGTACATCAGGTTTTACTTTCTTATCATTTGTTTTGTATTTATAAATCGGGTAAGGATTAGGATCTGTTTCTAAAGGGATCATTAAATTCATTAGAACGCCAATATCAAAATCATTGCCTTTTAATTTAGTATTGTAATTCACAATAGAATAATCAAAATCAGGCATATCAATATTTCGCTTTTTCTCTATGTATCTTAAAATAGTATCAAGGCCTAAACACATACCATAATGGTTCCAATGCGTGCCATATTTTGGATAGACCTTGTGTTTGAATTTATTTTTACTCTCAAAGAACCATTTGTTAAGATCAATAAAATTAACGCCTTTTTGTGCAAATGCATTTGCGTAGGATTTATAATTGGTACTGTCCTTTTTCTTGTCCAAATATCTGTCTGGTATCAACTCCGGGTAATACGATGCCTTGCCTGGAGCAAAGACTACAATAAGATCTTTACCCCTTGCTTTTAAAGAATCCTGAACAGCCTTAATTTTTGTGGTCTGCTCATTAATTTTTGATAGGCCTAAGAAATTCTTCCCAATATGATCATCAATATACGATTCAATAAACAATTCGCCGTTCTTGCCAATAACAACTCCGGGTGCTTTAGTAGTTTTAAAAATATCAAATTGAACCTGATTATAAAAACGAATTAACCATGGTCTGAAACCAAAATTATCATTTAAATATGCAGCATAATTTTCCTGCCAGTTAATGGTCCAGTAATTTGCTTTTTTAAACTCAGGCTTTTGTGCAATGGTAATTCCCTCCAATGGTTCTTCTTCAAAAAAGTCAAAATTAGATTGCAGCATGGGCAATAATAACGCAATTGCTATTATAAAACCTAAGATATATTTAAATATTATCTGCATTAAAATCTAAAATAAATAAATGGGTTAAAGGTGCTTGATGAAATTGAGGCCACGCAATAATAAAATAATGTAATGCTGCAAAGCGTTGCTGCCACATAACCAACGAACGAATAATTTGAAAAATAAATACGCTCCTGTAATTTCTTACCGAAAGAACTTAATGTTATAAATGAAAATAAACAGGCCAGAATAAAATAGAAGATCAACTCACCATTAATATAAATATAATTCGAGCTAAAATTAAACGCGAGTAATTTTTTTACAAATAAAGCGGCATCTTTAAAACTCTCTGCTCTAAAAAATACCCAACCCACTGCAACCAATAAAAAAGTAATAATCAGTGGAATGAATTTTGGAAGCTTTGCATATACTTTTAATAAAAATAAACGCTCAGCAATTAATAAAAGGCCGTGGTAAATACCCCAGAAAATAAATGTCCACGCTGCACCATGCCAAAAACCCGATATTAAGAATACCAACCATAAATTAAAAAATAACTTCATTTTAGAGTTTACCTGATTCCCTCCCAATGGTATGTATAAGTAATTTTTCATCCACGACCCCAAGGTAATGTGCCACCTACGCCAGAATTCCGTAATACTTAAAGATGTGTATGGATTATTAAAATTCTCAGGAAATTTAAAGCCCAGCATTTTTCCCATACCAATTGCCATATCGCTGTAGCCACTGAAATCAAAATAAATTTGAAAAGTATAAGCGAGCATTCCTAACCATGCCATTGGTGTATTTAACTCTGTAATATTTGTATTAAAGATCTGGTCGGCAAAAGCGGCCATTGTATTAGCAATTAAAACTTTTTTACTTAGGCCAATAATAAAACGGTAAAAACCCGTCAGCGCACCGTCAATTGTTTCCTTTCCGATTCGTCCTTTAATTTGGTCTGATAGTTCATGGTAACGAATAATTGGCCCGGCGATTAATTTTGGGAATAAAATAATATACAACTGGTAATCCCAGAAATTAGCAAGGGGTTTATGTACGCGCCTATACACATCAACTACGTATGTTAAGCTCTCAAACGTATAAAACGAAATGCCAATTGGTAAAACTATATCGGCCCAATGAATTTGTTTGGTGGTAAACACGCCCAAAATAGCATTTGCATTATCAATAAAAAAATTGCAGTATTTAAAGTAGAACAACATGCCTACATTTAAACTTAACGAAAGCACTAGAAATATTTTTCTTTTTTTCTCTGAACTTGAATTGTGCATCGTATTCACTAAAAAGAAATCGATACAAGTTGTAAGAAGTATGGCGAAAATAAATTTTGGTGCGCCCCACATGTAAAATAAAATACTTGCGATTAAAAGGAACGCGTTCTTTACTTTATTATGCAGCAAAAAATAAAGTATAAATACAATAGGGAAAAAATAAAGTAAAAATATGATGCTGCTAAATACCATTAACGAATCTCTACCTCCAGTAATTTGCCTATTAGGTCGTTCTTAGGAAAGGGTGTGTAATTTTGCATAAATGGTGCTGTTGGCCACCATTCCTGATAATGGAACTCCTGCGACATGACCATCAACATTTGATTATTGGGTATGGTTGTCATAGTATTGTCCATACGACAGATCTCTTTTAAATTGTCTTTATCTTTTCCTATGCGCCAGATAATGCGTTGCGGTTGCCAATCAATTTCAAAATAATAAAAATCATCGTTAAACACTTCTGCATGCGGCGCTGCAACTTTTGAAGTAACCAGTTTATTAAAATAATTCCATCTGCAAAATTCTATTTCTTTTCCTTCCACCATTATTTTTTTGGCACCGATCACATAATTTTTTGGTTGTTGACATCCCATATCCCAATTGGTACAACAGATGGTAAGATCATTGTTATTTGACGCATCTTCCTTAGGATAATTATCTCCATTATTGTAAGCAGATTGCGTCCAGTATTTAGATTCTTTTAAGATCTCAAAATCTATTTCCGAATAAGTTACCTGCGGTCTTGCTTCTTTTATCGAGCCTTCATCGTCGGGGAATTGTTTTGGGATATATCCATAATCTGATTTGCAAATACGGCGCATGTTCCATTTTGCATCCGATTGAAAGATAAGCCAAAAGGCGGTTGTTAACCCATTCCATACATTATCTTTTGAGATTATTTTCGGGAATTTTATTTTAGCACACCATTTCCCATAAGTAAAACCGATACGCGAAATAACGCCAACATGCTCTTTTTTGAATTCGTTCGGCTTATTACCCGGATTAAAAATTGTAATGGCCTTTGCGCTGCTATCTGAGTTTACGGTCTTACAAGGGCAATCTGTAGCATTGCTATAGGTATGGATAAAGTTTTTACTTTGCCCGTAGGCGCTAATGAGATCTTTATACTGCTCGCGTGTAAAATTCTCGGCGATCACATCTCTTATCTCTTTTATATTTACAAACTCAATGGTTTTATTAATGTGATGAAAATATTGAGAGAAGTGTGCCTTGTGACGCAGTGTTTCGGACGTGTTACAATTTGAGCTTATCTTGTCTGTATTAAATTTCGAACTATTGATCTTTAGTTTATCTACAAATAAACCGGATCCAAGATCCAGATTTGCATTTACCGCAAGTTGCTCTTTTGCGAGCATTACTTTCGTGCCTTCTAGATCCTTGCCTTCTTTCACCAAAAAATAAGTAAAGGGATTAATAAATTTACCTTCTGCGGTTTTCTTTCCAACACTTTTAACTTCATCGGGAATTTTAGACAACCCAACGCCGTTGCATACTACCAACAAAAACTTATAGTTCCCCATTCGGGGATTGCGCTTGTAACGGTTGTTATAAGCCGAATCTGTTTGAAAACTATTTTCGATGGACCAAAGCGCTTCTAAATAAGATTGCTCCTGCACTGTGATCTTATTGGCCACTGCTTTTTGCTTTACACTTTCAACCCAATCGCTTTCTGAGTTAATTTTTGCATAAAACTGGGTCAACAAACTATCGTTTATGTATGTTCTTTCAGGATCTGCCCCATAATACAATTGCTCATCACGCGGATTACCAATTATTTTGAAACTATCCTTAACAGCTAATTCTTTTTCGATCATTGGCGTTGCCTTATATTCCATTTCAGCTAACTCCCAACTACCGTAAAAATTCTCAGTATCCAAAGAATCGCCGTTTTGCCATTTGTAAGATTCGTTCTGGTAATATAATTTGTAAAAAAATTGTTGCGGCTTGCCGTTATTTTTTATTGAGAACTCAAAAGCAAACTTTCCGTTTGGAAGTTGTTTTACCGTAGGTATTTCGACACCATATAGAACAGAATTATTAAGGTCGGCAGAAATTAAGTAAGTAGAATCGTTCTTTTTATGATTGTAATTCGAAAATGGTTTAAAGTCGGTAACATCAAAATCAGACCGCTTGCAACTAACCAATAAACTAACAATAATAAGAAAAACACTATATACCTTTAAGGAAAAACGCATTGTGAATTTTGAAAATCAAATATACTTTAATTTATCCTATCCACCCATTAAAATTGGTATTAATTTGGGGTCAAAGGCTCAATAACTATAGAATCGTTGTAGGATTTATAAAGCCTGTTCTTAGAGTAATTTATTTGCTCGGCTTTACAATTATTTTTACAAACTTCTTCAAATAAACGGTAATTATAACTGCAAAAAGTACTGTCTTTTTGAAAATAAATAATTTCATCATTCACATCAAAACGTTTAAGATTTTTTAATGACACTATTTTATTAAAGGTGCCAAAAATATCAAACACAAAAATGCCTGTTTCGGGTGAATTCAAAAACAAAAAGCCATTATGTTCTATCATAAAATTTGGTTTTAACTCGGCTTGCAACACTTGCTTTAAATTACCCGTTGCAGTTATCTTTTTTGAGGCTTCGTTAAAACGCACCAATTCATTATTTTGTTTATTATATATCCAAAAACTATTATTAGCACTGGCACAAACAAGATCGGTCTGCTCGTAGCCTAATTTCTCCAACGAAATAGGTTCACTATTTGTTGTAAGCTGATTATCTAAAAAAATTATTTGTTGAAAATCGCGATAATACAAAAGCAGCTTTAAAGGATTAGTGGCATCAACCGTAGTAATATTACCCAATTTTAAATTGCTATAGCGGGCAAATAATTTTCCACTTAATAAATATTTAATTAGCTCGTTTTCTTTTACTGCGTATAAATTCCCAAGATTATCGGTAGCAAAATAATCGAGCTTTGTTTTAACAACCAGCTTTTTTGGCTTATCCTGCTTCATAAATGAAAAAGAAAAACACAGCGCTACTAGAAGAAGCAAAGCCTTTATATTTATTTTTTTATTCATTTATTCTTAAAATCTCTTCCATTAATTTTCTATCGTTACTTAAACGTGGCACTTTATACTGTCCACCCAACTTACTGTTTGCTTTAAGCCATTTATAGAAAGTATTGTGTGGCATTTTTTTAACCTCCGGAAAATGTAAAACAAAGTTATTATAACGTTTGGCTTCATAATCGCTATTCTGTTTTTTTAACGACTCATCTAATAACGCAACAAAGAACTCAAAATTGTTCGGCTCTTTCTCAAATTCTATTAACCACTCGTGCGCACCGGAGTTTTTTTGCATAAAAATTGGCGCAACAGTGTAATCGCGTACAAGGGCGTGCGTTTTTTCACACGCTAAAGCAATTGCCATTTCCGTATTGTGCACCATCAATTCTTCACCAAAAACATTAATGTGCTGCTTGGTTCGGCCTGATATCTTAAAACGATAAGGATTGGTACTTGTAAAACGAATAACATCGCCCAATTGATAACGCCATAAACCAGCATTGGTTGTAATTATTATAGCATAATCAATATTTATTTTTACATCCTCAAGATTTATTACCTTGTTGAAATTATTATTTAGCCAATCACTTAATTCAACAAATTCGTAATAAATACCATAATCTAGCATCAATAAGAGCTCATCGCTTTTTAGCTGATCCTGTATTCCAAAAAAGCCTTCTGACGCACTATACAGTTGTAAAAAATTTACCTTATCGTTATCAAATAATTTTACAAATTGTTCTTTGTAAGGTGTAAAGCTTACGCCGCCATGAAAATAAACTTCAAGATTTGGCCACACTTCATTTATCGTTTTTACATTCTTTTTTTCTAAAATACGTTTCAACAAAACCATCATCCAGCTTGGCACACCCGCTAAGCTCACTACGTTCTCATTCATCATGCTTAATGCCATTTTTTCAAGTTTGCTTTCCCATTCGTCCATTAAAGCAATACTAATATCCGGCGCTCTAAAAAAATCGGCCCAGGCCGGTAAATTTTGAATGATAATAGCACTCACATCTCCGTGAAAAGAGTGGTGCACGCCAAAAACATCTTCTTTAAAACTGCCACCAAGCGCCAAATTTTTTCCGGTAAACAAATGTGTTTCAGGATTATTATAACAATGTAATGTGATCATATCGCGACCCGCATTATAATGACAGCCATCAAGACTCTCTTTGCTTACAGGAAGAAATTTACTTTTATCGGTAGTGCCGCTGCTCTTTGCAAACCACTTTATTTCAGAATTCCAAATCACATTTTGTTCGCCTCTTCGTGTGCGATCAATAAGTGGCTTAAAAGACTCGTAATCGCTAATAGGAATCTGCTCTTTGAATTGGTTGTAGTTTTTAATGTCGGCAAATTTGTTCATTTTGCCGTATTCTGTATTTGCACCACTGCCAAGTAAAGACAACATCCATTCATACTGCACATCTATAGGATATTTAATAAAAAGATCTATTTGGTGCATGCGCTTTTTCATAAGCCAACTTGCTATGGAGTTTATGATCGGCACAATGATCTTTTTTTATTCGAATTTCATGATAATTAAGGAAACATCGTCAACCTGTTCTGATCCTCTACGCCAGTCGCTCCACTCATTTAAAACAAGATAACCTTGTTCTTTAACAGATGACAGTTTGGATTTGTTTAAAGCTGCGGCAACTTTTTTTGAAGAAAAACGTTTAGCGTCTGTACCACCAAATTGATCTTGCAGTCCATCTGAGAACATGTATAATCTAAGCCCGCTTTCAATTGGAATTTGAAGTACATTAAGTTCACCCATATTTTCTTCGTAGCCAACAGAACTTCTGCTTCCTTTATAACTTATAACATCGCCGTCGGCTTTTGAGTAATAGAATGGATTTCCGGCAACACATATGTCTACCATTTTTTTATTGTAGTCGATATGAACGAAGGAAATTACCAACCCTTCGTATCTAACATTCTCATCAGTTGAATTACCACCAAAGAACAACCTGAATTCTGAATTTAATTTATAGATAATATCTTTTGGATGATAGATCTTCATTTCCAGAACGATCTTATCTAATAAAGCTTTTGCAATTACGGTCAAGAATCCACCGGGCACACCGTGACCTGTGCAATCGGCAAGGAAAACAATTTTATTGTTATCGGGTAAAATATAAAACCCAAAGAAATCGCCGCCTACCACATCTTTTGGCTGGAAGTGTTCAAAAACATCAACCGGCCCTAAGCGCCCATTTAAATTTGGTATGATACTGCTTTGAATGTTTTTTGCATAGTTGATACTATCCCTTAGATCCTCGTGAACCACTTTTAATTCTTCGGCAATTTTTGAGATATGTTCTTTTTCGCTTCTTATTTCTATTGTTTGCAAATGGATCTTATGTTCCAGTTCTTTTTGATTTTGGATCAATTGTTTTGTGCGCCATTTAATACCAATAAATATTAGTAAGCTAGAAACGCAAATGCTCGTAATAATGAACCACCATTTTTGCCAAAAAGGTTTGTCAATTTTAAATCTGTATTCAATTGGTTCCGAATTCCATAATCCATCATTATTAGCGGCATAGATCATGAATGTATAATCACCGTTCTTTAGTTTAGGAAAGTTAAGCTTTCTTGTTTCGCTTGTAATTATCTCCCAATTATCTTCGGCGCCTTCTAGTTTAAGTTTATACCTATACTTAACGTTTGCAGGCTCTGATAAACAAACGCCAATAAATTCGAACGAAAAATCATACGAATTATATTTCAGTGTAGTATCATTTAAACTTTCTACCCTATCGCCATTAATTGTAATATTCAAAACATTTAATACTGGTTCTATTTCGTTGAAGCGTTGTTTGGAAGTGTTTATTCTTACAATACCTTCAGTTGTTCCAAAAAAGATCTCATTCTCCACTTTATCATAAAATGTAGAGTTCTCAATAAAATTATTTTGTAAAAGGTCCGAATTTCCGCCTATCCTGTTAAAATTTTTCTTATTATTATTTTTGTAGGAAATAGCGTTTGCATGTGCAACCCATACACCATTTTTATAATCTGAAACAATGCCATAACTGTAGGCTGATTTTAAGCCATCGGCAACTGTATAATTGTCGAATCTTCGTCCATTAAATTTGAAAACACCATCGCCCAAAGAGGAGATCCAGATATTTTTATTTTTATCTTCACAAATAGTTTGAATATTAAAAAGCTTTAATCCTTCTACATTATCAAACATCTTAATGTTCTTTAAATTATCTAAGTAATAGATTGGAGTTCCCTGAGAACAGATCCACATGTGTTTTTTAGAATCTATGAAAATATATTTTACATTATTATGCAACAAACCACTCTCTGTATTTAAAACTGTATACTTAAAATTGATTGGATCGATCACATATAATCCGGCAGAAGTACAAGCGTAAATAGTTTTAGGGTCGGAACTTAATGAATTGATGACCAGCTTTTGATTTGTGGTGAATAGTGGAATCTTAGTTATTGTTTTAAATAAGGTATCACTTTTAAAAAGTTCGCCGTCTACAGTTGAAAAAACAAAATAATTGTTATACAACATCAAATTTTTGAATTTTTTATTTGTCAGTTGGCTATTCGGAGCAAAATCAACTTTATCTTCGTTAATGTAACCCATACCCTTATCGGTTGCTACTGCATTTCTGCCATTTAACCTTACAATTGAATTTATGGGTAACCTGATGCCTTCATTATCTTTGATAAAACGATAACTATACATCTCGTTATTTAATTGTTGCAAACCGTAACCATATGTTCCAACCCATAAATTATCTTCCCTATCTATAAATAAACTTTGAATAGCATTTGAGTTCAATCCGTTTTTTGTGGTATAGGTCTTAATTAATTTTGAAGAAGGATTTATTTTAAAAAAACCGTCATCGGTAGTAGAAACATAGATATTTGAAAATCTATCCGAGATCAACTTTGTGAACGTTGAACCGTTGGGCCTGTTTAATTTAAATGTATCAAGAGCAGAAAGATTTTCGTCTGCTCTATAAGTCAGCACACCAAGGCTATTATCTGCAATCAACAAATTATCTTTAGCAACACTGTATTGCAAGCAGGCTCCTTCTTTTAATTTTATTTTTTGCTCTACCTGATATTTTTTTGCTAATAGATTTTTAATTTTTATCGTATAAACACCATCCGGTTTTAACAAAAATAATTCATCCTTATTTGCAAGAATGGAAACGGTTTCCATAAAATTTTCATCCTGAATATTATCAACCACACCGGTAGCAGAATTGTATAATACAATACCAATATTCTTTTTCAGAAATATATAATTATTAGGGGCGATCTCTAAGATCTGTATCAGTTTTGCGCTTAAAGGTTCTTTAAAATTAACTTTCCCTATCCTGCCAGAAGGCATTACATAACTAACACCGCCCTCGAAATGGCCGAGCCAGATCTTATTTTTGCTATCCTTAAATAATGCCGAGATCCCAATTTCTGCAAGACCACTATTTGTTTTATAAACTTTAAAACCCTGCCCGGCGTATGTAGAAAGGCCATCGCCGGTTGCCACTACTAAAAAGCCTCTGCTATCCTGACAAACATCATAAATAAAAGATTGAGAAAGACCATCGTCCTCAGTAAAGGTTTTAAAGGAATAAACCTGAGAAAAAGTTTTAAAGCCCGCTAAAAAAAGAAAAAGAAAAATTATTTTATTGCAAGCAACAGCATTTATTTTTAAACCAGCAATTGATCCAATAATTCTTGAATTAAAAAAAGAGGTTAAACTTTTATTTTTGCTATGTGGTATAATAAAATGTGTCTTAAAATATTACTGAGCCTTATTTACTTTTATGACATATTTATATTTTGGCACGCCTCCAATAGGTACAGTATAAAAGGCGAGCGACTCGCCATATTGATTAGCAATTGAAACCGTTATATTATTATTTTTTGATGCTTTATTTTTTATGAATTGAACGTCGAGCGAAGTATTAACTTCATCACTAACAATGGTATGTTTTGATATTTCGCGATTCTCTAGTTTTTCTAATTTCGTATTCTCGCCTTTTTTTGAAACAGAAATTATTCTGATAAGCCCCTCATCATCATAATCAAATACATCTATTGTTACAGATACAATTCCTTTTGTTACGAAAGGGTATAAATGTGAAACAGAACCCGCGTTATCCGATGTTCTGAAACAATATTCGTAAGTTAAAATATTGCCTCCTTCCACCTTCACATTATCATCTTTTGAACTTGAAAGACTTAATCTGTATAGATTACCATCGTCTCCGTCAGATCCTTCAACTACTAATTTAAAAACATATCCCATTTCCGGTTGCAGTTCCCCCTCAGTTGGATTGATAGGACCAAAGTTGAACCATTTATCATCGTAAGCAGCATCCTCACCAAAAGTTTTTGTGTTTAGCAAAATACCTGAGTTAAAATTGCCTTTTGGGTCTTTTTCTTTTGAAGCGGGATTGCTATGCGCGCCTTTACCTCCATAAACACTAAATTTAGTTTTTGAGTTAAAGCCATTTCTGTTCTCGTCATATTTCCCCCCATTATCCGCATCGAATATCCTGATATAAAAAGGGGTCTTAATATCCTTAGGAATAGAAAAAAAATAGATCTGAATATTGTCATCATCTCCCCAGGTCTTATCTGAGGACTTGCTAAATGTTACCAAAAAAGGGATATTCTCGTCCGGAGAAGGCATTT
The DNA here is from genome assembly GCA_032358255.1 of Heterotrichella gracilis. Taxonomy (NCBI): domain Eukaryota; class Xanthophyceae; order Tribonematales; family Xanthonemataceae; genus Heterotrichella; species Heterotrichella gracilis. The sequence goes on along the minus strand of JAULBX010006664.1, from coordinate 14,998 downwards.
GTTGGGCAAAAATTGAATTGTTAAATGTCACCAATAATAGTAAAGTGCGGAAGAGTAGTTTCATGATAAAATTCGATTTATTTAGCTTTAACAAAGAAACGTAAATAACTAAATAAAAAAAATATTTTTTCGCATTTCTTCGTACCCATGTGAGGGTATTTTAGTCGAATTTTAGTAGGCTTTGTCCACTTTTATATTTGTAGAAAAAATTCCCTTTTTCTCAAGATTCTCCATATAAATTCTCTTTCCGAGATAATAAACTGCCACAAATGAGTCTGTTTGACCCGCTTTTACCACCTTTTTATTAAATTCAAAAGCCTCATTTAGGGTCTTAAATGAGCCCCCAATGGTCATCCTGGTGCCGCCTTCGTCAGCAATTTCGGTTTCTATTTTCCCCAAATTTTTAAGTTTTGGGAACGAATAACTGTTTCTATACTTGAATATGGCAATTTGAACTTTAAATTCAAGGCCATCTGCTGCAATATTTCCATATTTTTCGGCGTAGAACATGGTCTTTTTCTGAATATTGGTTCTTGGTACAAAGACAAAATTATCTTCCGATTCGGTGGTTTCGTTTGTTGCTAAAGCTGTTGTGGTATTCTCATTTACTGCTGGATCTGTTTCGGATGGTGTATAATCAGGGATATCGTTACTTCCAAGTTCAGCATATTCAGTAAGATTTGAGGCATTTATGGTCAATTTACCACCAGATACTGTATCTGTTACTACTTGAGTTTTAACTAAAACTCCTTTTCGTTTTAAGTTTTCTATACCAATTCGTTTTCCTCTATAGTAAACAGAAACAAAAGCATCCCTTTGTCCTGCCCGCACAATTTTTTTGTTATGTATGAATGCCTGGCGCAAGGTCTTATAAGAACCGCCCATGGTCATTCGTGTACTTCCGTCTTTTAAACGCTCATTACTTACTTTTCCTAAGCCTCTTAATTTAGGAAAATGGTAGCTTGTGCGCTTTTTAAACACACCAACCTGCACCTTAAATTCAAGATCTTCTACTTCCAGATCGCCAAAATCTGCTAAAAATTCCATATTGGTTTTTTGAATTTCGGTGGTTGGAATAAAGCCGTATTCATCAAACTCTCCTTCATTTTTAGAGTTATTGTTTTTTGTTATGGAATTATTATTATCTGTATTGTTTGTTGCTGTGGAATTATTATTTGAACTGTTGCTTGTATTATTTTTAGTTGTTGAAGCTATGTTATTATTTTTAGCGTTAGCTTCTTTTAATTCGTTTACTAGCTGATCTTGTTTTAATAAAACTTCGGCTTCTTTTTGCTCAACCATATTTAAAGCAGCTATTTTATCCAGACTATTTGGTAACGCATTGGCGTCTTTTTTTAATTGCTCTGCGACTGCTTTTAAATTGCTTATTTCTGCATTCTTAGTCACAAGATCCTGTGCCAGCGCTGGATCCACTTTCTTCAATTTTGTAAGCTGTTCCTTTATTATATTGCTGTTATTCTGATAATCGAGAATATTGGCTTTTTGTAATAAACTAGCTGCTTCTAGTTTTTGCGCCTGCGATGTTGTTTCTAATTTATTTGCAACTGCAATTAAACTATCTTTTTCTGCTCCCGTTTTTGTGGAAGCATCATTCTTTATACCAGTTGATTTAAGATCCTTTTCGCTTGCATCGGCAATTAATGTATTGGCCTTTGCCCTTAATTGAATAGCGTTTTTAGCATCAATATTACTCGCGACACTTGTATTATTCTCGTTCTTTGTTGTATTATTTTTTGTTGTTGAAGCGATGTTACTATTTTTAGCATTAGCTTCTTTTAATTCGTTTATTAACTGATCTTGTTTTAATAAAACTTCGGCTTCTTTTTGCTCAACCATATTTAGAGCAGCTATCTTATCTAAACTATTGGGTAACAAATTGGCATCTTTTTTTGATTGTTCTGCGGCTGCTTTTAAATTACTTATTTCTGCATTCTTAGCCACAAGATCCTGTGCCTTCGCGGGATCCGTTTTCTTCAATTTTGTAAGTTGTTCTTTAATTATGTTGCTGTTATTCTGATAATCAAGACTATTGGCTTTTTGTAATAAACTAGCAGCTTCCAGTTTTTGCGCCTGCGATGTTGTTTCTAATTTATTTGCAGCCGCAATTAAACTATCTTTTTCTGTTCCTGTTTTTGTAGAAGCATCATTTTTTAAATTGATTGATTTAAGATCTTTTTCTTCTGAATTGGCAATTAATGTATTGGCCTTCGCACGCAATTGAATTGCATTCAAATTTGCAGTGTTATTTTGCAAGGCGTTTTTAGCATCAATATTTTTAGCGATACGCGCGCTATCCTCTTTCGTTTTTACTTTGTCAAAATCAACGCCTTTAATATTTTTTTTCTGGGTGCCAATTATAGAATCATTCTTGTACGCAACAACAACAGCATCTTCTATACCCGCTTTAATGGTTTTATCATAATATTTCTCAATATCTTTTATTTTCTTTTCGTTGCCATAGGTATATTGATACTCATCACCAACCTTCTTTTCATTTATGCCTGTGATACCCTTTGCATTTAACAAGGTCGTATCTTTTGCTGTTTTACTTGAACCTAAATTTACTTTAAAGCTTACGTCCTCATCTTCTTTAATATTCATTAGCGTATCCATAACGGGCTTAATATATTTTGTTCCAACTTGACCTTTATAGGCAACATCTAATGAATCTGTAGCTGACTTTGTATTATTTGTAATTGCAGCATTATTGTTCTTGGTATTTGTCGCTACATTATCTAATATACTGTCATTTTTATTGGCTTTACCCGCAATTTTTTCATCAACTACTTTTTTTATTTCAGCGGCGGCTAGCGCACCATTTATTCCTTTTTTATTGAACTTCATTTCTTCATCGTCGTAATTCATATTCGAGAGAAATGCAGAGTCTCCTGGAAATTTTTTATACGCAAACTTTTCGAGTTCTTTTTCTATTAATCGTTTTTCAACGGCAAGCCACGTTGCTGAATCAACACAAACAATTTCTTTTGTTGTACACAACAATTCTTTTTGTTTAGTAAGTGTATTATAGGTTGCAACTCCCAATAAAACCTTGTGCCTGCCCTTGTCTGCAAACACCTGATCGTGCGATTTGCCGCGCATGCGTTTACCGTCTATTTCAAAATAATACCCATTTATTTTATTGTTAGGTAAATATGTCCAATCTGTATTAATATTAAATTTTTTATTTTGCAACACAGTATCAAGGCAATTAATTTTTAATTGAACAATAGAATCTACTTTCAGATCAAAAGTTGCCTGGCTCATAAAAACTGCTTTGGTAACCGAATCAATAATATTTAAATTGATTAAATAGCTTGCCGGACCAGGAAAACAGTGTCTTACAGTAAGACCTTTTTCTTTTGTACCATCGCCAAAAGACCATTGGTAATAGTAGCCTTTTAAAGAATCGGAATCCAACGTACTTTCTTCCGTTAAATTATAACAATAATCTTCTTTGATTGGGTCTTTACAATTCTTAAATACAGGCCAGGTTTGTTTGAAAAAATAAATATCATCCTGTCCTTTTTTCCGATCAGATGAAAAATAACCTGCTTCTTGCAGTGTGTCAATATAAACGCCAAAGTCATCATATTTTGTGTTTACCGGACTCCCCAAATTTTGGATCAAATACGTAGAGTCGACCGTAGTGCATTTATAAATATCCAATTTACCATAACCACCGGGTCTGTTACTCGAAAAATAAATCTCTTCGTTATTTATAACATAAGGAAAATACTCACACTCCGCAGTATTTAAAAAAGCACAGTTCTTTATATTTACCCATTCGTTGCCTAATTTCTCAGCATAATAAATATCTGTTTTGCCTTTGCCCCCAATAAGATTTGCTGAAAAATAAAGTCGTCCTTTATATAACATTGGATGCGCTGCAGAAAACGTATCAGCAAGAACCAATTCGATTTTTGGATACTGAAATTCATTGTCTTTAAACTCGCTTGAAAAAATTGCCAGCTTATATTTTTTGTAGTGGCTTTGAGTAGGCACGTCACCGGAATAATAAAGTCGTGAGCTTTCTATATCAAAAAAACAAGTTCCCTGGTTAACCGAGTTATTTATTTTACGGGTTAATACTTTAATATCCTTTACCGTTACAGAATCAGAGAGCCTACCTTTATATATGTCAAGCATTTGACGCTCGGTTGTTTTTTCCATATGGGTTACGCCCACTTTCCGTTCTTTTGAAGAAGTGTAATAAAATGTATTTCCGATAATAAAGGGGCTAAACTCCGATTCCTTTGTATTAACGTTCAGAGGTCTTAGGTCAATAGTAGCAGAATCAAAAAGAAATTTATTTTGAGAGAACACGCTTACAGCTGTAAGCATATAAAATAAAAAACTCCATAATCCAGACAAAGGGCTCATTTAGAAGAATCTTGGAGAAGGTGCGTTAGAAAGTTTACCGAAAAAATAATTCAACATAACTTCATGTGTACCGGAATTGAATTTTCGTAGTGGCCCAATAGAATAATCATAAGCATAACCAACTTTAAATTTTTTATCTATCACCCAGTCAAAATAAGCCACAATAGCCTCTTTGTTTCTGTAGGCAAGGCCTACACCAAGGTCTTCCTTAAAATAAGCTGTTGCATTAAGATCAAACTGTACAGGTGAGTTTTGCATTGCCCTTACTAAAAATGAAGGTTTTAAAACTACGTCCGGGTTTATTTTAATAACATAGCCAGCAATTAAATTTGCTTCAGGAGAGGGATTAGAGCCATTTAAATTTAAAATTTCAGGGGAAGACAAACCTATGTACATTTTTTTAGAGTAGTAAAAAGCGCCAAAGCCAGAAATAAAGGTATTCACAGTAGGCGAATTTGCATTAAAAGCGCCGTCTCCGGCTGCTGTTGTTCTTACTTTTCTAAAATCATAGAATGTTCTTTTAAACCCTGGCATAATGCCAAACGCCAATTTTCTTTTTTTATCTAATTTAAACCTGTAAGAGAAAGCAACCTTCGCACTTTGCGAAGTAGTAAAACCAATATTGTCATTATCCAATTGAAAGCCTACCGAAAAGTTCTTTGGCTTAATTTCCATACTGCCCATGATGCTTGCAGTTTGAGGAGTTCCGGCAGGACCCACCCATTGTTTTCTATAAAACACGGTCATATCTAAAGACCTACGCTGGCCTGCATAAGCAGGATTAATTGAAAAAATATTAAACAAATAGTTTGATGTTAGGGTTGAATGTTGCCCAAAAAAACTACTTGAAAATAGAATCAAAATTAATATGACATTTAATTTTTTCATCGTTTAATTGTTATATATCCGTTCTTAAGTACATTGTCTAATTTTAAAACATAAAAATATGTGTCTTCTGCTAAAGGATTTCCGCTTTGATTCAAGCCACCCCAATTATTATTATAGTTCTTGTCTTCAAACTCAAGGTTACCCCACCTGTTAATGATTTGAATTTCGACTTTACTGTATGAGTTAATGTATGGTATGATAAATACATCGTTTAATCCATCACCATTTGGAGAAATTCCGTTTGGAAGTTCAGTATCAATTAATGTAACATTAATGTCGTCAGTCGTTGTGCCACACGCATCTGTGATTGTCCATTGGAAAGTATTGACACCTGGTTGAAGACTATTAACCAAAGTATTAAAACTATTTGCATTGATAATATTTCCGCTTCCACTGATAAGTGTCCATAGTCCGGTTCCAGAACCAGGATTATTTCCATTTAAAGTTATTTGGTTAATTAATACTATTGTATCGTTTCCTGCAAGTGCCGGCGCGGTTGCCGGTAAAACTGTTATTACAACAGTATCTGTTGATGCTGGGCATATACCGTTTGATATTGACCATACTAATACGTTCGTTGGAGTTGATAAACCGGTTACAATTGAATTGTTTTGTGTTGGTGATGTTACCGATGATCCTCCTCCTATTACTGTCCAGATACCTGTACCAACTGCCGGAGTATTACCACTCAGTGTTGCTGCATTCGAGCAGCTGCTTTGATCCAGGCCGGCAAACGCAGTTGTAGGCATTGCATCTATAACAATTTGTACGCTAGCACTAGAGGCAGGGCACGAACCGTTAGTTACTGTCCATACTAAAACATTTGTACCGGTTGTTAAACCAGTTACCGCTGAGTTATTTAAACTTGGACTTGTTACTGAAGAACCTCCAGAAAGAACAGACCAATTACCAGAACCAACTAACGGATTATTGCCGCTCAGATTTGTAGATGTAGCCGCACATAAATTCTGATTTGGGCCGGCCACTGCAGTGCTCGGTAACTGGTCAACCGTTACAGAAACAGTTGAACTGGCTGTTGCACAAGCACCACTTATTGTCCATGCAAATACATTTATACCAGCCCCTAAACCAGTAATTCCTGTGCCGGCTAGTGTTGGTGTTGTTATTGTACCGCTTCCTGAAATTACTGTCCATGAACCGGTTCCAATAGCCGGCGTATTACCCGCCATTGTAACAGGGCTGCCAATACAGACTGTTTGGTTTGCTCCTGCAACAGGTAAAGTTGGTATTGGTTGCACAGTAATTTGTACGCTTGCAGTTGATGGTGCACAAATACCATTACCTATTGTCCACTCAAAAATATTTATACCAACCGGCAGGTTTGTAATCGTAGTTACGGCGCTGCCTGGAGATAATATCGTTCCGCCACCTGAAACCAAGGTCCAGGTACCCGAACCAACGGCTGGTATATTGCCGCTTATGCTCGTTGATGCAGTACTAACACATATCGTTTGATTTGGACTTGCGGTTGCTGTGCTAGGAGCAGGTTGGGCTGTGATTGTTACATTAGATGTTGATGAGCCGCAGCTGCTGAAAATAGTCCATGCAAAAACATTAGCGCCTAAACTTAGCCCACTTATTGTTGTTGTCTCTAAATTTATATTTGCAATTGTACCACTTCCTGAAACAACAGACCACGACCCGGTTCCTACAGCAGCATTATTAGCTGCCATAGTTGCAACGCCACTTATGCAAACAGTTTGGTTTGGCCCCGCAACTGCAGGTGTTGGTAATGGATCAACGGTGATCAGAACATTGGCAGTTGAAGGCGGGCAAACACCATTTGTAATTGCCCACTCAAATGTATTCACTCCAAAACCTAGAGAGGTTACAGTTGTAACTGCCGAAGTTGGCGATGTGATAGTTCCCGTACCGGAGACCAAAGTCCATCCGCCAATTCCTATTGCTGGAACATTTCCATTTATAGTTGCAGTAGGATTTACACTACATAATGTTTGATTAGCAGTTGCAATTGCAGTTGTTGGAACCTGATCAACTGTTATTGTCACGTTTGATGTTGAAGATCCGCATCCACTGAAAATTGTCCATGCAAAAACATTATTTCCTAAACCTATATTAGTGATAGTTGTAGTTTCTAAATTTATAGAAGTTATTGTTCCGCTTCCTGAAACAACAGACCATGAGCCCGTTCCAACGGCAGCATTATTTGCCCCCATGTTTGCAACCGGACTACTTATACAAATAGTTTGATTTGGTCCTGCCACGGCAATTGTTGGCGGTGGATCAACAGTTACCTGAATACTTGCAATGGATGCAGCACAAACACCGTTGGTGATTGTCCATTCAAATATGTTATTACCAAGAGCTAAATTAGTTACTGTTGTAACTGCTGTACCCGGAGAAGTTATTGTTGCGCTACCCGAAACTAACGTCCACGTTCCCGTTCCTACAGCGGGAACATTTCCTGATATTGTTGCAGTTGGACTACCTATACATATTGTTTGATTCGCACTTGCGCTTGCAGTTGTTGGAACCTGGTCAACAGTTATTGTAACATTTGAAGCTGATGAACCACAACCGCTGAAAATAGTCCAGGCAAAAACATTATTTCCTACACCTAAATTAGTGATCGTTGTTGTTTCTGAATTTACAGATGTAATTGTTCCGCTTCCTGAAACAACTGACCAAGATCCTGTTCCCACAGCAGCACTATTTGCTCCCATTGTTACAACCGGGCTACTTATACAAACTGTTTGGTTAGGACCTGCTACCGGAATTGTTGGAGCAGGATCAACTGTTATACTTAAACTTGCAACAGATGGCGCGCAACTACCATTGCTGATCGTCCATTCAAATACATTTGTTCCTACACCTAAATTTGTGATCGTAGTTGTTGCAGACGAAGCTGATGTAATAGTACCGGTTCCAGAAACAAGTGTCCATATTCCTGTACCAACGGTTGGCACATTGCCTATTACCGTTGCAGTATTTGCCGTGATACAAATAGTTTGGTTAGGGCTTGCAGTTGCTGTAGTTGGAGCCTGGTCTACCTGTATACTCATGGTTGATGTACTTGATCCGCAAGCGCCATTTGTTATCGTCCACTGTAGTATATTTAAACCGGACGCCAACGCTGTTACGTTGCTGGTTTCAAGCGTTGGTGTTGTAACAGTTCCACTTCCTGCAATTACTGACCATGTACCCGTTCCCACAAGAGCCGTGTTACCTGCAAGAACTGTAGTTGGAGAACTTACACATAATGTTTGGTTAGGTCCTGCACTGGAAATCGTTGGCACATCATCTACCTGAATGCCCATGGTTGAACTAGTCACGCCGCATGCACCACTTGTAATACTCCATTCTAAAACATTTACACCCAAAGCTAAATTGGTAATTGTTGAATTTGCTAATAATGAGTTTGTTATCGTTCCGCTTCCAGAAACAACCGACCAGGTTCCTATTCCAACGGTTGCCGAGTTGCCGGCTAAAGTAGTTGAAGGTGCACTAATACATAATGTTTGATTTGGTCCGGCACTAGCAATACTAGGTGCAGGATCTACCTGAATACTCATTGTGGAAGTACTTGAACCGCAAACACCGTTAGCAATTGTCCATTGTAAAACATTTAAACCTAAACCTAAACCGGTAACGTTGCTTGTTGCAAGTGTAGGTGTAGCAACAGTTCCGCTACCTGCAATAACCGACCACGTGCCTGTTCCAACAAGAGGAGTGTTACCTGCGAGAACAATAGTTGGAGAACTGATACATAAAGATTGACTTGAGCCGGCGTTAGAAACTGTTGGCACATCATCAACCTGTATACTCATGGTAGCCGTGCTAATGCAACCTCCATTTGCAATACTCCATTGTAAAATATTTACACCCAACGCAAGCCCAGTAACAGAACTATTCCCTAAAGTTGGAGTTGTCACTGTTCCGCTTCCAGCAAGGAACGACCAGGTTCCAATTCCAGTGACCGGAAGATTTCCTGTTAATACAGTTGTTGGATTACTAATACACAAGGTCTGATTTCCACCTGTAAGAGCGTTGGTTGGTAAATTGTCTACCTTAATACTCATGGTTGAAGAACTTGTTCCGCAACCTCCTCCATTAATTGTCCATTGTAAAACATTAATTCCAAGACCTAATCCGGTAACAGAACTTGTGGCTAATGTTGGTGTTGTGATGGTTCCTGTTCCTGAGATCAGCGACCATGTACCAGCTCCACTTGTTGGTGTATTGGCAGCTAAAACAGTTGTCGGACTACTTATGCATAAAGTTTGATTTGGTCCGGCTACAGGTATTGAAGGAATATTATCTACGTGGAGATTTAAAGTTGAAGTCAGTGAACAAACACTATATGACATGGTCCATGCCAATATATTATTCCCTAAGGCAAGACTTAAAACATTACTTGTATTGGTTAATGGAGTAACAATATTTGCGCTACCAGAAACAACCGACCAACTTGCAGTTCCTAAACTAGGTGTATTTGCCGAAATCGTAGTTGTTGGGCTATTTATACACAACGTTTGACTTGGCCCCGCATTTGGCACGCCTGGTGACGGAACAACATACATATATACAACAGATGAATTAAAAGAGCATACGCCATTAATGATGGTCCATTGTAAAATATTTGTTCCTGTTCCCAAACCGGTTACAGTTGAATTAGATAATGTTGGAGTGGTGATACTTCCACTACCCACTAACACAACCCATGTTCCGACCCCAACGGTTGGCGTATTGCCGGCCAAAGTCGTACTCGGAGATGCCGCACATAATGTTTGATTTGGCCCCGCTGAAGCGAAGATGGTATTATTATCTACCTGTATGCTCATTGTAGAAATACTTGGAGCACATACACCATTCGTAATAGTCCATTGAAGAATATTTGTTCCCGTTGGAAGAGCGGTTACTGAACTTACCGGAGAAAGCGAATTGGTTATAGTGCCGCCGCCTGCAATAACAGACCAGGTACCGATACCTATTAATGGATTGTTGGCATTTAGTGTAGTTGTTGGATTATTAATGCATAGTGTTTGGTTGGGACCAGCATTTGCTATTGTAGGAACTTGCTGAACTAAAACACTTAATGTAGAAATGGTTGGAGCACAACCAACCGTACCTATGCTCCATTGCAAAACATTAGTACCAAGGCCTAAGTTAGTTGCAGTGGTAGTATTAGAATTTGGGGCTGTTATTGTTCCACTGCCAGAAGCAACAGACCATGTTCCGGTGCCAACTGCAGGATTGTTTCCATTTAAATTTACAGATGGCGAAGTTATGCAAACTGTTTGATTAGAACCTGCAAAAGATGGGCTTGGTAATGGATCTATTGTTATGATAACACTAGACTGTGAAGAATTACAAACCCCATTAGAAATTGTCCATAAGAAAATATTTTGACCCAAACTTAAATTTGTAGATGTTGTTGTTCCTAAAGTCGGATTTGTTATTGTTGGAGACCCAAATATAACCGTCCAAGATCCCGTACCAACCGTAGGAATATTTCCAGCCATAGTTAAACTTGGATTTGAAATACATAAAGTTTGGCTTGGTCCTGCAGATGCAACTGTAGGAACATTATCAACCTGGATACTCATAGTTGCACTTGTAGTTGCACATACACCATTGGCAATGCTCCATTGAAGCACATTAATTCCAAGACCCATTCCCGTAACCGTTGTAGTTGGATTGTTAGGACTTGTGATCGTTCCAGAACCTATAATTACAGACCATGTTCCTAAGCCAGTTGTTGGTGTATTACCTGCAAGAGTTGTTGTTGGCGAACTAATACAAATCGTTTGGTTTGAACCAGCAGTTGCAACACTCGGTGCAGGATCAACAATGATCGTCATGGTTGCACTTGTAAACGGACAAGCTCCATTATTGGTGATGCTCCATTGCAACACGTTTGTACCTAATCCAACCGCGGTTAAAGTTGTTGTAGGGTTATTAGGATTTGAAATTACTGCAGTTCCACTAATTACTGACCAGGTTCCTACACCGGATGTTGGTGTATTTCCTGCCAATGTTGTAGTTGGGTTTTGTATACAGAGTGTTTGATTTGGTCCAGCTAAGGCAATGCTCGGTGCAGGGTCAACAACGATCGTCATGGTTGCATTTGTTAAAGGACAAGCGCCATTATTGGTGATACTCCACTGCAATACATTTGTACCCAAGCCTACAGCCGTTAGAGTTGTTGTCGGATTATTAGGGTTTGATATCGTTGCTGATCCGGATATTACAGACCAGGTTCCAACACCGGATGTTGGCGTGTTTCCAGCAAGAGTAGTCGTTGGATTTAAAATACACAATGTTTGATTTGGTCCAGCTAAAGCAATACTTGGTGCTGGATCAACAATGATCGTCATGGTTGCACTTGTTAACGGGCACGCACCACCATTAGTAATGCTCCATTGTAACACATTTGTACCAAGCGCAACTGCCGTTAGTGTTGTGGTCGGATTATTTACACTGGTAATGTTTGCCGAACCTGATATAACGGACCATGTTCCTACTCCAGACGTTGGTGTGTTACCCGCAAGCGTTGTAGTTGGATTTAAAATACAAAGTGTTTGGTTTGGCCCTGCTAAAGCAATGCTCGGGGCTGGATCAACAATGATCGTCATAGTTGCACTTGTCAACGGGCAGGCACCATTATTAGTGATACTCCATTGCAGAACATTTGTACCCAAGCCCACAGCCGTTAGCGTTGTGGTTGGATTATTTGGATTTGAAATAGTTGCACTTCCGCTTATTACAGACCAGGTTCCTACACCAGATGTTGGTGTGTTTCCAGCAAGAGTAGTCGTTGGGTTTAAAATACACAATGTTTGATTTGGTCCAGCTAAAGCAATGCTTGGCGCAGGATCAACAATGATCGTCATGGTTGCGCTTGTTAACGGGCAAGCCCCATTATTTGTGATGCTCCACTGCAATACGTTCGTACCTAATCCAACCGCGGTTAAAGTTGTTGTAGGGTTATTAGGATTTGAAATTACGGCAGTACCACTAATTACTGACCAGGTTCCTACACCGGATGTTGGTGTATTTCCTGCCAATGTTGTAGTTGGATTTAAAATACACAACGTTTGATTTGGTCCTGCTAAAGCAATGCTTGGTGCAGGGTCAACAACGATCGTCATGGTTGCATTTGTTAAAGGACAAGCGCCATTATTGGTGATACTCCACTGCAATACATTTGTACCCAAGCCTACAGCCGTTAGAGTTGTTGTCGGATTATTAGGGTTTGATATCGTTGCTGATCCGGATATTACAGACCAGGTTCCAACACCGGATGTTGGCGTGTTTCCAGCAAGAGTAGTCGTTGGATTTAAAATACACAATGTTTGATTTGGTCCAGCTAAAGCAATACTTGGTGCTGGATCAACAATGATCGTCATGGTTGCACTTGTTAACGGGCACGCACCACCATTAGTAATGCTCCATTGTAACACATTTGTACCAAGCGCAACTGCCGTTAGTGTTGTGGTCGGATTATTTACACTGGTAATGTTTGCCGAACCTGATATAACGGACCATGTTCCTACTCCAGACGTTGGTGTGTTACCCGCAAGCGTTGTAGTTGGATTTAAAATACAAAGTGTTTGGTTTGGCCCTGCTAAAGCAATGCTCGGGGCTGGATCAACAATGATCGTCATAGTTGCACTTGTCAACGGGCAGGCACCATTATTAGTGATACTCCATTGCAGAACATTTGTACCCAAGCCCACAGCCGTTAGCGTTGTGGTTGGATTATTTGGATTTGAAATAGTTGCACTTCCGCTTATTACAGACCAGGTTCCTACACCAGATGTTGGTGTGTTTCCAGCAAGAGTAGTCGTTGGGTTTAAAATACACAATGTTTGATTTGGTCCAGCTAAAGCAATGCTTGGCGCAGGATCAACAATGATCGTCATGGTTGCGCTTGTTAACGGGCAAGCCCCATTATTTGTGATGCTCCACTGCAATACGTTCGTACCTAATCCAACCGCGGTTAAAGTTGTTGTAGGGTTATTAGGATTTGAAATTACGGCAGTACCACTAATTACTGACCAGGTTCCTACACCGGATGTTGGTGTATTTCCAGCAAGCGTTGTAGTTGGATTTAAAATACACAACGTTTGATTTGGTCCTGCTAATGCAATACTTGGTGCCGGATCAACAATGATCGTCATAGTTGCACTTGTCAACGGGCAGGCACCATTATTGGTGATACTCCACTGCAATACATTTGTACCCAAGCCCACAGCCGTTAGTGTTGTTGCCGGATTATTAGGGTTTGATATTGTTGCTGATCCAGATATTACAGACCAGGTTCCTACACCGGATGTTGGTGTGTTTCCAGCAAGCGTTGTAGTTGGATTTAAAATACACAATGTTTGATTGGGTCCAGCTAAAGCAATACTTGGTGCAGGATCAACAATAATTGTTACCGTAGAAACCGTTTGAGGGCAGGCACCGTTATTGGTGATACTCCATTGCAATACATTTGTACCAAGTGCAACTGCCGTGAGTGCTGTGGTCGGATTATTTACACTGGTAATGTTTGCCGAACCTGATATAACGGACCATGTTCCTACACCTGATGTTGGTGTGTTACCAGCAAGCGTTGTAGTTGGGTTTAAAATACACAACGTTTGATTTGGTCCTGCTAATGCAATACTTGGTGCAGGGTCAACCTGTATTACCATTGTCGATATTGTTTGGGGGCAGGCGCCATTATTTGTGATCACCCATTGTAAAAAGTTTGTACCCAAACCAAGTCCAGTTACAGTAGTTGAAGGATTGTTTGGACTCGTTATCGTACCACTTCCAATAATCACTGCCCACGTTCCAACGCCCGACGTTGGTGTGTTACCTGCAAGTGTAGTTGTTGGATTTAAAATACATAATGTTTGATTGGGACCAGCAAGCGCAATACTCGGAGCAGGGTCTACCTGTATGGTCATCGTTGAACTTGTACTTGAACAAGTTCCTGCTGATGTAATACTCCATTGTAAGACATTTGTTCCAAGACCAACACCCGTAACTGTTGTATTTGGATTTGTTGAGTTTGTAATAACTGCGCTTCCGCTTATAACTGACCATGTTCCTGTTCCGGTTGTTGGTGTATTAGCAGCTAATGTTGTCGAGTTAGTGGTGATACAAATTGTTTGACTCGCTCCTGCCAAAGCGATACTTGTTGCAGGGTCAACCTGGATGGTCATTGTACTGGTTGTGCTTGAACAGGTTCCTGCACTTGTAATGCTCCATTGTAAAACGTTGGTGCCTAAAGAAAGATTTGTTACTGTACTGTTTGCTGCCAAACTATTTGTTACAACTCCCGTTCCTGATAAAACTGACCATGTACCAACACCTGTGGTTGGGGTATTCGCCGCTAATGTTGCAGTTGGTGAACTTATACAAACTGTTTGGTTAGAGCCTGCGTTAGCAATACTCGTTGCAGGGTCAACCTGGATGGTCATCGTACTTGTCGTACTTGAACAGGTTCCTGCTGATGTAATACTCCATTGTAAAACGTTTGTGCCTAGTGTCAATCCGGTAACCGTTGTGTTTGCACTTGTTGAAGAGGTCACTACACCACCGCCGGTTAATACAGACCAGGTGCCTGTTCCTGTGGTTGGGGTGTTCGCTGTTAATGTTGCGGTTGGTGAACTGATACAAACGGTTTGGTTAGAGCCTGCGTTAGCAATACTCGTTGCAGGGTCAACTTGTATGG